>JAOSBK010000205.1:23691264-23708151 GCA_027568895.1 Erythroxylum shatona | reverse complement strand
AATTTAACTTTAAAGATAAAAAATTATCAAACTCAATCTCATTCAATTGCTCAAAAATTCAATCTCATTCATCAATTTAATATTAATACCATAATAAATCACAAGCCAAAATTCAATTCCAAAATACAAAATGCCAAATTCTCATTCCATTCAGTTGAATTTCATAACTCCTAAATGACAAAAAACAATCAACCGAAATCATCATCTCAATTTCCAAATTCCCATTCCATAATTCCATTCGGATATCATATCTCATTTTTTAGGTTTAATTTTTGTTTTTTGCAAAATGGTCCCTGAAGAATTTGAATTTTTGTGGAATGGTCTGGTATTTTCTAAAAATCTGAGTATCGGCCAGTACCCACCGAAATTTTTCCCCGGTATGTTTTTACCTGTACCGGTACCAGTATCATACCGGCTAGTACCGACCGGTACGATACGGTATTCATAAGCCTGGTAAGGATGCTCTGACCTATTCAGAGGTTCATGTATACAGATAGCTACAGAAAGGCCTTAATGCATCCCGATGAGCTGACCCTGTGAAGGTGGTAGTGGATTAGTGCTCGTTTTGGCCTCAAAAATCTCATTTAAAGTTATGAAACTGAAATTAGGTATTTTCACATTTTTTCGTTTATTTCCATTTCACATTCGATCTAGGACATGTAGTAGGGCTTATGATATGTGTTACATGTGGTATCAGAGAGATTATACGATTAGGTGGTTAAAAACAAAGATTTTTTTTTTCTCCGTAAGGTTTTCAGAGAATAAAGATTCATTTTTGGTTTTTTTCTTGCTTATTATTGTTTGAAAAAGGTGTACATATGTTTAGCCTTAAAAAATGATTCAAAAACAAGAAGCACTAAAATTGGACCCAAAACTTGTCAAAAATCACATTTTTCGGCATGGGAGAGAAGCACCATCAAGCGTAAGTGGTGCGCGTGCTTGACAATGCATAGTAGCAGGTGCTAAAGGTTATGTATGTCGTGTGTGTTACACGCGCTAAACACATGGACCAATAATGACCGGATGAGTGTCTGGTGTGTGTGGCATATGCGCCAACGTTGATGGGCGTGTGTGCGTCATATGCCAGGCGCATTCCATGTTTGTCAGACAGGACGCGTCGATCGTACACACCAGTTTGTGCACACACACATGCTGACGTCTTTGGTGATGTCAGCAACTGACGTTGTCAACTGACGCCAACAATACAAATAGAAAAG
This sequence comes from Erythroxylum shatona, assembly GCA_027568895.1. NCBI lineage: Eukaryota > Viridiplantae > Streptophyta > Magnoliopsida > Malpighiales > Erythroxylaceae > Erythroxylum > Erythroxylum shatona. The sequence continues at coordinate 23,706,934 of JAOSBK010000205.1, read as the reverse complement.
CTAAAAAAAATTAGAATTCCTGTAAAGGTACCTCGAGTTATTTTGAGTCAGTTTCTAGGTCAGGGGAATTTATAAAGTGAGTTTTTTTTTAATTTTCTAGATTTATTACATGAGTAATAAATTAAAGTCCAGAGAAAGAAAATGAGGCATTTTAATATCATTTTTGAGTAAATTTTCATGATTCGAACTTCACATGTGGGAGATACTTGAAATTTTCGTGTCTCGATCTTATGTTCACTATTTAAAATAGTATGATAGTCACTTAGATTGATATTTTTCATCATAAAAGTCTCAAATCAAGTTCATTAATAATGTTTTCAGCGCAAATATGTGATAATTAAATTATGCATTCAGATTTTGCATTTATTGATGATATTTTATCACATATGGTATATCCATACTGAAGGTAACAAAATTTGAAACCGATGAAGTAAATACAAGCATTAGTCAAAACTTTAGTTGGCAAAAACGAAGCATACTTTGGGATTTGCCATATTGAAAAATAAATTTGATACTTCATAATCTAGATGTGATATATATTGAGAAAAACATTTTTGACAACTTATTCAATACCATTATGAACATTGAAGGGAGGACAAAAGACAATGCAAAATCTAGAGCTAATTTGCAACTTTTTTGAACAAGAAATGAGTTACATAAAGATCTTCGCACTGGTAAATATCCGAAAGCATGTTACACTTTGGACAAGAAACAAAAGGAACTTTTATGTGAATGGTTGAAAAGTCTAAAGTTTCCTGATGGTTATGTCTCAAACTTGGCTAGGTGCGTGGATATCAGGAAGTACAAATTATTTGGGATGAAAAGTTATGATTGTCATGTATTTATGAAAGGCTAATCCCAATTGCATTTCGGGAGTTGCTATCTTCTAAGGTATGGGAAGCTATAACAAAGTTAAGCTTGTTTTTCAAAAGCTTAATATCAGTTGAAATCAAGTTTGATGAATGGAAAAACTAGAAAATAAAATTCCAGTTATTTTGTGCAAGTTAGAAGGGATTTTTCCTCCTAGCCGATCTGTTACTTGAAGGTGTTTACTATGGTCTACACAACGTCTCTTTCTTTATTATGTACATCTCATTTCCTTTGTTGAAGTTATTATACATATTGGATTACTTGTAATGTGTTGTATTGGAATTTGCTACTTGTAATATGTTGTATTAGATTTCTATTTAGTTAATTTTGTTGTAATGAATTAAATTGTACTTTGTTATTATTATGTTATGATTATTGTTATATTACCTTATTATATAATAAGCTTATTTATTTATTTATTTTATATATTTTGATACAGATGTCATCTTCTGATAATGATTCTGACAATGATCATAAATATAATGAAGATATTGAAGAAGAAATTTTGCATATGTTTCAAACTGGAGTAGCCCTAACCATAGATCATTACATTAAATATTATATTAAAAAACCATGTAGAACATCCCCTCACACTGGATGGATGTTTGTAATGGAGATGCTTAATGGCCATAGAGATAGATGTCATCAACAATTTAGAATGGAGAAGGATGTTTTTATCAAATTATGTAAACTGTTGAATGAGTTATATAGATTAAAGAAAGGTACAAAAGTAACAATAGAAGAAGTTGTGGCTATGTTTTTTATCACTTTAGGTCATGGACTTTGCAATAGAATGGTTCAAAAAAGATTTCAACATTTTGGTGAAACAATTTCTAAATGATTTGAAAGATTATTAGAGGTTTTTTCACGTATGTCGATTGATTTCATAAAACTAAAAGATCCAATTTTTAGAAAAATTCCAAGCAAAATTAAAGATGATAGAAGGTATTGACCTTATTTTGAAGACTGCACTAGAGCAATTGATGGAACACATATATCAGCTGTAGTTCCAAGGTCCAATCAAATAAAATATATTGGGAGAAAAGACATTCCTACGTAAAATGTAATGGTTGTATGTGATTTTGATATGTGCTTTAGTTTTGCTTGGGCTGGTTAGGAAGGCACAACACATGATGCTCGAATTTTTATGAAGGCTTTATGTAATGATATATTACACTTCCCTCATCCACCTAGATATTTGTGATGGATAACTTTATACATTCTTTTTATTTATTCTTAATAATTCAGTACTTCTTTATTTATTTATTTTTTAATTTGGAATGTAGGAAAACATTATTTGATAGATGTAGAATATCCTTATATGCAAGGTTATTTAGGACTATACAAAGGTCAGAGGTATCATCTTCCTAATTTTCAATGTGTTGGTCTTCCAAGAGGGAAGCAAGAAATATTCAATCATGCATATTCTTCTTTAAGATGTACAATTGAAAGAACATTTTGTGTTTGGAAAAATAAGTGGAAAATTTTACGTCAAATGCCTAATTTTCCTTTTCCAAAGCAAGTTAACATTGTAATTGCTTCAATGGCCATTCATAATTTTATAAGGTTAAATTCTCAAAAGGATGAAGAGTTTTCTCCTTATGATGAAGATGATGAATTACTTTTTACAAATGAAGAAATCAATGAAAATGAAGACGTTGAAGAAAATCATTTAGACAAGCCACAAAATAACGAGATAAATGATGCAAGGGAACATATTGCAAATCTTCTTGTATTACAATAAAATGCATAATTTTATTATGTATTTAACTATTTACTCAACTTGAATATTTATTTTGAGATTATAATATTATTTAGTTTTTTATATGTTTTAATATGTATTTTTGGTATTATTTTTATTTTCAACAAGAAAATGAGATATCTCTTTAAATAATTTCTTACCAGATAAAAGTGAATTTGTCAAACAATTGTAAAGTAAATGTAAACTCATTTATTTAATATACTTTAAACATTATTTATATGCATAAACAATTGTATTACAAAATAAAATATAGTTAAAATTAATAAAATTGCTTTTTATTTTTATGTTGCCAAACGATCTATTGTATGAAGCACTTTCAAAAAAGCTGTTTTTTTAATTGACAGCCAAACAGTCAATTGGTTTTTTAGAAAAAATCTTTTCAGAAAAGCTCCACTGACAAAAGCTCTACTAATATAAGCTCATCCAAATAGGCACTTAGCCATCTATTCAATTCATATGGAGATTCTTCAACATTTCAGCTATGAACATGCGTTGATTTTTTGCGAAGAAAGCGAGACAAAGTTCAAAGAGATATTGCAAAAGCTTTTAGATTTGCTTTCATCAGAAGAACAAGAAGTGTTTCGATGGGAAGAGAATGAATATTTAAGCTTATAGTGTTAACAATGAGAAAAGCTGGAGGATGCTACGGATAAGGAAAATGAAACTTTGAATGGATATGAGGAAGCTCATGTCTGCAATCGTTGCTACAACCTAATTGATGGTCTAGCTTATTTTTATGAGACTTGTCCATATTTTTAGTTGCATCAATCATGTGCTTCATTGCTATTCAAGCTAGTTCATCCTCTACACTCTCCTCACCCTCTAAACCTTCTTATTAACCCCCACGTTTCTAAATGCTCGAGATTTTCAAAGTTTTATATATGTGATAAGTGTAGGAATATTTGTCTTTGCTTTGGTTACCATTTCTCAGAATGTCAGTTCAACTTGGACATCCAATGTGCTCTTTCATCAACTAATGACTGTCAATTATTGTCAAGACACTGCTCTTTGGGACCACCTCAAACATAAACTGAAATTTCTCATTTCAGTCACGAACATGAATTGACACTTTTCAAGTTCAACCAGGAAAAGGAAATAATGAATAGTATGGAGTGCAAAGAATGCAAAAACGGTTGCAGAATGTCGTTCACGGTCTCTGGTCTTATATACGGTTGCTTTAACTGTAGATTCTACCTTTATTAGGCATGTGCAGCAATTCCACGGGAAATACAACACCCTTTTCACCGACAACACCAACTTGTTCTTTTTTATCAAAGAAATCAAATTCGCATGTTTATTTGCGATGAATGTAGAGATGTTTCGCAATTCTTTATGGCTTCTAGCAACCACTGTGAGTTCAGACTTGACTTCAAATTTTTTTTGTGATGAAAATCACATTTACTCCACCAACCTCCACTGAGATGCAGCAAACACAAAAAAAAGGATGAAGAATAGAAGGTGCGTGTGTGAGAGGCATCTGAACATCGAAGAAGAAAAGAAAAGCTAATCTGGAATGTTCTTACAAGAGACAAACGCATATGTCAGGAGACTCATAATACATGGTCGTATAATGAGGCACTCTTAACAAGACCAAGTCAGAAGCTTCATTACCAAAATGCTGAGTATACAAGTCGTATCAACATAATAGAAACAACTCAAAACGCACAGTAGCAGAACAAGAAGTTTTAGTGAAACACGTGAGGAGTAGCTGCACCACATCTGAGTTAGTCAATCCTCACCCAAAAGCCTCTGCATACAACTCATATAAAAAGGGACAAACCATAAGCTTCAGCACACACAATTCTAAGTTCTCATTACATTATAAAACAAAAATTTTGAGTGTGTAAGAATCAGAGAGGAAGAATTGAGAGTTGCTAGGGTACTTATCTGAGGGTACCAAGGAGAGTATTTAGACTCTTTGAAAGTGTTTAATAAAACACTCGTACTCTTGTAACCTTGTTGTATTCTTGATACTAGTTGAAACCACAACAGTGGGATACTTGGATGTAAATAGCATTGAAGCTATGGAACCAAGTAAATTTGTATGTCGTTTAATTTTCTGCAATCTTTAATTTTTTGCAACGTTAACAAATCTTTATTAGTCTTTGTTGTGAAAGACAATAATAAAACACAAAGAACTCAACAGAAGTGGTATCAGAGATATCATAAACCTCCTGGGGCATTTCTTGGCTACTCAAAGCATCAAAGATCATCAAGAACCTTCTATAAGTAAAAGTCTTTTGTTTCTTTAAACTACAGTCACAATGGTAGGAAAAGAAATGGATGTCTTTACTGGTAAAGAAGACTTCACCATCTGGAAACTCCAGATGCAAGCTCTTCTTAGGTCTTATGGGTGTTATAGGGCTATCAAAGATCAGTATGATGTTGAGATTGATCCGATAAAGAAACTCAAGATGCAAAGATTTGCACACTGCAAGTTAATTCTTCACTTATCACTAACTGTGATAAGAAAGGTGCAGAATTGCAACATTGCACAGAAGCTATGGTAGAAACTTGATGAAATTTATGCAAAGAGAAGTCTTCCTAACAAGATAACTATCCTCCATAATCTTGCTAACTACAAGATGAATACCTCTATCTCTCTAAATGATAACCTAGACTATTTCTTTAAGTTAGTACAAGACTTAGAAGCTACAGATGAAAAGATCTTTGAAGAACATCAGGCTGTAGTAATTCTCAAGGCTTTACCTTCTAAATTCAATGCATTCAAGAAGGTAATTAAGCATGCTAGTGGAGAATCCCTTACTCTCAAGAGGTTATTTGACTCATTAATGGAAGAAATAGTGGATATTTATCCATTTAAGAAAGATGCAGAAGTAATGTTTGTAGAAAACAATCATGAAAAGAAATCACATAAGAAGAATAGCAAGAAAGGAAAGTGGCAAAAGGGAAGTGGAAAGGATAAGCACACCAAGGAAGGCGAGGAAAACAAGAAAAAGGGAAAAGGAAAGAAGTGTTTTTATAGTGATAAGGAGGGACACTTTGCAAGGGATTACAGAAAGAAGAAAAGGGATAAAGTTGCAGAAAGTGGAGATGTAGGAAATGTGGAGAAACTAGAAGATTCAAGTGGTTATGAGATTCTGGTTGTCACTGAAGGGAGTGGAGACCTTAGTAGAGAATGGATCTTTGACTCAAATTGTACCATGCATGTGACACCACATAGATAATGGTTCACTACATTCGAACCAATCACTGCCAAGGTCAAAATGGCAAATTCTAGGCAACAAAGGATAAAAGGGATTGAAAGTGTCTCCATCAACATGTTTGATGAAAAGAGAAGGATCCTTACTAATGTCAGAAATCAAATTCCTCTTTATTCTAGGCACAAATTTGACATTAGTAAACAAGCTTTCAGAAATCAAATTCCTCCTTATTCCAGGCACAAATCTGACATTAGTAAGGATCCTTCTCTTTTCATCAAACATGTTGATGGAGACACTTCAAATCCCTTCTATCCTTTTCATATTAGATCAAAAGATGGACTCAAAGAAATCCTAAGGGATGGTAAAGTCATTATTAGAGGAATTGAAAGGGGTGGGCTGTATTATGTGATAAACTTAATAGAAGTTAATTAAGTAACAGAGAAGGGAAATCATAAATCAACTAAGCAATGACATGCTAGGTTAGGTCATGCAGGGAACAAAAGTTTGTTCCACCTCTCTAAACAAAACCTACAAAAGATAGAATTCTGTGAATCATGTGTGCTAGGAAAGCATCACAGATCCAATTTTCATAAGGGAGCACAGAGGGCCACAAAGATCATGGAATATGCTCATAGTGATCTCTGGGGGCCAGTTCAAGTACCTACTGTAGGAGGGAATTTATACTTTATGTCTATTATTGATGACAAATCTAGAAAGTGTTAGGTATATCCTATGAAGAGAAAAGATGAAGCACTACAAGACTTCATGAAATGGCTTACACTTATGGAAAATTAGACTAGGAAGAAGCTAAGATGCCTAAGGACTAATAATGATTAGAATACTGCAACAAAGAGTTTGAAGACTATTTTAGCAAGAAAGGTATCCTAAGGCATAAAATAGTGAGAGCTACACCTCAACAGAATGGTGTAGCTGAGAGACTCAATAGGACTCTTCTAGAAAAGACAAGGTGCATGCTACTCTCTTCAAGTTACTCACATTCTCTATGGGGTGAAGCCATTAGGACTGCAATATATCTAGTTAATAGGCTCCCTACCTTTGCAAATGATTACATGACTCCACAAGAAGTGTGGAATGGTAAGAAACCTAACCTAACTCACCTTAGGACTTTCGGATGTGCAGCTTATGCACTTCAGAAGGAAGGAAAGCTAGAACCTAGAGCAATTAAAGGAGTTTTCCTAGGATATCCAGAAGGAGTAAAAGATTATAAGATCTACTACTGCAAAAAGGAGGCTACAAAACAATTATAAGCAGAGATGTAATCTTCAAGGAAGATGAATTCCCTCTGTTGAATAGGAATTGCACAAATCCAGACCTCCAAAAGGAAGTTCAGGAGCAATTTGGATCACTAAAGCAATTAGTTTCTTTTTATGTGCAACCAGAAACTAAAGAAGGTGGCATTACACAACCTTTAGATATGGAGCCTTTATAAGGCATTACACATCATGAACAAAGGAGAGAAGTGGCTGAAGGTGTGGGTGAAGAAGAAACCCCACACACAACTACAACTGATCCACAAGGAGATCTAAAAGACTATCAACTTATAAGAGATAGGCAACCAAGGCAGAGATTTCCTAATAGGAGGTATATAGACTCAAACTTGGTTGAATATATATGTCTTGTGGCTGAATGTATAGAATGGAGGGTGCCTGAAACTTTTGAAGAAGCCATGACTAGAATTGATGCTAAATAGTGGAAGGAGGCTTGTAAGAAAGAGTATTCTTCTTTAATGAAAAATATGACTTAGAATTTAGTGCCTAGACCTCCTAAAGTTAAACTTATTGAGAACAAATGGTTGTTCAAGTTGAAAGAAGGAGTGACAAAAGCAGAACCTAGGATTTACAAGGCTAGGCTTGTGGCTAAAGGGTTTAAACAGAAGGAAGGAATTGACTACAAGGAGATATTCTCTCCAGTAGTCAAGTTCAAAACCATTAGGCTTATTCTAGTTCTAACTACTCTATATGACTGGGAAATCTATCAAATGGATGTCAAGATAGCCTTCCTAAATGGAAAGCTTGAGGAGACAATCTACATGAAGCAACCAGTCAGATTTGAGGACAAGAATAAGCTAGATTATATTTATCTATTATAGAAATCCCTATATAGGCTTAAACAAGCACCTAGGTAATGGAACAAGAAGTTCCATGAGGTTGCTGCAAGTATGAACTTCATTAGAAATTCATATTTTTACTGCCTATTCTTTAAGGATCTAGGAATGACTAAAGCAGTCTTCATGTTGGTCTATGTAAATGACCTAATAATAACAGGAAAAGACTTGAACAGAGTTCAAGAGGTAAAGTCTGAATTATGCATTCATTTTGAGATGAAAGACTTGGGAGAAGATCAGAAGCTTTTAGGAATGTAGATAATCAGAAAGAGGAGGGAAGGAAAAATATGGCTTGTTCAAAGGAATTACATGAAAAAGGTCTTAGCACAATTCAACATGGAACAAGTTAACCTTATTCTGTTCCCCTAAAATCTCACCTACAGTTGGTGTCTAGTAAGATTCTTAAGACTGAGGATGAACAGAGAGCAATGGCTCACTATCCTTATGATGTAGGTATTGAAAGTATTATGTACCTTATACTATGCACAAGGCCTGATCTAGCTCATGCCATCAGTATACTAAGCAAATTTATGGATAATCCAGGTTTAGAACACTGGCAAGGGCTGAAAGGGGTTCTCATATATTTATCTGGAACCATTAACTACGGAGTATGTTTTTCTAAAGTTGAACTAACTAAATGCAATTACTTGTTTTATATGGTTATATAAATGCAAATTATACAACAGATAAGGACATAATAAAGTCAATTTCTGTATATTTTTTCATATTATTAGCAAACACAATCAGCTGGAAATCACAACAGCAATCAGTAGTAAGTTTATCAACAACAGAAGCAGAGTATTATGCAATCACTGAAGGTGTAAAGGAGCTAACATGGATATCAGGCATACTGAAAGAAATCAACATTGATGTCATAAAGCCAGTTATACATACATTAGAGTGCATTGTACCTAAGTAGAGATCCTGTGTTGCATAAGAGATCCAAGCAAATAGATGTCAGGCTTCACTTCGTTAGAGACCGAATCGCAAAGGGGGTCTTCAATCTGGAGACAAAAATAGGAGACAAAAATTCGTCAGACTTTGGAACAAAGGTATTAACTCAAAAGAAATTCACTTTTTGTAGGGATTACTTACAGATCAGTGAAGCCCTATGACACCGAAGTCCATTTTGTCAGATCTCACAAGTTAGGTGAAACTAGGGTTTTTCGGTTTTAAAATCACTCTTAGATCTATGATATGAGTAAAGATTAATGGAGTAGGAGGTAATAAATGTGATGAAAATCACATTTACTCCACCAATCTCCACTCAAATGCAACAAACATAGAAAAAAGGAAGAAAAATAGAAGGTGCTTATGTGAGAGATGTCTGAACATCGAAGAAGAAAAGAAAAGCTAATCTGGAATGTTCTTACAAGAGACAAACGCATATGTCAGAAGACTCGTAATACACAGTGGTATAATGAGACACTCTTAGCAAGACCAAGACAGAAGCTTCATTACCAAAATGCAGAGTATACAAATCGTATTAATATAATAAATACAACTTAAAATGCACAGCAGCAGAAGAAGAAGCTTTAGTGAAGCACGTGAGGAGCAACTGCACCACATCTAAATTAGCCCAGCCTCACCTAAAAGCCTCTGCATGCAACTCATATAAAAAGGGACAGACCACAAGCTTCAGCACACATAATTCTGAATTCTCATTACATTGCAAAACAAAAATTCTGAGTGTGTAAGAATCAAAGAGGAAGATTTGAGAGTTATTAAGGTACTTATCTGAGGGTACCAAGGAGAGTATTTAGACTCTTTGTAAGTGTTTAGTAAAACACTCATAATCTTGTAACCTTGCTCTATTCTTGATACTAGTTGAAACCACAACAGTGGGATCCTTGGATGTAGATAGCATTGGAGCTATCGAACCAAGTAAATTTGTGTGTCGTTTAATTTTTTGCAATCTTTAATTTTCTGCAACATTAACAAACCTTTATTAGTCTTTGTTGTGAAAGACAACAATAAAACACAAAGAACTCAACAAAAGTGGTATCAGAGATATCCTAAACCTCCTGGGGCGTTTCTTGGCTACTCAAAGCATCAAAGATCATCAAGAACCTTTTGTAAGTAAAAATCTTTTATTTCCTTAAACTACAGTCACAATGGTAGGAAAAGAAATGGATGTCTTCATTGGTAAAGAAGACTTCACCATCTGGAAACTCTAGATGCAAGGTCTTCTTGAGTCCTATGAGTGTTATGGGGCTATCAAAGATCAGTATAATGTTGAGACTAATCCGATAAAGAGACTCAAGATGCAAAGACTTGCACACTGCAAGTTAATGTTTCACTTATCATTAACTATGATAAAAAAAAGTGCATAATTGCATCACTGCACAGAAACTATGGCAAAAACTTGATGAAATTTATGCAAAGAGATGTCTTCCTAACAAGATGACTATCCTCCATAATCTTACTAACTACAAGATGAATACCTCTATCTCCCTAGATGATAACCTAGACTATTTCTTTAAGTTAGTACAAGACTTAGAAGCCACAGATGAAAAGATCTCTAAAGAACATCAGGTTGTAGTAATTCTCAAGGCTTTACCTTCTGAATTCAATGCATTCTCTGAAGACACCAACATCATGCATCTCATCCTTTACAGATTCAATTTGTTATTGGTAGTAAAAAATGGTACGATGCCTGTCGGCATGTGTATTGGGGACTTGCTTATTTGTGTTTCGATTATGATTTTAGCCTACATATTCTATGTGCTATCAAGTCACTAAAGGTAGTATGTGCTCTAAACCATAAGTGTCACCAACACAATCTCTATTACTTTGGGGCGGATCATATTAGAAAATAATACATTCGCTTCTAGGGTACTAATTTCTATTTCATAAAACGCTTTCTAGGCTTGAACCTAAATTAACCATAAAATTTTCACTCTTGTAATTCCATATCATCTCTCCAATACAACATACATCCCAATTTGCAACAATCAAATTTTTCAATAGGCAAACCAAAACCCTTAATAAGTTTCTTTATATTGTAAAAACTATCAAATCAGGATGTAATGATTCATTATACCATCCAAGAATTTTATCAAAACTACGATCAAAACTATACCCTTTAGACTTTATGTTCAATATTCAAACAATTGAAGATAATTGAGTCATTGTCTCACAATTTGGCCATAACTCTTGGTCAGTTGAGTATAGTAAGTAAAAAAAATTGTTTTGCATGTGGGTTTGGTTCTTCATTAATATTTTCTATATTTTCCTAAAAGGTATAACCAATTGCATCATAAACCATTTGCATGTAAGGATTTTTAGTTGCATTCACATTATTTGTTCTAAATCCAATCCCCCTTCAAACTCAACCATATTTACCACCGAGTTTACTTCATTACCCCTTGAGGTGTTACAAATCACTAGCTCCCCTTGTTGTGTCCACTCAAAATAATTTGGAACAAAACCTTTTCTTAACAAATGGCCATTCACTTGATCAATATGAAGGAAATCAATATGTTTTCACTTTTTACATGGACATATGATCTTTAGGCCATCCATATATTCAGGTTGAGAACATACATAATGAATAAAAGCTTCAACTCCCTTAACAAACTCAATAGTAATGAAACTATCATGTGTTAATCATCTATACATCCAAGATCTATCAACATTACTTATTTCTGAAAGATTGTTAATTTAAAAAAGTGATTTCATAATTAGTATCCTTCATGTCCTCTAAGTTTACAAAACATTTAAACTTTACACAACATTCCCTGAGTATTAATTAATTGAAATAATCACCTATAATTTATTTCAATGCTATGATATGTAGCATTGCTTGTACCTGTGAATCAAGAAAGTAAGTTCCCGCTTTGACTCCTAGGCTCGTGGAAATTTTCACCGATAAGCCTCATAGGAGATGCATCATAGGTTTCTAGCCTATATATCATTCTAAGGGTTTATTATACAAAGAATTGTCATGTCTATTAAACCTATGAATTTCTTGCGTTAAATACCAAGTTTGAATTAATCATATTGATGTTGAAGTATTATTCAATTAAATTAATCACCTACAATTAATTTTGATACTATCATATGTGGCATTGTGGCATTGTTTACACTAGTGAATCAAGAAAGCAAGTCTTGCTATGATTCTTAAGCTCGTGGAATTTTTCACCGATAAGCCTCATGGGAGCTGCATCATGAGTTTCCAGCCTATATACCATCCTAGGGGTTTATTATGCCTCAAATCATCTATAAGATCTCAAACTCATTCCACATATAGTAAATACTTATGTAATCATACATCTAATCGTCAATGATTCAAATATAACCCAAACATAAATATTTAGACTATTAAAGAAGAACATAAAAGCTCATTAGTGATTATAAGAATATTAAAAACAAGAACACAAAATAATGACCACATTTGCATTCACACAAAACTCAAACGCATCTAATTATTGTATTATTATTAAAGCAACACATATGGTAGAAACTATTTGGACGACTTACTTGGATAGACGGCTAAGTACAGACTACAAAGAAAAAGGTTGAATGACACTTTTCAACATAAAACAGGGCCTGCGAAAAAGAATATTTTGTATTAGTTAACTGGTGTGAATGCACTACTGTTTGAAAAGGACTACAACTGATATAAAAATTAGTTTCACCTTCAAAAGTAATAAAACAAAGACATCGTGAACATCAATTTAAGAATTTCGAAGTTCAAATCAACCAAGTTCTTTTTTGCGCAAAGAAATAGAGTTGGTTCACCAGAGGCAAAAGGAAAACCAGGTGCCATTACCTACATTTCCTATAGGCTATTACAAATATCAACTTTTCTTTTTCTAATGTTATAAAGTCCTCTTCCTATTTTTGCCCCCTATTTTCACATTTTTCACACTTGTCTCCCTCTTATCAATTGAAGTGTGTTAGTTTTTTCATTTTCTTTCACTTTTCCTCTTTATCTCCTTCTTAATTGCAATCTAACCCACTTAGGTTTAGGAATTTTACAGTTAGAGTAGGATATACGAAACTTTCAATTTTGGGAATCTTCCTTTTCTGATTTTTATGAAACAATTAACAAGGTGTGCTCTAGTTTTTCTTTAACTTCATTAATATATGTGATATAATTTTAATCAATAAGTTGCGTCCACTAATCTTCTTCTATTAAAATACCTCTTCCCCTATTTATTTTGACAAATAAATTAGAAAATTTCTAAATGTATATCTCGTGAGCTAATAGTCAAAGTTAACACAATTTTATCACGTAATATCTAATTTTAAACTATACAACAATATCATACTATGTTTACCAATTAAAAAAATTGGTCATAAAGGGATTAATATATTAAAAGTGTAAAATCATATTACAACACCTGTGGGATGAGTGAGAACAACCAATTAACCCCTCTTCCATCACTAAGTATGCATATATATGGTCACATTAGATTTAAATATAGTTTTTTAGTAGTTCTAGTGCAATAACTCACATTTAACTTCTAACAAGAAGACTATTATTAGCAATTATAATATATAATGAAGGCAGATATATGTCCAAATCTACCACATTTGTAAGAATTTTAACATAAAGCTTTTGCAATCACCATTAATTATCATAGAACTTCCATTTTCCTTAGTCCATAAAATAGTTGAATTTTTTACTCACTTTCCAAACTTTTGGTTCATGATCATGTTTTGCCCAAAAATGCGCTAAATGCTTAAATTTGGGGCAAATGTTTTTGGGTTTGATCAATTTAGGGCCAAACATTTTAATATGTTTAATAAAGATCTAAACATTATTGAGTATGCTCAATGTTAGGTTATTTTAGACCAAAATTTGGCAATGTCATACACACGTCGTTTCTATATATAAAATGTCTATTTGGAGAAGCCAGGTGGATTTAATATGTCATGTAAAACACATAAGTGGCGTATGTGGATTTTTATAAAAAAAATTATTTCCAGAACCTAAATTTATTTCTAATCCCTAAATTCATCTTCTCTATCTAATAAACTTAGCAAAAGGGATTGTTCGCATCATCACCACCGATTAAGGGGTTGTCTCTATTATCTTCGATGAGCCCCTGAGCATCATCTACTAGCTATGTGTGATGATAGGTTGGCTACTCTTCTCTAGCTATGTTTATTTGCTCAAGGAAAATCACACAAGTATTGGCTTAGTGATCATGCTGATTTTAAGCATGTTTTTCTTATTGGATATAGTTTCAGAGGTAACTTGGTCTATAAAGTTGCTACACGAGCTAGTCGTAAACATTTAAGTCTAATGAGACTCACCGAAGGGATTTTGATCCATCCAAGGTTTGTCAGGTTAGAGAGGAGCAAGTTGGACTTGGAGCAAATGTAGTCACCTCTTTTAACACTTGACATGGTTGACAAGTTCTTGGGGTTTACATTGCTTATCGGATGTAAAAAGGATCAACCACTTACGTGCCTAATGGGACCACCAGCTCAAGGACCACCCACTTACGTGCCATTGTTCCTACTTTGTGTGGAGGAGAATGATCTTATTAGAGACACTGAGGTGGAGTATTATGAAGCTATGAAAAGGAATAATAAGGATGTGATGCTACTCACTAATCCTGGAATGAGACACAGTTTCTATTTCAACAAAATTGCAGTGGACATTGATTCACAAACTGCATCACAAACCACTGTCTATTTTGAAGGACTTGTTGAGTTCAACAATAAGAACTAGAAACATCATGGGACATTTTATTTTGTGTTTGTTATTATCAAATTATGTGAATCTATCTTAAGATTATGTATATTGGTTGGTTGGTTATTGTTAATATCATGACATAAACATGTGCTTATCGGATGTTTTGTTTTTTCATCATCTTATCAGGCAAAAAGTGTCATGTTTCATCAATTCTTACTACATTTGAATGCAAAACTTTCAGTTTTCTTTCTTTTGGTATAGAAAGATCATGACTTTGAAATCTTACCCTCCAGTTTTTCTTCTAGTTCCACAAAGATGAAAACTTGGAACTCTTATTCTTGAGTTTTAATATTAGATCATTGCCATAAAAGTTCATGAGATGTTACTCTTATCCTAATTACCAAATAAAAGTAAGGCTGATTCGATGTGGTCGGAGGCAGGGATAGTGGATCAGCCTGTGGATATGAGAGTGATAGAGAGAGGTGTGTGGAATGCATTCTGGTCTTGGGCCCCGATTCACATTAAACATGTTTTATTTATTTTGAGGTTTAGTTTGATCATTCCTTTTTGTTAGAATAATTTGGGATACTAGTGGGATTTTAGTGTTTAATAAATGGAAATACATTGAAGGGTTTTAGTTAAAATTAGAATTTTGATGAATTATTAGAATTTAAAAGAATAAGATGGAGTTAGGATAAATTAGGAACTTTGCTTAAGTTTTAAGGCTTAAAGTTTTTAAAGATGGGCTTTTAGCCCTTTTAATTGTTATTAAATGAAGGAGAATTAAATGAAATGGGGAGTTGCCGTGAGTGAAGGGTATAAGTCACGAAAATGATAAGGAAAAGAAGAAATGACAAATGCAAGTATGAAGGATCCTAAACTACGTAGTTTTGAGGGCTAGGTTTTAAGTTAAGAAGCAATCTTTCTCCAAGTCTTTTAAGACTTACGACAACTACAAGGAATAAGAGAGGAGAGTTACGAAACTTATAGAGAAAAAGAGAGGGAGCTTTCGGTTGAAGAAGAAGAAGAAGAAGAAGAAGAAGAAGAGAAGTAAGAGCTTAGGTGTTTATGCTTTAGAAAGGAGGGTTTAAGAGTTT
>JAOSBK010000205.1:23673318-23685558 GCA_027568895.1 Erythroxylum shatona | reverse complement strand
TGAATTGTGAACAAGTTGAAAAATGCATGAATTGTGTTGTTGTGACTTTGACTTCATGACAAGAATTTTGAGAAACACGTATTTTATGATTCAACCAGAATATATTCCATGAGAAAGAACTTTTTGAATGGTTTTGCTTGTTATTTGTTATAAACTTGTTACCCACGAGCTTCTAAGCTCATCCCTTCCTGTCCCCACTTCCAGGTGATGAGCAAGAGATGGAGTGAAAGAGAGTCAAGGCCTTACTCCGAATTTGCTTACTTTGTATTTTTACATTTTCGGATTATTTTGTAAGGTAGCTTGAAGGGCCATTATAGCTTTGTAAAACCCTTTTGTTTTGAGGGTATTGAAATGTAATGATGATGAGTATTTGTATGTAATCTATTAACGAGTATGATGAAATAAAGATATGAGAGTCTTATGATCTTTAAGCAAAAGTTGGACTTCACATTCAGAGATAGGATCCAACATAAGGTAATAAGTTCGTTTTGATGTTTGATCGTCTTTGGGCACGCCACCCTTGTGTGATAATGGTTAATAAGGTTTTTGGAAATAATCCTACAGGATCATACGCTCAAGTTGTATGATATCCGTAAAGGAGGTTGGGTTCCAAAAGTGGGATCAACATGTGTGGTATCAGAGCAAGAAGATACATCGATGTTGGTTGAGGAGACTTCATCGAAGTACGATCACGTCATAGGGTATCAGTTTAAGAGTTGGGTTCCGATAACGGCACCCAACAATTAATGTATTATTAAAGCAACACATACGGTAGATAGTAGTTGGACAACTTACCTAGATGGATAGAAAACTAGAGACTATAAAGAAGAAGGATGAGTGATGCTCTTTAACACAAAATAGGGCTTGCGAAAAAAATTCCACATTAGTTAATTGGTGGGAATGCACCACTATTTGAAAAGGACTACAACTGGCATAAAAATCTGCTTCATATTCAAAAGTATGCAAGATAAAACAAAGACGTAATGAACATCAATTTAAGAATTTCTTTTTTAATATCTTTTTTAATACTAAACTTTGTTAAATCTCGTGTATCAACAAAATTCGTAATGAGTGTTGTGTTATTGTTGTTCTTTTTCAAAGAGATTGTCTTTGTCCATACTTTCATAGATATATTTGTTTAAAAGATCAAAGAATAAAATTATTAATTGGAAAATTCTTATATTAGTTTTACTTAAAATATATAAATTATTGTGTTCGATTTTCACATTAACGTAATAACAATTAACAACAATCAATGTATCAATATATAATAAAGAGTTAATAAATTAATGTTTACAAAAAAAATCATATATGAATTATTCTTCCTTTGAAATAAAAGTTTTAAAAAATTTAAAGAAATGAATTTTAAACAAAAGTAGTATCATATAATCCACTGAAGCACTATTTTGCATTTCCTGTAGGGAGTTCCAAACACCAACTTTTTTTCTAATGTTATGAAGGCCTCTTTCTGGTGTAAAAATTATGCAACATAAATGAAATTCAGTAAAATATTATATTTTAATATTCTTTTCATATAAGTGAAATTATAAAAAATTAAAGTATTTTTTCCTTAAAATTGAGTTTGGGTATTGTTTCATCTTGAATACAAACTTCGTTCATTACAAGTTAAATTCATGATCAAGAAAACACAATTATTTTATTTAGAAGATTTTTTAGCATCATTTCAAAATAAAAATAATTCCTTATATATTGCAGTTTAATCTTACTCCGATCCTATCAATAGGCAGCATAGAGGAAGAAGTACTACGCCTATGAATCAACAGCACATGAAAACTTTGTTATAAAAAGGACTAGGAATGGTGGTTGGGACAACAAGCATTTATCTAATTCATACTTTGGATACCCATATAACCATCAAAGACTATTCTCTATTTTTAAATTTCTTTAAATTCCTTATATGTGAAGAAACTAAAACAACATAGTCCTACTCCTTTCTTCCTCAAATCAAACTCCTCAATTCACTATATTTGTTTCAAAACCTAAATAACAATTGTGGAATCTTTAACACCTTCCCTACAATATAATTAAACCTCCAAGCTCAACAAGCAAATATTTTTGTTCCTTTAATTCCATCCAATTTCCATCACTATAAAGTATAAATTGTCTTATTAGCTCCTCAAGATACAAAGATGTTTTTTTATTACCATAAAGAAAGAATGTGCATATCAATCAAATCACAAATTTCAATGCTAACATACAATTTTTAGCACACAATTAAATTGAGGAAGATTTAACAATTTCTGAGATGAATACAAGAAATGAATAATGATTCATAAAAAGCTCGATTTTACAAAATTATGATTGAGGTTTTAGAGTTCAACTTTATAAAATTAATAGTAACATGCAACAAGAGTTGGTAGCCTTATTCAAATTCATAAAAAGTTATTGCTTTTGAGAAGGGACTAAAGAGGCACTAACCACTATAGATATCCCTTTATATGGATATAACTTATTCCTTTTAAGAGGTTTAGGTAAGGGTAGGAAAATATATAGACTTAAGAGGAAGCAAAATTATCCTTGGAGCAACTATAAAAAAATATATACATTTTTGCAAACATTTATAGCCTTACGTGTTATAAACACATGAATAAAGCATAGAAAGTAAGTGTCATTACCAAAATTAGGATATATATATACTTGAATGATTATATAAGAGCTTCCAAAGATATACACTAGTTAACACCACAAGCCATAGTTTTATTAATTTTTATCTAAAAGATGGTGTTTACATTTATTTAACAAACATGAAATGAAGCAATACATATTCTATATGAAATACATTCACAAAATTATGTACTAAGTTGGAGGCACATTATTTGAAAAGAGTCACGATTATAATGGAAAAATCACAACTATGTTATCATATCAAAATAAGTGAACCACATTAAAATGCCTAAGGCCTTATAAAAAGTGAAACACTGTAGGCCTAATGCCAAGCAAATCATATAAGACCTAAGGAAAATCATAACACCTTAAGTCTAGTACCAAGCAAAACACCTAATGCCTAATGTTAAATGAAACACCTAAGGCCTAATTCCAAGAAAAATATCATGCTAAATGATAAGTAAAGAAATATACCAACATTGAGTAAAATGATATACCAAACGACCAGTGAAAATCAAAGATCACATAGATAGAACAAAATGACAAGCAAGATAAAAGGTGAACAAAAAAACTAACAAAATGACATGATGATAGGCATGTGGCATAAAATAATAGGAAAAATATATTCTATTTTTAGCAACAAGAGAAACATCTAAGGCCAAATGCCAAGGGAAATAACAAGCTAAATGGTAAGTGAAACTACTAAATGACAATAAAAAAATATAATAAACAATAAGTAAAACGATTTACCAAATGACTAGAGAAAACTACAGACTAAACATAATAATTATTAATTTTCTATTAATTCTATGTAGGATTCCCTTTAAGTTCTGCAATCTTTACACCACAAATCTTCTCTTTACACATTCTACTCACTATTGCAATCTTAAATCTAATAATAAACCAAATTAATGTAATCAACATTGATAGGATGACGACAGTGAAAAGGTGGGAGGCATCGGATACGATTATACAGTACCTGAAGTAGATGCGACGATCAGCGGCGATGACGGCAAGGACGAGCAGCGATGACGGTGAGGATGAGTGACGAGGACAGCAAGGATGAGCTCCGATGAGGTGTGGTGGCACGATACCCAGTGGCCTTCGGTTTCTATATAGATGATGATGTTAGCTACCCGAGGATAGTGGCATGCTGACGATGCACGGCAGCACGAAGATGATGAGTAGTGGGATGACGAGGAGGCACGAGGGGACGACGACTGCGTCGGTCAGATAGTGATGACAAATAAGAGAAAATAAATGGGGTTGTGTGCGATGGATGAAGGGAAATGGGGGTTTGGGGGTCGCCGCTTTAGATTTAACAAAAATGACACCGTTTGATGTTAAACCAAACAAAGTCGTTTTTGTTTTTTAAAAAAAGATTAATCAAAAGCAAACGATGACATTTACGACTAGACTTTTCTAACTGAATTTACTGATGGATAAACTCTAGCATTATTTACCCCGCCAAGCATTCCTGCTTTCTTTACCGATGGATATATCTTATTGTCACTATATTCCATTAGAAAATTTGTCAGGATGATTTCCCTCTATATTTACTGATAAATATTTTTCTATCGCAAGTCAAAATTTTTCTAACATTTCTATCGATAGGTAATGATTTTTCATCTGTAGTTTCCAATGGTTAAATTTCTGTCGATAATTACGCATCACTAATAACTAATTTTCTTGTAGTGCTCAAAGACAAACCATTCAAATCAACTGACAATTTCGGGAGATTTGTTAGTCCCTCTTTCATTAACAATTTATCCTTAAAAAGGGCATTAATGCTTGCAATTGGATTTATTAATTTGATAAATTATGTCCTTTTTATTATCATGTAACATGTGGCTTAGTTACAGGCTATAAAACCTGTATACAGGGAAACGAGTGGAAGCAAGGCACTCATTATTGATCTAGGATTAATTTAATTTTATGTTATGATATTTCCATGTTCTTTTTATCCCTTTCTTGTTTATATTTTACAAGGATGTGGTTTACTATTAAATAGATCAAAAAATTAGAACAAAATTGTCATATTCAGGAAAGTACCACTAAACTTTTTCCTTTATTATATATATTGTGTACATTGGGAAGTGTTTAATGAATTTTTAATGATTTTATTTAAGCTTATTATAATCTTGATTATTAAATTTTATGAACTGATATTCTGAGTTGGTTAAAATATGTCCATTAATACTATAATTCATTATTGAATATTGAGTTGAATTGATATGCAAATGGATGATAGTTAGAATAAAATTACCTTTCTAAATCATCATCATCATCACACCCAGTCTGAAGTCCCGCATTGAGGCGGGGTCTGAAGAGGTCTTATAGTACGCAGTCTTACCCCTATATAGTAGAGAGGCTGTTTCCCTGTAGACCTACATGCAGATGTGACAAGAAAGTTTAAAAAATGATGCAGAAAAAACAGGAACAATAAGTAAAGAACTGGCACGCACAAACATTTAGTGAATTGAAATGCACTATTAGACAAAAGGACATACCTGCTGATTGGCCAGATCAACCATGACCTCACCTTGTATAAAGACCAATTCTTGTTGTCGCTACTCGCACTAGAAGTCGCCCCTTTCCTACCCTGACAACTCCTACCTTTCTAAATCATATTGTTAATAGTTATCGAAATATTCAAATTGAATGATATTGCATATTATTTACACACATAATCCCTATCTTTTTCGTGAGCTTTTGAGCCTAAGAGCAAAAATTCTAAAATTTTTAAGCTCTTTTTGTTTCTTTCATTTGTGTTATCATATATAGTAGAATAATTCTAGAACTTGCTTTTATTATGCATATTGAGACCATATTTGATAAATCAGAAGCATTGACATGATGAAGGCACTTAGATTTAACAACTTGTTTAAGCCTATTTCTGTGAAAATCACCAACCTTTAGGAATAACCAAGTTGAACTTTATCCTTTTTCATTGATTAAACCCATATATTAACCTTTATCATATTTTTCTTCGAAAACCTTTTTATTTTTTTAAACCTTGAAGATTATTTACATTATTTATTTACTAAAGACTTGAAATTCTTGAAAGGTCTAATATTTCTTGAATTATAGTACTGAATGCTTGCAATTGGGTTAATTAAAGAGAGAGAGAGAGAAAAGTGTGAATAAGTTTATGGTACCAATAGAGTTGTAAAGAAAAGACCTATGCGTATTTAGAAACAAGTCTTGAAATATATTATGTAGTAAATTTCCTTCAATTTAACCCATTTTATTATCCTAAACCTACCATACCTAAGCCCCATTACAACCTATATAAAGACCTTTATATTTTTGTTTATAGTTTATACATAAATGGTGGAGATGTAATTTTATTGCAAGCTAATAGTAAGAGTTCTATTTTGCATTGAGTGAGAGTTTTGATACTTTTCACCCTAAACACTTAAGTGCATTGAATAACATCTTAGTGAAGGTGTAAAAAATAATTTTTTTTTACTTTAATGAGATTATGATGGGATTACTATTAATATTGCTTAGAAAAGCAAATTTTAAGATAGCTTGACTATAATTATATGATAATTTGATTCAACAGGATATGATGATTTATAGTATGATTAGACAGATCAAGATTAATGAGGAATAGAAGTGGTAAATTTAATAATTTTGATTATAATTTGCTTGAGGATAAGCAAAAGTTTAATTGTCGGGATGTTTGATAGATGTATAATTATATCCCATATTTGTTGTATTTTTGCTTGATATTTTACACTTTTGTTGTAAATTTGGTACTTAATTTGTTGCAAGTTTGCTTATAGGTTGTAATTGCCTTCACGAACTTAAAAGAGAAGAACTCATATGAAAACACGACAAAAAATGAAGATTTGAAGCACATAAGGGATGTACGGGCATGCAACAGCCTGTGCACTTCTCTCAAACCATACAGATTCTAGAATTTTGCATATTTTAGGTTATGCATGGTTTGATGCATGGTCATGCATCAGCACTTGCATCTACCCAGAATCCTAAATTTTAATATAAAAGATGTGTTCAGCCTTAAATGAAAGGAGCAGATATTAGGAGGCGGTTCCAAATATGGAAATAATTCTTAAGGGGTTATTTTGAATCAAAGAAGTGGAAAACACAAAGAAATCATCGAAAGATCCATCGATTTACAAGATCAAACCTCTACTTTGCAAGAACATTCGATATGATTGAATGGGAGATTTAGAATTATGAATTAGGCTATATAAACCTTATATTGATATTTTAACAATGTTTTGATTGATATATTGTGATTTGATTACGTGTTTTATTTATATTCTAATAGATCTAGAATATTATGTCATAATTTGATTTCATAGAGATTGAGAAAACCTATTTATGAATAGATCTACCATAATTAGAAGGAGTTGACTGTAACCATAAAGATAGGATGACATAAACCTTCTAGATTAGGGTCAAACCTAATAGAGGGATTCACAAATTGATAAAATAATCTTATAAACTTTAACCTGAGTAATTTGGTTGAAACCTTAGGATTAGTTGTTATTAAACTCAAGATTACTATAACATACCATAGGAATTTCCATGGTCTAATAAATCAATAAAACAATCACATAATAAAAGATCTATTTGTTAAGGGTTTTATGGGGATTCAAAACCTTGATACTAATTTTCTAATATCGATAGTTCATTAAGTGCTTCCTTAATTCTCTGATTTCATCTTTCAACCCATTTATTTTACTTGCTTTATTTTTATTTTCTTTTAAGTTAAAAAAATCAAAGCCAATTTTGTAAAATAAATAATAAGTTAACAATAATTACTAGTACTTATAAGAACGACCTGTACTTGTCGATACTAGCTACAGATACATCGTTCATTGGTTATTTCATAATTTACTAACTCATAAAAACTCAATCAATACTCTAAAAATCCTATTACATGTGTTAAAGTTGAGAAATCATACATTCACCTATTCATCAAAGTAAGGAAGAAGTTATTTTGAACTATTGCTTATTTAGCAAGATAGAAAAGAAAATTTAGTTTTTTAATGTAGTTACGTAAAAACAATGCAACTGACTAAGATTTTCATATATTTAGTATTTTATCAGGTCCCAATCATATATCATTCTATATGTTTACAAGCTACAACCAAGGCATGTTCATAGGTATATGAATCTTTTGTTTTTATCAATTCTTTGATAGTTAAGGCATGTTTAATTGAATTTCACTTTAGTGATGTTTCTTCTAATTAATATAGGTTATTGGTGCCAAAAATATAAAAGATATTGCTATACCTAGTCAATAAAGCAATATTTTGAGTTCCATTTATGATATTTATTGATGACATTATTAATAACTCTACATAATTAACTATTAAATTATTGTGAATACGTTAATTGCTCTATACATTCCACTAAAATGAAGTTTAGAGATGTTGATCCTTATACATTCAAGTCTTCTTTTGAACTATGGTGCTAAGTTTCAAAGGAAAACAAATAATAACTTAGAAATAGTTACAAGCTAAAGCAAATGAGATGAGAACATTGTTGGCGAGAAGAGGATAGTCATCACAGGAACAAGTTTCTCAGTTTAGTACAAATAAAGGATGCAATGTAGAGCACAACCAGCAATAATAAATGTGATTCATACATTATTTATCTATTGAATTTCACACGATGAAAGGAAATTTTTTAGCATATCATTTGGAATATTTAAACTAATTCCTTTTACATTTCTTTTGGCAACTAATTGTATATCAATTTAAGGTCATATATATTTTGGCTCAAGAGTATGTATTTAATGTGATAATATACTAAATGAAATTGCTTAGATCAACTAGTTTCTATAAATTATAGGTTTTATTTTCTTTTACTACTTAGCTATATTCTTTGATACATCCAATTTCTTCACCCTACATAAATTAAATTTTATCACTTGATTTGCATTCAATAATAACGAATATTAATTACATAACAACTTTAAAATGAATATGAATTACTTAGCATTGCAATCACTGATTACTAAACAAGTTCATTATAAATGTCAATAGCCATGCAATTTAAAGCCATTTTTCTATAATATAGCAGCAAAATAGCGACAAAAAAAATAAAAAACCATACTATAAGACGTATTAATATAAAATGCAACACATTTTCTCTTTTACTAACATATTAATTCTTCCTTTATATGTTTTATTTACTCCTCAATCTCCTTTTTTTCCCCCCTTTAGTTCAAAAAGACAATCAACTTTAATTGTCCTTGTTTTAACCTCCATCTTTAACATAGCCAATTCTTTCCTTAATGTATAAATTAATTCAATCACCCTCTTAGTAAATTTTTCATCATATCACTTTGAAAACTCTTATCTCCAAACTTATAAACAAATTAGTTCAAACAAATGGCACACGATACTTCAATTTACAAACAAATGGAAGTTCACCCATTAATCATCAATAAAATCTCTTTCCTAGATTATGATCGGGATATTTAACCCATAACAGAAAACAATATTTTGGGCATTTAAGCTGAAATGATGTACAAGTTGATGATGGAGATTCTATGAAAATATTGCTAGTTAGTTAACGATGAAGAAGGAAACAAAAAAAGTTGGTTAATAGTGAGGAAGACCAATAACATGGCTGATAATAAGAGAACAAAGGGAGAAGACCAAAAGTCATGAAAGGTAAAGCGAAAGCTTCCATTAATTATCTTCCAGACGTAATAGCATGAAGTAATTACTATTTAAAGAGATATAATCCAATTCCAAACCACAATTTAGACAGGTAGTCACAAAAATTTCTAACATAGCAACTTTCTTTAAGAGATTCCTACAACATATCAGAGCAAGATCTTTGAATCCTCAACAGTGAATTGCTAAAGCCTAACATACGAGTACCCAAATCAAACTCAAGAAGATTATCCTCCAACTGAAAACCACCTATAACAATTGGGGTGTTGGAGTTCAGCCCTCCATCAACTAACCCCAAGCACATGACGCCATCACTTAAACGTACCATTGAATTCCTCCCATTAATTCTCCACTTTACCATCTTACTCTGCAACATCAGATCTATCGTAGGAACCACTGGCCCCACTGCCCCGCTTGCAACTTCTTTGGAACTGAAGCAGAGACCAAACGGTGCCACTGGTGCCACTCTTGTTATGTTCATGGAACTTGCGGCCTCGGAATAGGCTTTAACAAATGTGTTATAAATTGACTTCTCCAGGGTTGTGTACGGCACAACTGAGCTGATTCTCGCCCACCCAATAGCGCCCTCTTGGTTATTTAGATCCAGTTGCTTGCCATTTACGTTGATTGATTTGACTGTGATGAAATATTCCTGTGAGCCACCACCACCAGCCGGGTCAGCAAGAGGGGTGTACAACAGTGACTTTGTGACTTCCGTTCCAAAAATTGGGTCAACGGATTCATTTCCAAAGAGTACGAGACCATTTGATTGTGATAAGCAGGTAGTGAATTTCCTTTGGAAGCCAAAAGTTAAAGCAAGCTGTGAAGGCAATGATGTTGTAGTCATTCCCAGTCCTAACATTCCTCGAGCACCACTTGCTAGGCCATTGAGTAGAAAACTGGGCGCAGAGCTGAAGAGAAATTTGTCAAGGTTGGTTATTTTACCAGATTTTGACCCCTTAATGGAAGGATTAATGGCTATTAAATCTTCCACAAGCTCACTTCTAGTTGCCAATTTTGTAATGCTATTTTGTGCAGGTACATCACAGATGTTGCTGTGTGTAGCAGAGAAGCAGGTTTTGATCTTAAGACCAAGGGCCTTGGCAGAGAAGCTGGAGCATTGGAGCGAGCAACTTGGAACCCGGCGAGTGGAAAAGGACGCGAGGTTAGATACAGAATCAACCCAGAGAAAAGGGCCAGCAAGGTCAAGCACAAGCATGATGGGCACAAGGGATCTACCATTGGAAAGTTTGGTCAAGTATTGGAGACTTGAGGGGTCTTTTGTTACAGGAAGAACGACAACATGCTTTGGTAGATGTGAAGGTTGAGCATATAAAAGGGTGATAATGTATAGTAACGAGCACAAGCGAACGACAAGGTGATAAGAAGCCATGGGGGAGAGAAGACAGTGGAGTACTGGTGGGAATGGGATAAATGCGGAGGCTTGAAGCAGATGTGAAGATAGGTAATCAATCGTACGAGAAGCGGAAAGGATAAGGACTTGGAAATTTGGGTGGCACTTGCTGACTAGACTCGTAAGCTTTTCGCTTTCTTTATGTGGTCCACCACTGGGTGGGCAAGGGCAGCCAACAGGTTGACGCTTATCTCCATACGTAACCAAAATTTGTACTCCCCCCTCGCTTGTACATGTTTATATATGTAATTGTCACGTGGGTTATGTTTTGTTTTATCAATATACAAAGATTGGAACAAGCGCTCTCAAGCTTTCAAACCTAAAGAAGTTGAATGTACTAGGATTTTTGAAATTCAGTGTATAATTTATTATATGCATTCCACCTTATCTACTTAGCCTAATGTCAATATATTCTAAGTTTTCTTTAGTTTTATATAAAAGAAAAGGGAAAACAAAAAAAGAGAAATTTTGTAATCATCCAATCCAAAACAGTTTGAGCAATTGTAAGATAATCACAGAAAATAATAAGAATCTCCGGATCTCTCCCTCAAGAAAACAAGCATATTCTTCTTGTTTCTTTATTAAAGAATTATTATTATTTGGTTGGGTCGGTCGTGCTAGGCTCAGGTCCAACCCTAGGATGGTGTATGGGTCGATCAACCCATTCCCAAGATGATGAGTTAAATACAGCAGGTATTTACTATATAAGTTCATTATCTCCTCATGACGCAGATACGACTCTAAGAACCCTAATACTCTCTGTTCGTATACACAAAACCTACGATAGAAAACTGACTTAAGCATCGGAGGGACAAGCCGGCGATCAAACCCCGGTGTGCCTTTATTGTTTTTGCAGGTATCTCCTAGTTGAAGTTAATCAAGATCATGGATCTAAACAACGGCGCCCAGCCTCAACAGAATCAGACTGAACCAGTTGGCGCCCACCGTGGGACCGGGCGTCAGGGCACCACGTCCAGAAGTACACAGATAAGTCAGGCAGCAACAACAAATCCAGATGTAGCCGCTGTCGCGACACTCGCACTGCAACGAATGAGCTTGCAATTACCTGCCGTCGCCCTTCTACCGACGCATCATGATCCCCAGATCCATCCTCCACCTAACACCCAAAACCCTAGCACAGACGAGCTACCCCTATTAAACTCGAATAATCAAACACAATCTTTGCATCCGAATGACCAACCACCACCCCAAAACCGAGATCAAGAAGAGCAGAGCGTAGCCCTGGAGGATAACGCCAGAAACAACTCACACCCTCACATCCAACACCCCCTAAACACAAACCCTCATCCACAACAAATCTCCCTTGCCCAAAGACAAATAGAGGAAGCGGCCGATCTATTGATTCGCCAAATCTTACAATCTCAGACAGGACAACAGGGAACTCCCGCTCGGTAGATAGGTATGATAGCCGATCACCATTCTATCGAAACTCTTGAAAAAATCGTGGACGATCGAATCAATATGGCCATGAATTCCCGTCCGGATCAGCCATCAACACAATACAGCTCTCCT
>JAOSBK010000205.1:23642993-23660174 GCA_027568895.1 Erythroxylum shatona | reverse complement strand
TATCCAACAAAGATGCATTTGATAGCTTTAGGATCTAGTTTGGATTTCTTGGGATCATGGTTATAGACAAACACAGTGCCTCCAAATATTTTCAGATGGACGGGTAGGTTTGGAATTTTAAGGTTTTAGAGGGAATTCTATTGCTAAAAAACATGGCAATGAGAACTGTTTCTCCCCATAGATATTTCGGGACATGTGTTTGAAAGCTGATTGCTCTAGCCACCTCTAAAAGGTGTCTGTTTTTGCGTTCAAAAATCCCATTCTGCTGTGGGGTGTAATTGCAGGAGGTTTCGTGGACAATTCCTTTGCTATCTAGGAAGTTTTTTAAGGCCAAGTTCACATACTCCTTCCCGTTGTCATTTCTTATCACTTTAATCTCCTTTTGAAATTGAGTTTTAACCATGTTATAGAAGGACACAAATGTGGCACAAACATCATATTTATCTCCCAAAAGAAATACCCATGTGACCCTAGAATAGAGGAAACACCACTTTCCATTAGGTGTTTGAGTTCTAGAGGGACCCCATAAATCACTGTGAATTAACATAAATGGCTCCGGACATCTGCTGTTTTGAATAGGGTAATGACTTCTATGAAATTTAGCTAATTCACAACATTCACATTGAAAACTAGCACTTTTATTGATAGATAAATGAGGTAACATAGACTTCAGGTATTGTAAACTAGGATGGCCTAACCTATAATGCCACAACATTATTTCTTCCTCCTTGCTGACATTAATGTGACAGCTCCCTTCTTCATGTTTCTTACCTCCTTCTTGCAAGATATATAAGTCTCCAGTAACCTTAGCAACCCCAATCATCCTCCCCGATTCCGAATCCTGAAACATACAATGAGTAGATCAAAAAATAACTTTGCAATTCATATCTTTGGTTAGCTTGCTAACAGAAAATTGTAGGAAAGATTGGGAATGTGAAGAACATTTTTTAGTGTCAAGGTATTTGAAATAGGGACTGTCCCTTTTCCTGCAATGGAAGTTAGGGAACCATTTGCAATTCTAATTCTGTGGTTCCCTGCACAAGGTGAGTAAGAGGAAAAAAAATTGGAGCTACCAGTCATATGATATGTGGCTTCAGAGTCAACTATCCAAAAGTAGGATGGTATAGAACAAACAAAGGCTTTTGGAAGGATTATACCTGACTGGACTAAAGAACAAGAGGGTTTTGGGGTATTCTCAGCTGGAAGGAATGTGTACAGATGATCAAGCTGTTCCTTTGTGAAAGAAAAGATCCTGGATGAGCTGGAGGTATCCTGGTCATGACTGGACTGGTTCCCAGCTTGCGAAGCTTTCCCGTCTCCTACTCCACTAGCCCATTTTTTCTTCCAGTTTGCCATGTATCTTCCAGCAGGTATCTTTTGTATACCATGGTTTTTTGCAAAAATAACACTAAGGTTTCTCCTTATTTCTACCATTCTCACCCTCACTATCACTATTCTTTGAGACAAATGCTGAGCCTTCATTCTGGAAGTCCATGGTGCCATTTTTTCCCAACATGACACTCTTCCGAGCTTCCTCTCTTCTGACTTCAGAGAAGACTTCTCGTATTGAGAGTAGTGGCCTATGTCCCAAAATACATCCCCAGACTTCATCCAATTCTACCTTCAAGCCAGCAAGAAATACAAACACTCATCCCTTGTCAACTTTCTCTCTATGTTGGGTTGCATCTTTTGGATCTTTCCACTTTGTTTCCTCAAATAGATCCAACTCCTGCCATATTATAGTCATTTCATTATAATATGCAGTCACATTTTGCTTACCCTGTTGCATCTTCCACATTTTTGAATTGAGTTCAAACAGCTGAGCATAGTTTTCCAGGTCTAAGTGTGTTTCTTTAACAGCTTCCCATACATCTTTGGCTGTTGGGAGAAAAATAAAAGGTCTTCCAACCCTTGGTTCCATGGAATTGATGTGCCAGGCTGTAACCATGGCATTTTCCAAGCACCAAAAATTAGGGTCTTCTGACTGTAGAGTTTAGATTAGGACCATTCTAGATAGTTTCTTCCATTCAGCTTTTGGATTGAAATTTGTAGGGAATTTTCTGGTTGTATGTTGACTGAATCAGGTTGATTTCCTAATCTAAAGGAAGGGGTTGTGTTGCTGGTGGTCTCTAGGGATGAAGATCGGGACCCCACCAATGCAGCTTTGTAACTCATGGAAGAGCGTGAGGCTCTGATACCATGAAACAACTTAGATGTATTAAGAAGATTGTTTCATACATATGCTCTACACCATAGTTTCTTATATAGAGCTAGGGTACATAGTTTTGGTATTCTCGTATTTAGGAAGACTCCTTATTTGGAAAGATTCCTAATACAGCTAGATATTATAGGGAAATAGCTAAGAATAATCTCTAAGAATATTCCCTTAGTTACAGAATTATCTACAGGAAGCTATAAGCGAAATGTTTGGGTTCCAAACCTTGAATTCCTTCCACATGTGTCTAGCCTTGCACATCTCTTTGAAATTAGTTATTTTACCTGAAATATGATCAAAGAAGATTACTTTGATGAGGACAGATGCCACCAAAGAAGATGATGTCTATTGAGTTGACTGATACTGCAAGTACTTCGTATACTCATCTTAAGATAAGATAGCAGACGGTTGTGTGATACTCCATGGCCTCCTTTAGCTTGAAGCCAGATTGTGCCGCAAGTGCTGACATATCAAAATTGTTTTTTAATGGACTCTCTTTAGTTATAGAAGGAAAGAGTATAAAATATTCTTCTGATTTGCATCGCCTTAACATCAAAGGGAATAGGCAAAAAGGAATTCAACTCCTCAAATGCATGTTTCAGTTTTTCAAAATATTCAATCAAATTTTCTTCTTGTCTAGGTTAAAACAACTCGACAAATATATCATACATGTAAAGCATATCATTGGAATAAAGAATCTTAGTATAGTCCCAAGCTTGCTTACAAGCACTAACACAAGAGAACATAATTCAGATTTCGGGTTCCATAGAATCGAAACGAATATGTAGCAATTGTGTATCGTCAAATTGCCAATTTTTCAATATTTTCTGATCAATTCTGATATTAGATGTAAGATGGGATAACTTTTCCTAACCTTTGAAGAACAATTCTACATTCTTAGACCAGAAGGAATAGTTGTTATCATTTAAACATTGTTTGGTGATTTGTAGATTGGAGGAACCCATTGTTGAGATAGTTGTCGAGACACTCGTCAATGACTTTTCACTGGAGTCTGACATATTACTGGTGTATTTGATGAATTTGTTGACTAACGAGCATGAATGATTCTACTGACATTGCTCTGGAACATATGATAGACTCCACTAATAACGGGACAAATTCTTCTTGTGAGTTGTAACTAAAAAGAAATAATGGAAGAAAACATATTATGCTATTGTTGAACTTCAGGGGAGGTAGTCAATCATGCTAAACTTCCAGCTAGACTGAAAACTTTTACTCTCTGTCTTCTTTTCAGTGTCACTATAGTTGTTGCTTATTTGATGAGAAAGCACGGTATGAATTTATGTCAAGCCCTGGAATATGTGAAGAGTAGGCGGCCGCAAGCAGCTCCTAATATTGGTTTCATTTCTCAGCTTCGAGATTTTGAGAAATCTCTTCAAGTTGAAGATGCAGCCAAATAGATTTTGTTGAATGTGGACTTGGAGGATTCATGGATATATTTCTGTTGTTTTTCTCTAATTAACATATAGAATTGAATGCATGGTGAACTTTTTAAATTTAGCCATAGACATGTCTAAACTACCTGTCTATTTATAATAGAAAAACAACTCTCTTAGACCACGTTTATCAGATCTTTTTGTCAGTTAAAGAGACTCGGTTGTCTGAATGTTGCATTGACTTTTCTGAAAGCAGTTTGTGGCTCATTGAAACATCCCACTTCCATATTAATTTTAGCAATGATATTTCAAAATAAAGTTATTGCCCAATTTTCCCCTTCAAAATTTGCACGCCAATCTTTAATAGCATGACAAACAATGACCATCAAAGTTTCTATTTTTACACTTTGCGGAAGCGATATAAGCAGTTAGATGACAGTCTATCGCTTTGAAGATCCTAGTTATGTAATAGAATTGATGTAGCCTAAATTTCGGATAAATTTTTAGTAATAAAGTGCATTTTTCTTTTTTGAATCCATCTCAAATAAGAAGTTCGATTAGTTTCTGGTTACGACTCCTTTTCTTTTTTGAATGCGTCATATTTTAATTGACCTTTTCCATTTGAGTCTATTAAATGAGCCTTATAATGAATAAATAAATTGGGTCATGCCAAATAAAATAAATCCATTTCATTAGACCTAATATAGCATTGTCTTACTATGATTTTGAATGCAAGTTTGCTTCCAATAGAATGAGAACAGGATAAGTAGGAGTGACCTGGATGGTTTCAACTCTTCACTTAAGACTTTCCTTCACAGGAGGTCTTGAGTTTAAGTCACGCAAAAGGAGAAATGGGAAATTTTTCTTGTTAATGATCCTCTAAACCTCTGGGCAAATCTCTTTGATCAGATCAATTACGGATGCTTCGCTTTTAGCGACAATGTGGGAGTTGGAGCTACTCGAAACCTGGGAACTGATAGAAACCTGATACTGAGTAAGGGGGTCAGTAATCAATCATCAGCTAAACAATCAGTATGTGAAGACTCCTTGTGCGCAGAAGTGTACAGGCTACATAAGAACTTGAGGAATCTTGGGGTTCCAGATTTACCTCTTCTAGAGCTCTTGGGGTGGGATCGTAGGGACTTAGGATTAGTCTAGTTAAGTTGGGATACCTAATGTAATAAAAAAAAAGAACAAGACAGACATGACACATCTTTTAATAAGAACAAACATGACACATCTTTTAAAGATCTAATTTCCTCTTACTACACAAGGACGTTTATGTTACCCGTCCCGTACTGAGGTGAATATCTCTTACTCTTAACTATTAATCACGATTAATATTAACCATTAATTTCCTTGTATAAGGTGTCTCACTTTCATCATCTACGCCAATTTTGAGTTTGCTTTCTTAAGAGCATCCTTCCTTTCTTTGTTTACCTATTTTCAAGCAAAAAGAACAAGTGATTTATAGACTTGTTTCATTATTGAAAGTAAGATTCAATTTTTTTCATTATTTTTATAAGATGGAGGATAAAAATGACATTATTATTAGCTTAAGAACCAAGGCTTGTTCTAGTGGCTATAATGATATGGATTCCGTTTGACTTTTATGAGTTTGTCAATTACAAATTAACCACAAGAGAACGGCGTTGTTGTAGCTAATATTGGCAATTACGGGACAATTCCACAAAGACAATAAATATTAGTAGTTATCGTTGTCCTATTATCTAGTCTACAAATTTGATTTTGATTTTTAATTAAAGAAAATAAAACTTAAGAAAATAAAATAAAATAGATGGCAACTTTGAACAGAGAAATAAGAAATCACTTAGGAAATTACCATACCGAGAATTAGTGTATAGGTTTCGAATCCCCCTAAAAATCCTTAACTAGTTGATCTTTTATCACGTAATTGTTTTAATGACTATTAGACCTTGGAAATTCCTATGGTATCTTGACAACTCTCTCGAGTCTAATAATAATTAATCCTAATATTATAAACTAAATTAATAAGTTTAAAGTTTATAAAATTGCTCTACCAAGTTGGGAATTCCATTATTAGGTTTCACTATAATCTGAAAGATCTATGTTATCCTATCTTTAGGGTTGTAATCAACTTCTTCTAATTATGGTAGATCTTGTCATACAGGATAATCTCTATGTTATGAAATCATATTATGATCAAATATTCCAGATCTATCAAAATAATTGCATTAAATAAAAGTACTAAACATGTTCAAGCATAAACATAGTGTTTATCTTACCTAGACACTAAAGGAATTTAGTTATGCATGATTGAAGACGGGATCAAACATAAAAAAAGAAAGATGAATAGAAAATAATGAGTTTATAATTCTAAATATCCCTTTTATCTCCTACCAAATGTTCTTTGAAAGGTAGAGGTTTAATATTGTATTCACTTGAATCTTTCGATGATTTCTTTGTGTTTTCTACTTCTTTAGATCAAAATCACCCTTGAATTGCCTATTAAATTCTTTGAACATTTATGCACATCTGCTCCTCTATTTTGCCTTTAAACACATCTTTTTATGGTAATTCTTAAGGTTTTAGGTGATACACAACCGTGTACTAGATCATGTATAACCTAAAATACCCAAAATTTACAATTCTGCACGGCTTGAGAGAAATACACATATTGAAGCACAAGCATGTATCCCCTATTTGCTTCAAATCTTTATTTTATGCCACTTTTTTCATTTGAATTATAAGGCAATTATAACCTATAAACACACCTGGAGCAAATTAAGTACCAAATATATAATAAAAGTATAAAATATCAAGAAAATACATCAAATATTTGGTATAAATATGGTTAATTATGTATCTATCGGGTTTAGTAATGTCATACCATAGAAATAGAAATCATGAGTCCTTCAGGTTTACTGAAACAATTTCACCCTCCCCCCATAATAATTAGGTCCTTTTAGGATAACTTATGAACTTGGTATAATCAAAGTCTAGGAAGATACTCCTTTAAGGAACTCTTCTTTAGACTCATTGTTTGGGGATTTTGATGAGAATTTTGAAGCATGCATAAAATTAAATAAATTTGTGAAGCAAGAGTTTTAGAAGATGAGGGAGGGATTTAACATCTTTAATAATATAGGACACAAGTATTTTGACGTAGATGAGCAAATTTCTTACCCAGTGAAGTGAGATTTTATTCTATTGTCTTCAAGTGTGGGTTGTAGTTTCCAATTCATTAAGCCAACCTACAAATCTTCGACTTAATAGGCTAAAGCCCAAGCCAATTATAACTTCATGGCTGGAGTCTTCTTGGTAGATTCATAGCTGCCTGTCATATTAGAGAGGTGCCCCCATCCCTAATCTATTTAAGTTTATGGATCAGTTCAAGCTTATTATGACTCAAAGTCTCAAGAGTGGATCTTATTTGGTAACGATTCCCACAGGGTGTTAATGAATGGAAAGACAAGTTCATTTTTTTAATAAGCGGGACATGTTTATGGTCTTTTAGGATCATTTATATGGTTTTGGATAAAAGGTTTTCTTAGTAGAATAGAAATAATGCAACCTTAAGGTTCCTTAGCCAAAAGGTAGTAAATCAAACCTATGCCCTTCCACCCCAAGAGATATTTATACAAATTGAGATAATCAAATTAAAGATGTCCTATAGATAAGAACATCTTTGTAGTTCATTTTATCCTTATTTTATTTTTCTTCCTGTGAGTTAAAATTCTAGATAAATATGTTATTTTTATGATAGTTATGAACACGAATAAAATGATTGTAAAGAAGAAGCTGACAAAGGAGAAATGCATATTGAGTTTGTCCTCAAAGTATAAAAAGAAGAAAAGGTGACCTATATTGATGAGGTTATAGTTATTGAGCCTATAACCTTAAAGGAATCAATCATTATGTTCTTGTCGCATTTGACATGCTTTCCTTCTATCATAGAGAATGTTATAACCCCCCTGTACCTTACAGGCCTCCTCGTAAGGAGGATGGCTGCTTCATTCCTTGATTTAAATTAAAGAATAGTAATATTGTCTTCACCAAGATTGAGATGGGGGATGGTTGTGGGATGGTGACTGTAAAGGATAAAGAGAACTCAGAGGGCATGAATTTGGAGATGCATTTATTTATAGTAAGTTTGATTATTTTATTTTACAATCTTCTTTACCTCTAAGCCAACTGTTTTAGTTTTTATTTTATATTGGTTTTTTTGTAATCAAGGGCTATAAGAAAGTTTATATGGAGTTGGGTAGAAGAACTATCAAAGAAAAGGAGGTTTGAGATTGTAATCTTAAAGGACGATGAGGCCTTCTACAAGGAGTGTAAGGCTATTAAAGAACAACTCTTTAAACACCTTGATGAGCTATATAAGGAAAATGAAAGGTTGATGGATGAGGTAGTAGGCCCAAGGGGATGCTTAAGGAGCATTAGAAGAAGCTTGATGGTAATGACTTTAAATTTGTGATTATCTATTGTTAGCATAAGTCCAAGTCTTTTGAAAATTAAAAGTATAATAACTTAATCAGTGATAAATTACTAAGATTTGAGGCTTACAAAAATTTTAAAGTACTTAAGACTTATCATTGTAGATTTGGACATTATTGATGCTTCTATAGAGCCTAAATCAACTAGATTAAGGAGCCTATTGAGTTTTACATCATTAATGGTGATATTGAGGTCATCAATCTTAAAGGTAAATCTCTCAACCTTAGTATTATCAATCATACTTTCTCTAATTGTACTCATATCTTCATATGAGTCATTTGCTTTTCTTTTAATTTTCTTTTCCCTTAGTTTATTAGGTGTAGTTGTATGAATCATTTATGCAAGCTTAGACTTTTTATTTTTATAGGTTTTATTTTTTAATTTGATTAAGTAATCTTTAATGACTTATAGAATTAATCTTTATCTTCATTATTGATGGTTCTTTTGTTATAATTTTTTATCTAGCTATAAATTTTTATTAGTGATATATTACTAATAACTAAACAATTGCATCTTTCATTAGAAAAGTAATATAGTGGTTAGTAGGAATCGATCCCTTAAGGAACCACTATAGATTAAAAAACCTATTACTACTAACTAGGCTAAGCCAATTAAATAAAAGTGTAATTTTGATGGATTTTGATTAAGAAATATAAAATAAAGTAAACCCTAAAATAGCAGCTATCATAATAAAAAATAAAAGAATTTTTTATAAGAGAATTCAATCTAATATCAATCTTTAGAGAACTTACCATAATATTATTTTTGATTTCATGATCTGATTAACCTAAAATGTATATGTTAAATTAGATTGATAGGATCTCCTAAACATTGAAACTACACTATCTTGATCTATAGTTATATGCTCTCTCATTAATTAAGTTTTATCTTTGTAAAGCTAGCACCCTTTTAAATGTACTAAAAATTGTGAATCTTATAAAATATTTCACCCTATCATTAGAAAGATCATATAGGTCTCTCTCAAGCACTCTATTCAACCCCTATTACTTAAGACATGGTTCACTTATATAGGCAGACTCTCTCAAGGCGTCCACTTATTTATACATATTTATTAGGAAGCTCAACGAGCAAGCAGTTGAGGATGGAGATAGAGTGGAGCAACATACAACAGAGCAACCACTATAGCCATAACTACCACCACTTGAGACGGGAGGTGCAACACCAGTTAAGGATAGTCCAAGAGTTCCCAGGGCTAAGATACTACATCCAGACTAGCTAAAGGTAACACTGTTGGAAAGATGGGTAGCTTAAGTTTTGGGCACCAAAAAGACTCTCTATAAATAGCAAGCAGAGCTTCTGGAGTGGGTAAGATAGGTTGAGACTTTAGTTAAGCGATTACGAAGGCTTAAGACTCTAGTTGGATGGATGGGACAGCTGATGTTATTAATGGAAAGTTGTCAAGGCTTTGATTTCTAGCCCACATCATCTAGCGAGGGTACTTCCTCAACAACTCCTCCACTTGATCAGGATCATTAACCCAAAGACTTTCCTTTGTCAGGCCAGCCTGGATCACATCATGAGGGAGATACTTGATTTTTGTATTTTCTTACTTTTTCTTTTATTAATTGTGTATATTTATTATTTTCTTTATATTTTTATTCTGTTTTATCTAACATTATAGTTAATGATATTTCTTGTTTATTTATTTTATGTTATTTTTGTTTTCTTTTATTTTAATCCCTTTTTCTTTCTATTTTGCAAGGATGTTAGTCTAATATTGGATGGACATAAATATTAATAACATCGAGGACAATATATGACTTTAAGTGTGGGGAAGGGGTTAATGATTTTGATGATTTTCTTAAGCTTATTATAATCTTAGTTATTAAATTTTATTAACTAATATTCTTAATTAACTGAAATCTGTCAATAAATACTTGAAATCATTATTTAATATTGACTTGAATTAGTATGCAAAAAGATGATAGTTAGAATAAAATTTCTTTTATAATTCAAAATTTTAGTAATAATTGAGATAGTCAAATTGAATCAAATTGCATATTACTTACACATAAGAAAACATCTTTTTCGTAAGCTTTTAAGCCTAAGAGCAAAAAGTTCTAAAATTTTTAAGCTATTTATTTTTCATATGGGTATCATGCATTGTTAAATGATTATAAAACTTGCTTTTATTATACATATTGAGATCGTATTTTGTTAAATTAGAAGCATTGAAATAGTAAAGACACTTAGTCAACACTTGTTTTAGCCTATTTCTTTGATAATTTCCTTACTCATAATCTATCTTCAGGAATAACCAACTTAAGCCTTAGCC
Source organism: Erythroxylum shatona (assembly GCA_027568895.1). Taxonomy (NCBI): domain Eukaryota; kingdom Viridiplantae; phylum Streptophyta; class Magnoliopsida; order Malpighiales; family Erythroxylaceae; genus Erythroxylum; species Erythroxylum shatona. The sequence goes on along the minus strand of JAOSBK010000205.1, from coordinate 23,649,784 downwards.
TTTTCTTTGATTATAACCTAACTATTAACCTTTATCCAATTTTTCTTTGAAGCCTTTTTTATTTTTTTTAACCTTAAATGTTATTTACAATACTTGATAGTTTAAAACTCCAAAATTTGAAAGGTTCAGCATTTCTTTAATAATGGTACATGACAAATGTTCACAATTATTTTGATTAAAGAAAACACAACAAGCATAGAAGAATTGTAATTAAATGTACAGTACCAATGGATTTACAACGAAAGGACTTGTATATCTTATGACCAAGTTTTATGTAATGTCCTTTTAGTAAATTTCCTTTAAATCCACCTGTTAAGTGTGAATTGCTTCATGTTTTAGGGCTTGGTTTGATATGTATTTAAGTGTTAACTTAATCGTTTAGTATGTGTTTAGGTTATAATTGTGTTAGTTTGTTAATTAATTGTGTTTAAGTATTTTTATGGGTTAGTACAAGTCTTTGAGCTTAATTATTATGCCTTTGAGGTACCAAGATGTGTTTATTAGTATTTCAGGGTCAACATTGAAGATTGGAGAAGTTTTGGAGACACTCAGGCTAAAATAATAGCCCACGATCTTGGCACAATAGGCCACGATTGTGATACAAGCATTGGAGTCGGCCCACGATTGTGGCCTATATGCCACGATCGTGATAAAAGCCCAAGACACGACCCACGATCATGGCCTGGTTGCCAAGATTGTGACAGAAGGCTTAGATGTAGCCCATGATTGTGGCCTGTGTAGGGTAGATGTACAAACATTTAAAAAGTAAAGTTTTGAAGGAATTTTTGGACCTTTCAGACCCTTAAAAAATCCTGGGGCTACCCAGAACACAAAAGGTATATAAAGAATAAGATAAAGAAGATGAAGGAGCTTTTGCATCAGCCACTTTGGAGAGAAATCCTAGAGAGAATTGTTGAGAGATTGAGAAAGAGAAGAAGGAAGAGAGCAATGGAGAAGAAGCTGACATCGATGTACTTCCTGAATTTGGAGTTTCCCGACGTTGCTGCCTCCTATCTCAGTTTAGAATCATATTTCCTATTATTTTTTATTTTTATTATTATATGGAATTGGGAATAGCAATTTGATGATAGGATTGTGAATGGTGAGATATTCTATACTCACCTCCAGGTTTTTTATCTTTAATTTAATAAAATCTTATTGTTTATGTTTATTGGATTTATTGTGATTGATTTCTATGATTGCATAATTTGGTAATAGATTGAGAGGGTGAATCGAATGAAAAATAATTAAATTGGGCTAGCTAGGTGATTTAATAAGATGAAGAAATTAATCAAATTAGTAATTATGTGAAGAGAGATCTCACATAGGTTTTCGATAGTTTATTGGACAACTTCAGATCTAATTGGTGTTTTGGATAGATTATTAATTAAGAAATTGCAATTTTCCATAATCTGATTAGGGTTTATTGTTGGACCCCGAACTTTTGATGAAAATTAGAAATATTAAAATGAATTCGTTGTCGCGTTATGTTTCTATTTCGGAATTTAAATTCCGTGTCCGATACTTGGTTTTCGCGTGCCGATTATTTTGCTTCCGTTTCGTTCCGCTTCGAATTCGTTAAGAACTCCGTTCTTTCCGATTTTGTTTTCCGTTTTCCGGTTGGGATCCGGTTCCCGGATCGGGTCGCAACAATTATTCACAGGAACATTCAAGCTTCCAGAATTTTGGTTTTCACTAGAAATACATTATTCCTCTTGATTCATCATCTCTTAATAGTTACCAATCTTGAAGATTTTACTCGTGGGTCTCCAAATAGCAGTTTGAGCCTTTGCAAGGGGCCTCCAATGATAGGAAATTGCAATACTATCCTCCCATAATTGATTCCCATCTCTTAGCCTCATGATTGGTATTTCATTGGGAAGATCTTTTGATACTTTAATACTAACATAGATATGGGCATAACCAATTCTTCTCATAGTAACAGTGTTCTCATCCATGCATAAAGGTTTCCTGATATAGCTAGCTAATTGGTTGAGGCCCTAAGTTGTCCAATACTCCAAGGGAACTTTTATGGAAGTTAATCCATTTAGGAAGATTCTGAATTCTGATGGTTTCAACTTTCAGTCTAGGTTGCCAAATTTGCAAAAATATTAGTTACCAGATTTGCAAAAATATTGGTTAACTCCCGAAGTGCCATAGACCCTCCTCAATTATTTTATAAGCTATTGATATGGAGGTAAGGGAGAAAAGGATAAGGCTATCTTCAGATAGCAGGACATCAGCAAGGCCTCTATTTTTCCATTATTTATTAGCCCAACATAATATTAAAGGAAATGTTGGCTTGTGATCTAGAAGAAAACCCACTAATGTTGCTTTCCAACAATTTGCTCATTCTTGGAGTGTAGCCATTTCTAGACAAACAATGAGTTTCTCTTCAATTTCACTAGGTGGTTTATAAGAAAGAGTATAGGTGATGGTGTCCCCAACTACTTGCTTCCACGTTTTCTTGGAATTAGAAACAGTACCAGATACAAAAGGCATGTGAGTTTGAGAGGGGGGATGGGTCAGGAGGTAAAGGCAGGAAATCATCAGCGTTGTGGGATAAAGGATGTAGCATGATGATAGAAGAGGAGGCGGGAAATAAATTGAAAAGGGGGAAAGACTAGAATGCCCTCAAAGGAGATTCCAGAAGTGGGAGTAGCAGGGATGAAGATGGAGATTGGAATAATGAAGAGAAGAAGCCAAAAACAAGGGGAAACAATGTAGGGTGGAGGATTCAGGAGGAGGAGTAAGAGTTATTGAACGTATCAAATATGATAGAAGTTGCATCAATTTAAAAGAAATTGTGCCATTTATGAGGGAAAATGACAAACCATGAAGACTTTAGAATGCTTGGAAAACACTATTGCATCGTTGGACCCTTTATATAGTGGGGTGAATTCCCTTCCAAAGGCTGATGTACAAGAAAAGGAACTAGATGTTAGGCCTCGGCAGGGTGCTAGCTAATGCTTATTCCCTGTTATTTCATTTTCTCACCGTACAAGTTCAAATTAGCCTGGTTCCTGAAACAAATATATTAAATGTAATGCTAATCTCCAATAAAGATCCAACTTTATCTAGAAAAACATTCGTACTCAACATTTAGATATTGTACCAAGTTATGGAATCAGCCAGTATTAACAAAAAGTTCCGGTTAATACTAAGTGAAATAAGAAATTATAAAGGTTTAAGAATTAAATTTTAAAAACTCTTAACCTCAATCTCGTAAAGTTAAAGATAAAATCTCTCAATCTCTCCTTTTCTCTATCATTATCATTCGATACTACTCCTCGTCATTTGATACTACTCATCACCAGTGTAAGAAATATTATCCAACATATAGATGAACTATAGGATCTTTCAAGCATATGCCCCATTAATTTAAATCCAATCATTTACTTTGATTTAATTATAAATCACCGGTTAAAAGACGCTTGAAAGGAACTCATTTCTTCCATAATTGTTCATTTAATAATGTTTAGTGTTATTAGCATACCTTAACACATTATCTCATATTTATAGATAATATCAATTTGGTAATTGATCATCAACAATAAACAAATGAAAGATCACATCCTAAACTCATCAAGTGTGTCTGTCCATTATCATCTCCCTCTCACACATGATGAGTTTAGAAAATATGATTTCTTCATGTTCTCATACTTGTCCAATAATCCATATAATTAGCATACAATGAGGGCATATAGTCATATATTTGCTAGGAATATATAACTTGTTGATTAGAATTGATCCTTGAGTATATATTGTATGTTATACCCCAGGTCATATCTAACATTTCAATCTCCTTTAATCTGGTTTATTTTATCTTGTTATAAACCTATTCAATTTTCTTATTCAAAGTCAGTGGCCACCTTTGAATACCAACTTTTCTTATATGAGTCAACAATCATTAAATGACCTTCCTTTATTCTTAATTCCATTAAATTGGATTTAATTTGCTTTCCTATAATTGTCTCATAAGATCCTATCAAACATGATCTTCTAGTAACATTCTAAAGGACCAAAACTTAAATTTAATTCTTAAGAATTAGACGAGAATCCTAAGGGTATATTATGAGATTCCCATAACCACTAGGTTCTCAAACATTGTAAGTTGAGATCTTTAAACTTACATTAATCCTTTTTATGGTCGTTTTTGCACACATTGTAAAAGTCACGTGCTACGGTGTCATCTCCCATTAATTTGGAGCATATGTCTTTCATAAATGCAATTGGACAAATGTTAGTTCAAACATACTTAATGTTTAACCTAAGTTCACTTATCTACTCTTAACTTTATCTTTCCAAACACTCACTAGCAACTATAAACAAATATAGTAATTATATGATCACTCCAAACTAATTTCCTTTTCACTTATCATCTAAATTGACATTTATGGTTTAAGTTTCTTACTTCAACTCTCTATTATCAACTTGATAATAAACATAAAATTGTCTTCACAAATACTAGAGTCAATTGCCCATGTGAGAAGGTCAATCTTTTATCTGTCTAACATACTTTTTATTCATACAAAAAATGTCATACAAAGTACATATTTCAACATTAAGTAATTATTATTACTTAATAAATAATGTTAACCTATGTATGTGTTTATACCTGATAATACATTGACTAAATGAATATAAAGAAATGTTAATCAATTACATTTCAATATCTATGTAATTATAGCAACTTTATATGCGCAATTTATGTATCTCAGGAAATTGACTTTGTCATGGACCTGTTACCATATCTGTGTAGTTATATACTTCATATTCACTCATTATTGTGCAACTATATTTTTCACATAATTGTACTTGGTATCTATATGCTTGGTTTCACAGTAAAATTTAGGGCCCTTTGTATAAGCAATTATTGTAGCACCCCAACTCCCGCAAGACACGTACCTGATATCCCGAGGGATATCCGAGTCCGTGCCTCGTGAGAGTAGCATGCTAGAGCACTCAATCAATCAAAATTTGGTATAATTTTTTTTGAAACTATAGACATAATATGCAGAAATCCATAACCAATTCGGGACCACTTTATTCATAAACGTTTTCCAATCATAACAGTACAATCAACAAAACTTTCAATAACCATTAGGGCCTTTTCACAAATGCAAAACACTTTAGACATAATGTCTTTCCGTTACAACATAGTTCAAATACACATTGTGTAAAACTTTTCAGAATACATTATTCGATACAAAAGTTGCAGAATATGCAATTCAATACAAAAAATAAAGAAATACAATGCAGACGTAAGCTGATCCCGACCTCTATCCCTTACTTGTATGCTGTAGGGATACTCCCGTTTACCTAACGGAATATTCTTCTGATCCTGAAAAATATTTGCAAATTTTGGGTGAGTTTTGCAAACTCAATGAGTGACCATCATCGATGGCTCACCCAGTCACATAATACATAAATCACATTCATAGCATTTCACATTTCACAATCAATACAATTTAATCATTCATATTATGCATATGCAGTGTGCATGAGGCCCACTTTCTATTAATCATTGTTGTGACCAAGCACCTAAACTGTCTCGTATCCATTGGATACTAGGCTCATTAAACGTTGAGCTTGAGGCTCTGAATCACTTTATGAGATCAAGGTTCTTTTCACCCTTTGAGCTTTAAGCTCTGAATCACTGAATCACTTTCTGAGCTCGAGAGTCTTTTCACACTTTGAGCTTTAAACTCTGAATCACTTTTTGAGCTTGAGGCTCTTTTCACACTTTAAGCTTTAAACTCTGATCGGTGGATACTCTGGTCACAACTATCATTATCTGATCATGCATTCATGTATAGAATGCATCTCACATTTTCAATCAATCATATCATAAAGCATATAGTTCGTCACATTCACATTCAAGCAGCACTTATTTATCCCGTTCACATTTTACAATCATTAGACCTTCTATCCAGAATTCAACACAATCAATCACATTCATATGAGCATTCAGTAGTCAATCAATAAAAAAATTCAAACAAAACAAACCAAAATGAGACCATCTAGGTCTACTCATAGTACGCTTCAGATTAGCATTTACTTCTAAATTCTGGAAAAGCCTAAATGCGGATTTTTAACCTGCACAATCCATTTATGCAAAACACACGCTGCACTCAAATTAATAATGACACACTTATAAGCATTTATTTATGCACAATTGTATAAATAGAATATGTACAATGTATGTTCAATGACAATCCCGGGTACTTTGCCAATTTCATAACTTAATCATATATCAATTCTTTAAATCATAACCTCAATCCATTGGTACTTTGATATCAATAACTCATTCACTAATTTATCAATATAATCCCATATGTATGTATATATATATATATATCAACTTTCTGCTTAAAACTTAATATTTCCTCTTCATTTCTATTTCATTTCAGCTTAACATATCACAACCAAACCAAAATCTACCATATTTCACAATCATCAAAAAGAAAAAATCACACTCAAGTATTCTTCAAGTTTTCTGCTTTTTTTTTTCAACATGAACAGAGCATTCACATAATCATTTCTCCAAATCTTTTCTGTTCTCATCACATACACATTTTAGTTGATCTTTCAACTCCAAAACTAGCTTAACACTATCTCATAACATTTCGGTCATCAAATCCATAGAAAATCAACAAATACGGCATACCCCAATTTTCTCACTCACTTTCCAACAAATATGAATATTACTGCTTCCTAACCATTTTATAGTGAACTCACGATGCATGCTTTAGTTCATACAAAAATACATAATCATAACAAGCTTACTT
>JAOSBK010000205.1:23613349-23628493 GCA_027568895.1 Erythroxylum shatona | reverse complement strand
ACATTTATACTTTAATTCCATCAATTCCTAATCTCTTTTGATGCTTACTAGACTTAATGGCCCAATAAAAAAAATAACTAAACAACCAAACAAACAAACGTAACATAACTGAATCATTAAACTAATAAATTGATAATAACTAAAAAACTTTCGGGGTCCAACAGTTTATTGGATAACTTTAGATCCAATTAGGGTTTTAGATAGCTTGTTAATTGAGGAATTGCAATTTTATATAATTTGATTAGGGTTAATAATTTATGGTTAATGGTTATAACTAGAGAGAGAGTAATCAACCCTAGAATCGTCTATGACCAATAATCCAACAATTCATAATCAATTAGGTTAGCATTAAAGATAGGTAAAAATTCTCATTTCTCTCAATTGATAGTTCCTTTAGGTTGATTCTTGAGTGTGTGTTGCAACTGCTACTTTGTTAATATTTTCGTAATTGATTTTTAGAATTGAGTTGCATGATTGAATTAAATTCTCGTCTTAGTTTTGTTACATTTTGAATTACTTTTGTCCTTAGATTTCAGGATTAGATTATCCCTCCTTGTGGGATTGACACCTTAGGTACTACGCGAATGACTCGTATGCTTTTGGATTATTAAGGTTATTAATTATAACTTACACACATCGAGAAACCACGATCACAACCCATCTTATTATCTTAATCATACCATCCCTAAACCCTATTACATTCCTATAAAGACCTTTTGATTTTTGATTTTAGTTTATACATAAGTGGTGGGGATGTAATAATATTACAAGCCTATGGTAAGAGTTCTACTTTGCATTAATTAAGACTTTGATACTTTTCAACCTAAAACCTTAATTCCATTGAGTAAAATCTTAGTAAGGGTGTAAAGCTTGTGCTTTTGATTTCAATTTGACTATTTACATTATTACTATTTATATTGAATTATGAAGTTAGCTTTAAGATGAATTGATTCTAATTATATGTTAATTTGATGATTAATATGATTTGATGATTTAAAGTATCAATGGACAGGTTGAGATTAGTGAGGGATAGTTGTTGTAAAGTTAATAATTTAGAAAATGATTTGCTTGAGGACAAGCAAAAGCTTAAGTTTGTAGATGTTTGCCAGATACATATTTGACTATATTTTATACACCCATATTTGATGTATTTTACTTTATCTTTCGTAGTTTTGTTATATTTTTGGTACTTAATTCTCTCAATGCGCATTTAAAGGTTACAATTGCCTTTATGGACCAAAAGGAGAAGAATTTAGATAAAAAAAAGTGGCATAAAATGAAGTTTTGAAGTAATTTAAAGATACATGGTTATGTGTGTGCCCGTACAAGTCTCAATGCCTATGTAGAATCACCAATTTAGGTATTTTTTAATTATACAAAATCTCTTACACACCCGTGGAGCAAACCATATGTGTCCCAAAAGCCATAAATTTTGCTATAAAAGGATGTGAATGGAGGCAAACAAAAGAGAGCCAAATTTTGCAACAGATTTCAAATGTAGGAAACTTATAGAGGTGACAATTTTGATCCAGGGATGAGGGAACACATGAAATTAACAATAAAAGAGATATGATAAAAGGCTACATCTAATCCAAATTTGGAAGAAGATCCAATCCAAACTTGCAAGAAGATTCACTAGAGAAGAAAGGGAGATCTAGAATTATGAACTTTTTGTTTTTCGGTCTTTGACCAGGGTATCCACTAGCGGATCCAGTGACTAATCCCCTTGCTGGCTGGAAGGCACCTCACAGGATGGGACAGCTGACCAAAGGATTTAAGGTTGCACCATACCCAAAGTCAAAAATCGAACCCCTGACCTTTGGTTAAGGATGGATGAGTCTTTATATACTCAACCACACCCCTTGGGTTGAACTTTTTGTTTTTATTAGTGTTTCTGCATGTCTATATTTGATTTCGTTTTCTATAATCAATACCTAAATGTTTTTAGTCTTTAGCTGAGATGAACCCTAGTTTACGATACAATATGTCTTAATCTTTTATTCAATGCAATTATTTTGATTGATTTATTGTGATTCAATTAAGTGTTTTATGCTTATTCTAATATATCTAGAATATTAGTGCATGATTTGATTTCATATAATTGAAATTGAGAAATCCTTTGTATGAATAGATCTACCATAATCGAAAAAAGTTAATTACAAACCTAGAGATAGATCAATATAAATTCTCTAAGATTAGGGTCAAATCTAATAATGAAATTCATAAATCGATAATGCAATTCTAGGGTTTTTAACTAGAAATATTTTTATTAAAAAATGTATTAATATATTTTAATATGTGTATGTTTATATAAATATAATAATTCATTATTATTCTCTTATAATATGACTTTCCATGTAAAATACTACATTTTCAGAAATTGTTGCAAAGTGAGAGCTAATGACAACTTAATAGGATCAATAGTTTTTTTTTCAAAATATAAGAACCTTCAATTTAACTTTAAAATCTTATAAAATTTTAGTGAAATTGATAAAATATTAGAAAATGATATTTTTATTCTATTTTGAAATTATCTTTTTAATTTAAAATTATGTGAAAAGTAATTTGTAGTGAGCAGGATTTATAGTGAGTATTGTTGTTGTTGAAAAATATTTTATATTTATAAAAATAGTAAAATTAAAATTGGTCTAACATTCTTTTGAGTTATTTTAACAAGGTTCTCTGTAGAATCGATGTGAAAATAGTTATCAAGACGCTATTCTTCAATGAAAGGAACATGGAAGAAAAGGATAATAAGATTGGTAATGGCCTCCTGAAGCAAAGCTTTGAATACATTTTATTTTCACGCACATCCTAGCGCTTATATATAATAGGATGAGATGTTTTGTGGTACCTATTTTATTTGTTAATACGACCAACCAAGTCTATTCTGATTTTGACTTTGAGACCAAAACATCAAACGCACTGAAGTCTATAACCTGTGACCAAAAAAAAAAAAAGTCTATAATGTAATATACGGAGACGAGAAAGTGAATAAATTGTTTACAGGTACATCCCCAAAAGAAAACTTTATTTCCAAACTCTTCGAACACACCAAGCCAGGTAAGGTAACCCCCTGTTTTTGTTTTTTCGTTTTCCTTTCAGGGTTTTCATAGTCAATCTATTGCGTCATGTTTCTTAATCAACTATTTAAGGTATGGTGATCCTCAGAATATTGGCATCTTTCTCCCCTTTTTTTTATTCTCCAAGTTCTTCCTTGCTTGTTGAATTTGAGAATTTGCTTTTGATTTACTGTTGTAGCTTTGCTTTGGCGCTAATTTTCTAACTATTCTTATCCGTTGTTTTCTTTATTGCATTTTTGCATCTATGTTTTGGATTCGACCTGTCAGTGTTAGGAATCAGGTTCTCTCAAAAGTCAAAACCCCAAAACGATAAACACAAGAAAGAACAATAAGATTAACGGAAACAACCCAGTTCAGCTTTTAGATTAGAATGGCTAACCAAGCCAAGGATGTTATGTTATATTGATTGAAAAAATTATTGGAAGTACAGGCTCGATTTGCAGTGCCTGTGTTCCTTTAAGGCTTCAACTTTCCGTTGTTGAGAGTTAAAAGGCTCCTTAAGGCAGGGTGGAGTGCTTCTAACAGCAATTGCTTATTATAGTTGGGCACCCGCTAGAACTTTGTGATTAGCCAAGGGCTATACTACGGCAATGATGGCTGATCCATATGGGGATAACAGCGCTGCAAATGTGGAAGTAAATGAAACAAAAGTTTTTGAAGAGGTGTGCGATTTATGCCAAATAGAAGAGGTAACCAATTTCTTACTTCCCTTGATGGTTGTATTAACTTGCTATGGAACTGAAGTCATCGACATCTTGATTTGGGTTTCACAAGATATCTCACCCTTAACATGGCAGCTAGGCTTGCTCATAACTGTTCTTCTGAAATCTTTAGGGTTTGTTTTTGGGTTCCATGGAAGATGCAAATAAGAAGGATGCACTCAAAAGGTCAAATATCACACACATCTTAACTGTGGCTAAGGCGTTCGAACCTTCATTTCCAAACGATTTTGTGTATAAAATTGTCAGAGGTATAAAGTTACTTAATGGCCAATTGCATTCAAGATTCGCAACTTGCATGATTCTGATTGTGTTTAATTCTTGCCCAAAAACATATTCCGTAATTTTTCTTTTTCAATTGAATCTCCATGGATTTGTCAACTCCGGACCCAATTAGTCTGATGGTATCATTTCATTGGCTTTCTACCTTTTCTTTTTCTGTTAGTTTTGGACAAGGAAAATGTGTACATAGCGCAGTTCTTTGATGATTGTTTCAATTTCATTAACGAAGCTAAAAGATTGAAGGGAGGTGTGCTGGTCCATTGCTTCAGTGGAATATCTAGAAGGTGATTCCTTCTTTATTCTTATTACCATCTTTGCAAAGTTATTTCAATAACTTAAATGTACCAAGATGAAGTTATAGTTGAAGAAGGAAGTCATCTGTGGACAGGATTATGTTGCATTTATCAAGTTAAATCAGGAAATTCAGTCATACATTCATGTCTCTTGATTGGCTTGAAGTTCTTTCATGTTCTTCAGTGTGACTATTGTTGTTGCTTATCTCATCAAAGAACGTTCTATGAAGCTATCCCAAGCTTTGGATTATGTTAGACGCAGACGACCCCAGGCAGATCCTAATGCTGGGTTTCTTTTACAACTACTTCTCTTTGAAAAATCTCTTCAAAGGTACGGGGCTATGTTTTTCTAATCTATTTGTCATATGGGTAACTAAATATTGATCTCTGAGCTTTAAATGTATGGAAGATGTTAAAATTGTAACAAAAGATGCTTTTGGTGATATGACAGATCCGTTTCCCTGACCTGCAGTAAACCATTTCAAGTTATCCCTATTCTGATCTTGGTTTCTCGCAATATTCATTCATTCATTGATCTTTTTCTTTCTTTTTTTTTATTCTTTAAGAAGTATGTTGGACTTGCAAATAAGTTGATAATTTTGGTGTAAATTCTTTTGATGCAGCATAGGAAAGCCGAAGGTTGACTGTTGCAGTATTTGCTAACAAGGAACTCCTTTTACTTATGGTTGCTTCATTATGCTTTCCAAAGTGGAAGGGAAGTTCGAGGCAAGAAGTTGAGTGTAGAGAGAAGCTGCGAAAATACTTGTGCACGTTAACCTTGGAAACAAAATGAACCATTATTTTGGTAATGAATTTTATGTTGTATTTTCGATGTTGGGTGGCAATAATTGGAGGATAGTTTGTATCTGTACCAAATTTTGTTAAACGAAACAAGTTATGCGATGATAGTTGGCGAAGTGAAGAATTCATCTGGTTATAGATGCTCTATTTTGTCCATCATATATATACCTTGAAGAACCAATCACATACACACCTACAGAGACATTTGCTTATACTTGCTCATGCTGAAAGAAATAACAGTGCGTATGAGAAGTTTTCCTGTCATAGTTTAAGCTAAACGAGTCCATGAAAAATTTGCCTTCGGCACGAGGTTGATTACAGAACCAGTCTTCGCAACGAGGTTACATTGCTTCTTGATGGATGTGGTAACTGGTGATTTAACAGGTTATAGCTGGTAGAGCTATGCTGCGAAAATACTTGTGCACGTTAACTCATGTTTCTGACGACCACATGTTTAGTGTGAAAGTTGATCAAGTTTATTACTCTAAATGCGATTACAAACAAAAGGGGATGTTTTTTTTATTATCTAAATCTTTAAACTTTATTATGTCTCAAGCTAGGAAATGGATTTAGTTATAATCTCCTTTCACCATAAAAGAGAATTACGATTGCTTTGTTTATAGCTTCACGTACATGATCGCAAGGACGAAAACAAATTGGCATCAACAATAAACCCTACCGTGTTGTCTCATTTATATTTAGACTTAGCATGTAATAAATCTTCAGTTTGACTTATCTAAACGTAATTCCATCTCTAGACGTGCCTTGTACAGGATAGCTCAAATCTTAATAATTCAAATTTAGTTAACTATTGCTCAATCTTAAAAATGCAATAGACTTGATCATCGTGTTTTGTCAAAGTGTCATCAATACCAAATTTCTTTGTAATGAAATAATATCTAAAACAAAATGGTATATATTATATCACTCTACTTAGTTTTCAGTCAAATATACAGCACTTTAGCTATTACACTAAACAATTACTATTTCAGAATATAAATTGAGTTCAGTAAACAAACCTTTGGACCAAATAACTTCATTGAAAGTCAACAACCATCAACCATGTACTCAATTGTTGTGGTAAAAATATGCTCTCAAAGTTACCGTCCAATTGACTTAGCAACCATCAAAATAAAACACGTAACTAATGACAGATGTTACGATCACTTACATAATTTGAGCCATTAACCCTTCATACTTGCTTTTAGACTCTAAGCTTGCATTATTACATTACATGTTTGGGAATACCTCAAAATTCACTTCTCGAACTTGTGAGCGCTCCTTACAATATTATACGTACGCTGGTAACATTAGCGACATAATATTAGGATGAGTGCTTGATATCACACATAATGATATTAACTGTCTGTATTACAACATGGAACATGAGACATATAATCATCATTTATGGTGAGTGAGCAGCTGAAAGCTTTAAATGTGTTGCGAGTGAAGCCCTGACATTTATGATATTTGCAATGCTAATCTTTTCAAAACATTGTCAATATAATTTCGTTGGTTGGGATATTATCTCTCTTACTCTTTTTCTTAAAGGATCTCCACATCATCAATTTTCTTTGGAACTTCAAAGTTTTTTATTTTAAATTCACTCCTTAACAAAGATTTCAATATGTTAACTTCAGGCATGTCCTTATCAACAATAACCATATCAGCAAATATAATTAAATGAATGACTCATTAAAAGTTATCTTGTAATAAAAGCAAATTTTCCACTTTCATCGAGAGTAGTCATGAATAACCATAAATATGGTGAAGTAAATGAGTGTTTCAATTAATAAAAAGACTTATACAACAAATAGACATGATAATCTTTTCCTTCAATAACAAAGCCCTCAAGTTGCTAGATATAGATCTACTTTTCAAGTTCACCAAGTAGAAAAGTAGTTTGACATCCTTTTGTTTTTGTTCCAACTCAAGGTCATATATGGCAATAAGACAAAGTGAAACTTGAATAAAACAAGTTGGCTAATAGGAAAAAAATATCTCACTGTCTTAACTCTAGTTTTCTAATTATACGCTTTTGTAGCTAGATGAAACTTATACCTCACATCTTTCAAACCTAAAGTGTCATCTTTATTCTTAAAGATCCTTTTGAAACCAATGATCTTCTTCTTTAGTAGCAGTTTCACTAGCTTCTCGACATCATTTTTTAGAGGGAATATTCAATTGCTTAGCTACTAACCACTTATTATTACTATTACAAAGAATAACTTCAAAATAATTATAAGGCTCATTAACATTATCTCATTGAACCAGTAATGTATATGCCACTAAATTAGTCTCAGTAAATATTTATGGCCTCTCCTTTTTTTGGTCTGTGTTTAGTAATATTGTATAGTTCCTTTTATGATGTATTTACATATTTTTCCTCATCTTTATCTTCTTTAGAATTAGAAACCTAAATTAGATGATGCTCAATATGAGATTATGATCATGTTTCTAGTCAATCTGTCTAACTCCACCTTCTTCAATGCACTCTTTTGATTTATACTATAGGAAGAGACAAACTCCCTTTCTAGGTGAAGCACGTAAATTTTATCAAATATAGTATTCTTGTTAACTATAATTTTTCTATGACTTTAGTATCGGCACACTATAACCTATGTCCCTTTACACCCAATTCAAATATAAGAAAGTGCAATTTTTTTCTTGATTCTAGTTTACCATCTTTTGCATGTACCTAAGCTAGGCCCCCAAATACATGTAAATCGAAGTAGGTAGTAAGTTTATTGACATTCTTATTTTAGAGTCTAAAAATCAAGAATTGTACGAGAAGAGCAAACTACCAAATGAAATATTGTAGATACTACCTCAGCCCATAAATTTTTTAGACAAACCAAAATATGATAGCATGAAATATCCTCTATCTAATAATATTTTATTTATACACTCGACAAAATCACTCTATTAAGGAATTTTCGCAACTATTTAATTTTTTGGTTACACCATGAATTTACAAAATTTATTAAGTTCTCCTCTATAGAATTTCAAACCATTATCAAATCTTAGATGTTTAATTCTTTTTTATTTAATTTTCAATTAGACCCCTATATTACTTAAATGTATAAAAAGGCATCACTCTTATGCACTAAACTCATTCCTTCCTATAGTAGTTATCAATAGAGGTAAGTATGCACTAAACTCTCCCTTGGGAAGGAACTTGAGTGAATTCCCAAAAGAATATGAATGTGTGTGTACAAACTTATCTTTAATTTTGTGAGTGATTGAACTAAAGTTGAATATTTTTATTTCCTAAGATACAGTGCTCACAAAGTCTAATTTTGAAGTGTTATACCTGCCTAGTAGTTTTTTCTTACTTAACAAGGTGATACCTTTCTTACTTATATATCTTAGTCTTATATTCCATAACTGATGGTTATATTTTATATTATATTTTGGTATTGAGACTTACACGAGCACATACACGCCCATGTATCTTTAAATTACTTCAAAACTTCAATTTATACCACATTTTTATCCAAATTCTTCTCCTTTTGGTCCATAATGGCAATTGTAACCATTAAATGCACATTGAGAGAATTAAGTACCAAAAATATAATAAAACTACAGAGGATTAAGTAAAATACATCAAATATGGGTGTCTAATTATAGTCAAATATGCATTTATCAAACATCTACAAACTTATGCTTTTGCTTATCCTCAAGCAAATCATATTCAATATCTTTTCATTTCCTAACAATACTTTGTAATCCATTTTACATGAAGATATCTTTTATCTTGACTTATCATAAATAAAAATTAATTAAGATTCAAACTTGTTGATGTTGAAATTCATTTTAGTCATAATTAATCCTCAACGACCAAATTTCTTTACATAAGGATTATTATTAGTTTTTGTGTAGCTTTCACGTGTATAAATACACCATCTTTTATTAGCATAAAAGCATTACAACAAATCCTATGATTGCTATATTATTCCAATTTATAGTCACATAGAATGCTTTCTTTCATAGTTGTTGAAGTTTATCTAACAAATTATAATTGTTAAAAACAACTAATTATACCACTATAATACCAACTACTATCAAATGTAATATGTTTTTCCTATAGTTTCAGCATTTTAATTGGCCTAAATTGGGGATTTTTATAAATTAGTATTCGATGGTCAAATTATTACATTGATTAATAGTAAAGTTATTTTAGGAATAAATACATAATCTGATAATTTTAAGGTTACATATCAAAAAATATGAATCCTTTTATGTGAACAATTCATCCTTTAAATCTAAAATAAAAATTTGCAAAAAAATTAGTAACAATAAATATCACTACGATGTTATATTTTATGAGAATACACACAAACATTAAGGTGACCACATTTTGCATTAAAAATAAGAATAGGATCCATATAAAAATAAATTTTGCATCTAATAGGTAAATGAGGCTTCTTATTTAGGTATCAACCTTAAAAATATAATCAAGAAAAATTCCATCAATATGCACATTTACCACAAATAACATAAAAGTATATTTTGTAAAGCATGTAATCTTATAAAACATAATAAAGAAAACTACCTACCAATGTTTATAATACTAAAGGTTTTCATTACACCTTAATATTTCACAAAAGTTCTAAATAAGCCCTTGTCCTTATCTGTGATGTCATTTTTCATTAAAATAAAATATTTATATTTCATTGATGAGAATGATACACGACTAATAACAAAAAAACCTCAAAAATTGTATAAGGTTGAAACCTCGGTCTAGTAGGATTTAGTGTAACTTAAGCCTAAGTAGTACTCATACCAAAATAAGCTCCAAAAGCATCCAATTGCTTGAGGGGTTTGTCAAATGGTGAGAAAGTTCAGAGTCATTAGACACCCAATATCTCTGATGTTTGCTCAATGATGGGTATCTTTTATTTGTACTGATACATATCAACCTTCACGTTCTTAGACAATATTTATTGGTTCTTCACCTTTTTAGACAAATTATCAACCAAATTACAATATAATGTTCAAATCATCAATTTTGAAAGCACAATATAATGTACATGTTCTTAATAAAATCACAAAATCAAGCTCAAATGCTCATCCAAACCACAACACAATATTTAAACTATTAATGAAATCATAATATAATTTTTATATCCTCAACCAAATCCCAACTCGATGCTTAAACATGGTTCAATTTGTTGTTGATTCACCATCATTAACTTGAGATTTTGTTAGAGTTAACTTTTTCCCTTATTTTGACAACTTATATCAAGATGCTATAATTTATGTCTTTAATTTTGTGTTCTTATCTCCTAACCAAAACTTTGATTTTAAATAAGAAAAACGATGATTCTCAACGTATTATAAAAATATAATCTAACTACCACTGATGCTTATACTATATCAGAGCATAATGCATTACAAAAATATCAATGTATGGGTTTTGTACCTCAACCAATGATTAAACGCGTACCTCAACCTAAAAACATAAATCGATGATTACCTAGACAATTAAACTACAAACAAAAACCCAAATGATCAAAGCAGTATACAAAACCCAGTAAAAAAACCCACTTACCTTAACCAATGATTAAATGAAGATGCAAAAGGAAGAAAGGAATCGAAGCATGCAAAGATGCAAAACTTAGACGTAGAAGGGAACAGAAGCATGCAAAGGAAGAAGATGGATGTAGAAGGAGGAAGATGAATGGAGAGAAGGGAACTGAAGCACACATGGATGACAATGACAACGATGATGGCGACAAAGAACTGACTACAGAAGAGAAAACAAAAGAGGAGAAAATGAGCACCGACGAGGAGGTGGGTTTCGTGGGTAGGTTAAATGCTTAACCAAAATGACTTTGTTTGGTGTTAAATCAAACGATGTCATTTTCATTTTATTACAAACATTGAAGCCAAAACTAACTACGACATTTTAGTTTTAATTTTTCTAATGAAATAACTCTTTCGTTGGTAAATCACTTACAGAATCTAGTCCCATCAGTACACTCCTTCTTTTATTTATGTCACCAAGCATTCCTGAAAAATTTACTGACATAAATGGCTATTCCGTCGAAAAAATTGCCAGGATAATTTTCCTCTCTTTACAGATGGAAAATTTGTCCATCGCTAGATGCTACTTTTTTCCAACAATGTTATCGATGGGAATTAATTTTCTGTGGCTGATTGTGTATGGTATTTTTATCGTTTGTAATATCTCATTGGTAATTTGTAATTTTCTTGTAGTGTCAAGATGGATCTTAGCTTATCTCTCTGCTAGTTCTTCTAGCTCTTTCCCATTCCTAAGTGTGATATCCTTAAATTGTTATCTTGGATTTGCTCAAATCTATATTGCTCAAAAAGCTCCCCATACTTTTTGTAGACAATGTATTGGATAGCTGCCTCAATTAAACCTCTAAGTTGTGACTAAAAGAAGCATGATTTTCTGCTACTTGATCAAATCACCTTTCCATCCTCTTCTGGGCCTTTTCCATGCTTATGATCTTGTCCAATTTTGAATCCCAAGAGTTGGACCCATCTTGTTGTAATCCGGGTGGTCTTGAATTCCCATTTGAGTTCTTGCAATATTGGACCAAAAGAATTTTAGGTGATTTTTCCATCCCGAATTGTATGTCACTTCCTCAACCAACTTATGCACCCATGAATTTGAATTACTGTACATTTTAATTTTCCATTAGGAAGCAATCTACTGTGATATGGCTCTTTGATCCACATAGCCCACATCCATACTGAATTACTTTACATAAAGTCAAGGAGGTGGTTATTAGGTTGTTTAATTCCTTGGGAAGGTTTTCAATTTTAGCATGCAATGTTGTCATTGAATTTACCACAACCATTCCTTTTGGATATGGGAAGGTTGACTACTATCTACTTTGTATCGATGTCGAAGGACACTTATTGTTTTCCATCTCTTCTAATAAGTTGTATATCAGTTGCACTGCTGTTCATGTAATTCCTTGATTATAGACGTTAAACCCTGGCCTCATGAAGTCCAAAAGCGTCCTTTTCTCTTTGGGATGTATTTCCTCCATCATTGTTCTTTCCATCTCTTCTTGGCATTTAAATTTTCTCATTCCTCATCCTTACCTTGTGATGTCCAGATTGATGTGTCTTATACTTTGAGTCCAAAAACTTCCTTTTTTTTTGTAAATTAGTACCTAATAATAACAAATGGTGAAAATTCCTTAGAACAAAGGAATTTAACTAGTCCTAAACTAATTTTCCTGATAACAATACCAAAAACTTATTAAGTAAGTTTTACATAATATAAAACCCTCAATATCTGCAAGTATATGCAAATCATAAAATTGTAGTAATTAAGGTATGGATCCCACAAGGAATTAGCTAAAATTAAATGAACATAACTTTGTCTAAGGATGTGAAAAATGATTTGAATGAAAGTGAATGATAACAAATTTAAACAATCAAATGAAACTAAGCACTTAACCATCTAAAAAATGAGTTGTCACAATAAAATAAGGATGTTCAAATACAAAAATCTAGGATTTGTTCTATTGTCATTCGACTCTTTTAATTATTTTTGATTCAAATAGATGTCTAGATTTTTGGAAGGTTTGGTTATTCTCTTTTAAGACCTAATCATTTTTACCCAATTAATAATCCCTAATTGATTCTAAAATTCTAGATTTGCAATCTCTCTATTAACAAAAATAACCTAACATTTTTCAATTAGTTCTTAAACAATCTATCAAATTATCGAGTTCTCACACAAGATCTCTTTTTGTATGGTTACAAATTTGATATTTGCATGAATTATTAGGTCGTTAACTCTCATTACCCAACCTAATCAAAATACTTTTGACTCACTCTCTTGATTTATTGTCGAAGTATAAGCAAACACAAATGTCATAACACCTAAAACATTGTATTGAAATCAAAAGTGTTCAAGTCACAAAATAAGTTATATTCTGAAATTAAAACATAACAAACATGTAGAGCATACTCAAACTCAATTCATACATCAAGCTTAAAGAAAATAAACAAAGGAAGAAGAAAGAACTTGAGATAGATTGGTTTGGAAGTTGCTAAAATAGCTGGAAATCCAAATGCTCCCTTATTAACCTTACATTTTTCCCAGTTTGGTAAGATGGTGGCTACCCTTTTTTGGAGTCTTTATGTTCTTTTCTAGTTCTTGAGGCTTATAGGGTTCTTTCCATGGTTTACCCACTTAATTTGGTTCCAAAATAACCACAAAATGTCAAAATTACAAAAAGACTACATGCTGGAAAAGCTAAAATTCTATGCATTCTTTGTCAAGATCGTGACAAGTACTGCTTCATTTAACTTCCATCTTATTCATTCTTTAATTTCTTGGTTTCCATCACTAACAAACACATCAAACACCAATTAAAATACAAAATTGTGATCCAATTCTTGCTGTAAACAAACAAACACTTAAAATACATACAATCATTAACAATAACATAATTCTAAGCCTATACACATGACAATCATCTAATAAACACTTAAAAACACACTTAAGCGTCTATGAAAACATAATATAATTTATACCTATCATCATCCATCATGATTCGTTCTATTGCAAATTCCTCCCTATCATACCATTGTATGTTGTAGCTATAAGTTTCTTTCTGTTTGAAGTAATATTTGTTTGATTTTAAGATCTATCTTAAGTGGTACTTTGGGATTACTCCTAGTTATGCACCAAAAAACTAAACCTAAAATCCAACAATAAAGATAAGAATAAGAAAAAAGGCTCTATAAATAATTAGATATAAAATAAATAAAAGGTGGTTGAATCAATAAAAATTAAGCTTTTCCTAATATTTCATTCTTTGACAACTTTAAAATTTTAATTGTAATTTTATATTAGTTGAAAAATTAAAAAATACTATAAGAAATCACTAAGACAATTTCTATAATATACTTTAAGCAAGTTCAAGTGTCAATCCCCCGAGGATTGTAATTACTAGTACTAATCAGTTTCTTATCATCTAATCTAATAAAGTAAATGATTGCTTGAAAGATATAATTAAATAAACTAAAAGAACAAGCAAGAATCACTAAATCAAAGTAATAGATAAGAATAAACAAACAGTAGATAAATAAGATCCAAATGAAGAATCCCTTAAAACATTCCTATGCTTGAATTTATCCTAATTTAATGTTTATTCCTAGTTTCTTATACCAATAGGAATTTTGAATTTACAATTATATTCTTTCTCAAGAAATGTAGCTCATATCCTTGAGTTGATTGAACGAAAGTTCTCTTTAACTAAAACTCCCCTCAGACTGCATTAATTCGTTTTGTAAATTTCCCATGATAGTGTTTCTTAAAATGTAGAAGAGTTATGTGGTCCTAGTTTTAGGGTACCAAGCAATTCTCATTATTCATACCTTGATTTATTTGTATATATGATCTTTTACATTTGCTAATTTAATTCCTATTTATGAAATCTGAAATTGGATCTTCTACTTTTTTTTACTTCAATTTAACACAATAAGTTAATAGGAATAATTCTCAATAAAAGTGGAATCTTGCGTTAAATCAAAGAGTCAATTCTAAACAATAAGTCAGGTTCATCCCACCTAGATCTAATCCCAATTTAGTTTATCCTTAAACAAAGAAGACATATAATAAAAAAGAAAGAACACAAGAAATAAGAATTCATTCTTATGGATCTTGAAATCTTGATGTTCTTGATGAATCTTGATGGAATTCTTTTTCTTTTTTTAATTGGTCTCTTCTTAATCCCAGCTATTTTAAGTGTCTGTTTGGATGAACTTATATTTGTAGAGCTTTTGTCAATAGAGCTTTTCTAAGAAGAGCTTTTCTAAGAAGTCAATTGATTGTTTGACTGCCATTTTAAAAAGAGCTTTTTTAAAAAAACTTTGTACAATAGACTATTTGGCAACATAAAAATAAAAAGTACTTTTAATTTTAACTATATTTTATTTTGTAATAAAAATTATTTATGCATATAAATA
>JAOSBK010000205.1:23588677-23598823 GCA_027568895.1 Erythroxylum shatona | reverse complement strand
CGCCACCCTCGCGGGGCACAGACTCGGATATCACAAACGATATCGGGTTTGGGTCACTCGGGAGTGGGGTGTTACATCAAAAGTGAGATTGATTTAAGTTCGATCTTATTTGATCTTTTGAATCAAGTTTTAAGACAAAAGAGGGTTTTTTGAATCATCTCTCTTAAGGCTTATTAAGTAAAGTAAGTAAGTTCAAGATCGAGAGAGAAGCTAAACTTCAAGTAAAAATAGGTGTGTCTTTAGTTAAGGAGAGTTGTTCACAAGCAATGGTTGTGAGCTCTTTCTTGTTTCGGTTCAGAAGAACACCTTCAGTTAAACTGGTGGATTGAATAACCATGTTTGAGTGTTGTCAAAAACATAAATTTCGATAGGTTGGAGAAATCCTATAAGTAAGACAAAGGCCTTAAAAGATCAAATAAATGAAAGGCATTTATCCAAGGTTCTTGGCATTTATATTTAAGAGAGAGAGAGAGCTACACTTATGTTAGTTTCTTTAGTCCACTTTTTTGGTAAGTCAAATTTTACTTGAGTTTAAGGGCGTAAGTAGGAGTCCCTTATGAAATTCATAAAACATTCATATATGGCCCTTAAGGAGGTCATTCTTAAGTGTTAAAAGGCACTCTCCCTTATCTAAAAATAGGCTATTGAGAGAGAATAAGGTGATAACAATAGACACAGGATTTGAAATGGACTTCGATTTGACTTTTGTAAAGGAGATGGGAAGCCTACTTCGACAAGGTGATAGCCTAGTTTTGATTAAATCATCCTTTCCTACCCCACTCTTATAGTAAGGTATACTAAAGATATGAGGGGGTTGCTATTTTTTATTTATGAGAGCAAGCAATTTTCTTTTTTTTAAGAGTTTGGTAGGCTTTAAAGAGTAGGCAATTCATAAGTTTTTATGACCCTCATATTCAAATAATAAGTAGAAGGATATGTAAAGAGAGTTGTTAAAGTCTACTCATTCTTAACGAATCCATTTAGGCCTACCATAAACAAGTAGATCAAGGGAACTAGCTCGGGAGTAGCTTCTTACTAATCAGGGCTAATCTCAGTAAGAGAGTCCAATCTTTGAAATAAAGCTTAGTCTCCGTTTGGTTGGGCTTATTCAAGTAGAGCTTTTTCAGTAAAGTTTTTTTCTATAAATCTTTTTTTAGAAGAACTTTTCTAAGAAGCCAGTTGACTATTTGACTGTCATTTAAAAAAGCACTTTTTTAAAAAAGATTCATACAATAGACTATTTGGCAACATAAAAATAAAATAAAAAATTTAACTATATTTTATTTTGTAATAAAAATTAGTTATGTATATAAATATTATTTAAAGTATATTAAACTATATGCAAAGCACAATATATTAATTATTATATAATTTTAAACCATATGAAACATAAATGAAATATATCCAACCAAATCTTTTATATGGATTATAACATAAATAAAACTAATATCAAAATAAATATTAAAACATATAAAAAAGCCAAATAATATTATATAAACTTCAAAATAAATGTGAAAATGTGTTTGCGGGTATTGTAGGAATTATGTGTAAAACATAAGGACAAAAGGAACTAAAAATAGGGTCATTAATTGATCTGAAAAATTTACCAGAAAAAGTCATTTGAGAGACTTTTTTTAGAAGCTTCAAATTTGAGATTCTTAAAAAAGTTGTATTTTAGCTGCCAAAAAAGACATATCTATTAAAAAAGTTTTTTATAATCAAACACTCATTTTTCTTTTAAAAAAGGCTTCTATAGTGGAGAAAAGTATTTATTAACCTCCCAAAAATCCACCCATACATGCACTTAGTCTCTGAATGCTAGTTTACTAATCAAGCATAGTTTATGACTTTGATCCAATAGTGTCAGAACACCTTTCTATGTAAGATCAATGGTGCTCAATGAAATGAACCAAATTCCACACTATTCTGTAAGCTGGGGAGAGAGTGGCTTAAGAAGTTGGGCGTTCAGTGTGATCATAGGGCTAGAAGTCAAATGATAGAGTTTTAGTTGTATTCTCTGAAACCTTAAGTTAAATATGTAGATTGATGTAAACTTTAGGGTCAAAAATGACCATTTTTCCTTTAACAAACATGTCCAAAACTTCTTTTGTAGTTTCAAGCCAATGAGAGTTCCATTTGATTGTCGAGTCATTTGTGTTGTACAACCATGTGATAATTTGGTGATTTTTATAATCTCATTCTTTTAATCGTTCATCAAATTTTTGAACATTTTCTTCTTGCAAGGGAATTTTTTTTGGCAATATAGAATTTATTTATAATAATATAAGTATCCAAAAAAGTGTTAGTAATATACAAATTTAGGTAAATTAGGCTAAGCATACCCCAAGAAAGGAACTAGCACACTAGAAAAATTTTGATGGAACTGATTTCTTGAGTAATTGGATTGAGACTGGCAATAATGTAGATAGAATGAATCTTGTCAACCACCATACCTTTATAGAGAGAAAATTGCGTATCCAAAAATAGAGGTAGAAAGATTAGTATCAGCGTAAGAAAGTTAGTGCGAACTTGGTTGTCTGAGTAAGGTGTCGGCTACTGTTTCATGCGTTTGTTGTTAGCTGGGCAGACGGTGAAGGCTAGTCTGCAACTCTGGACACCATGTCTGCCTCCGACCCAGAGGGTCAATAGCCTAAGAAAGGGAGAACTCAAAAGCGGGATGACGATCAGTCCCCACTGCTGCCCTCCTATGTAGAGGCTGTTACAAGGGGCTCCCCAGATGTTGGTTCTGCGGCGTGGTCTGCATGGCAAGAGGAAGAGCCAGTCGACATAGGAGAGGGCGATATCATGTCGGTAGTTGATGAGAAGGGAGGCAGTATCATACTCTCTCCGACTCTGAAAGGCAAACTGGACAAACAGTGGGAAAAGGCATTGATCATCAACTACTCTAAAAGGTGCTAGGTCGTCGTGTGGGATTCGAAGTGCTTAGCAGCCGCCTGCACTCACTGTGGAAGCTGCGTGGCCATGTGAAGATGGTGGATTTAGACAATGATTTCCTTCTAGTCAACTTTCAACAGGATGGAGATTATCTCAGGGTTCTTACAGAGGGGCCATGGACAATATTTGGGCAGGCTATCGCTGTACAGAGATGGAGTCCCTCCTTTCGTCCCTCCCAGGCCGTGATCAACAGCGCGGTTGTCTGGATTTGGATCCCCAACTTACCGATAGCACGCTACCATCCTCAAATCCTCGAGGCTCTGGGGAACCTCGTGGGGAACACGGTTCGCATTGATGAGGCCACGCTACATGCCAACTGGGGGAAGTTTGCCAGGCTTGCCGTGGAAATCAACTTGGCCAAACCTCTGACGTCTAGCGTCGAACTTGATGGGGAAATCCTCCTCATCTCCTACGAAGGGCTCCCCCAAGTGTGTCTAACGTGTGGGGTGGTCGGCCATTCTCCAACTACGTGTGCTAAGAAAGTTATTGCAGATGCTACTGCCTCACTATCGGTGGACAGCACGGGCGCAACGCAGGCCGCACCTAGCAGTACGGTGGAGGTGGCCAGAGGGCCACCGGCGCTAGTGGATCCTTCTGGCTTTGGGCAGTGGATGAACGTCCAATGCCACTGTCCTAAAGCTGCCAACGGTCCAGTGCAAGACAAGGCTAGCGCCGTACGCAGGGGAGAGGCGACTCGGGGCTCCCATTATGCAGTGCTAATTAATGACGATGTTGTGATAGACGCGACAGTCTCCAACGTGGAAGGAACTCTAGTTGGAGCCCTAGTTGGTTATGGACAAAAACTGAACTTATTCAGTTTTAATGGAACTGGTCCGGCCTCCAACAAAACCAGGACTCCTAAAGTCGCTGATCGGGCCAGGAAGGCTACTCTAACTGCTAAAGGAAAAATATCTTGGAGCACCCCGTGTCTCGGGCAGATCAAAGGCATACCAGTGCGAGTACCAGACACGAAACCTCGCCTTTTTCTTTAATTCAACTCAAACCTATAGCCTCTGAGAGGAATCTTGCAGTCACTCTTCCGTCCCACTCAGATATGATCTGCGATAATCAGCTTCTCGAGGCTCAGCTCCCGGTGACCACGGAGCGACCCCATAGTATGGAGGGACTGGAGAACCCTGGGGAAGCCTCCACTCTCCCAGAAATTCCCCTTCGTATCCTCCCGATATTGTGATGGACTCAGAGGGCAAAGAGGACTCAACGAGCCCATGCCCGAATGCTACAGAGTTAGTGGCCCCTGCTACTGAGGAGGCCAAGGACGCATTAGCTGGGTGCTCGGTTGCGGTCTAGAGGTAGGTCTCTCTTCCTCGACTTTTTTATGTCGATTATATTCTGGAATTATCAAGGCGCAGGAGGGGCGAAGTTTCAAACCATCCTGCGTACTTATACTCGCAACTATAAACCAGGCATCTTGGCCTTGCTGGAACCCCGGATTAGTGGCGATCGGGACCAGGCTGTTATTCTGCCCTTAGGTTATGATTTTTCCTTTCGTATTGAAGCCGAAGGGTTCTCGGGGTGGTATCTGGTTACTTTGTAAAGAGGATTATGATATCTCGGTCGTCTTAGCACATAGGCCATTCTTGCATGCTTCTGTGAAGTACAGGACTTCTTCCTTTGACCTAACCATTGTGTATGCTAGTCCGCAAGTTTCCTTACAGTCTAGTCTTTGGACTGCGCTCATATGGATAGGCAGCTCTACTACTCGTCCGTGGCTTGTAGGGGTATTTTAACGCGAAGCTAAAGAACTCAGACAGAAGGGGAGGAGCCCTCGTGACTCCGGCTGTGAGTAGACATTTTCAGGATGGGGTCCATCACTGCGGTCTCCATGATTTAAGGTATGTAGGTTCTAAATTTACTTGGAGGCGAGGGCAGGTACAGGCTCGACTGGATAGGGTGTTTGGGTCGTCTGCTTGGGTCCAGCGGTTCCCCCACATGGTCAATCAGCATCTTCCTTTCCTCGGTTCCGATCATCGGCCTATGCTCCTCTAGCTTTTTCCACCTTTGCCAAGGCCTACGAGCCCTCCTCCGTTTCAATTCTAGAATGCGTGGTTAACGCTCTCAGGTTTTCATGGGGTCGTTGCTGAGTATTGGAACCCGACAGTGGACACGATGAGCCACTTCTTATCCCAGTTCTCCACCTACCTCCAGCGCTGGAACTGACAGGTGTTCGGGAACATTTTTGCCCAAAAAAAGAAGCTCGTTGCCAGACTAGAAGGGATTCAGTGTGCCATGACGACTAGTCCTACGGACTCAATGCAGGCGTTGGAGGACAAGCTCAGTAGTGACTTGTTACAGGTTCTGTGTGAGGAGGAGATGTTTTGGCATCAGTAAGCCCGATGCGACTGGCTTTCCCAGGGTGATCGGAACACCAAGCATTACCATACGCTCACCCTCTCCAAGCGGAGAAAGCTGAGTGTCGAGCGCCTCCTCGACTCGGAGGGGCATAGTATCTCCGATCCGGTCCAGCTTCATCACCTGGTCACCAATTATTTTGTTTAACTTTACACTCAGGTCGAGGAGCCGTCCATCCAATTCCCTCTCACTGGCGCCTTCCCGTCTCTTACTGAGGCCCATGTCTAGGAGCTTGCTAGACCTGTTCAGGCTAATGAGGTTAGAAGTGCTGTTTTCGGGATGCATCCCAACAAGGGCGCCGGAGGTGATGGCTTTAATGCCCTCTTTTTCCAGAAATAATGGGGCACGGTCGGGCCGGCGGTGGTGGAGTTTATCCAGAAAGTTTTCAGAAAGGAATGTTCAGACCACGACTTAAATCGCACGCTCCTGGTTCTTATCCTGAAGACCCCCTCCCCGACGCAGGTCTCTCAATTTCGGTTGATTAGCCTGTGCAATGTGATGTATAAGATTATTTCTAAAGCTCTAGTGCACAGGTTGAAATCCCACATGGACCATTTGACTGCAGCGACCCAGTGTAGCTTTTTCCCGGGCAGGCATATTACGGATAATATTATTATAGCCCAGGAAGTGGTCCACTCTATGAGGAAGAAGACCGGTAACACCGGCTACCTGGCCATCAAAATGGATCTTGAAAAGGCATACGACTGCCTTCGCTGGCAGTTTATTCAGCAGACGCTGGAGGATATTGGCCTTCCGGAAAACCTCATTTGGGTGATTCTGTAGTGTGTTACGACGACTTCTCTACAAGTTGTCTAGCAAGGCGCCGCTTCTGAGCCTTTTGGCCTGCGCGTGGAATCAGGCAAGGCGACCCCATCTCGCCTTATCTTGTTGTTCTCTGCATGGAGAGACTGGGCTATCTCATTTCTTCGGAGGTGGTCAGGGGGGTATGGAAACCGCTCAAGCTGGGACGTACGGGCCCTCCTCTCTCCCACCTCTTCTTTGTCGATGATCTCGTGCTTTTTGCAGAGGCTGAGGATAGTCAGATTCAGATTATTGCTCAGACGCTTGACGTGTTCTATCTAGCATCCGGGCAGCAAGTGAGCAGAGCCAAAACACGGATTTTTTTCTCTAAGAATGTTTCTAGAGCCACTGCGCAGCGCCTTAGCCAAGGGCTTCAGGTTGTTCGCACGCATAATCTCGACAGGTACCTAGGGGTTGCCTTGATCCATGAGAGACCAAGTAGGCACACTTATCAGCATATCCTAGACAGTGCTCACCGGAAACTTTCCAGGTGGCGCGCTAGGATGCTCTCCCTTACAGGCAGGGTTACGTTAACCCAGACCATCCCCTCGGTGCTGCCACTTTACACTATGCAGACGGTTCATCTCCCACGCCAGTTGTGCGATGATCTAGAAAAACTTATGCGTGACTTCATTTGGGGATCCTCTCCGGACCACCACAAGATGCATCTGGTCAACTGGGAGTCGGTGTGTCAGCCGAAAGAGACGGGGGGCTGGGCTTTAAATGCATTCGACCCATGAATGATGCGCTCCTGGCTAAATTGGGTTGGGATCTCTTCACTAAACCTATCGCCCTCTGGGTTCAAGTCCTACAGGACAAATATCGACTCGATACTACACATCTGCCCCTCACGCTCTCCCGGGCTAGGGCTTCGATCGTTTGGTGAGGGATTTCAGCAGCCTGGGGATGGGTGCGAACTGGGCTCCAATGGAATGTGGGGAACGGGAGGCGGATCCTCTTTTGGATGGACAATTGGCTGGCAAGTTGGGGCCCTCTTATTCACGTGGCGTCTTCTCCGGTCCCCGACATCCTTCGGCTGGCCTCTATTGTAGAGCTTACAAATACCAACGGTGATTGGCTTTGGCATAAGTTTCAACTTTACCTCCCGACCTCGGTTTTCCTGGCTCTTGCGCAAGTATGTCCTATTGTCGAGACTATAGGAAAGGATAGTTTGCAGTGGGCCCTTACCCCCCACGGCAGGTTCACTATGGCGTCAGCGTATGGCCTCATCGCGGACTACTCTACCTTCCGCCGCCACAAGCTGTGGGAGATCATCTGGAAATGGGCGAGCCCCTAATGCATTCGGTCGTTTCTCTGGCTCGTTGCTAAACACAAACTGCTGATGAACCAATAGAGGGTGGCTCATCAAATTGCCACCAATAGTAGTTGCCACTTCTGTGGGCAGGAAGAGACCACTGACCACATCTTGCGAGCCTGCTCGCAGGTTTAAGCTCTCTGGCGTCAGTTTCCTCCGGATGTGGTGGATACGGGCTTCTTCCAGCAGGAAGTTGACGTGTGGTTGTTGTGGCACCTGACGCAGCCCACCCAGGTGTACCAGGAAGCGTGGGCCACGATCTTTGGGGTCACTTGTTGGTTTCTTTGGAAATGGCGTAACAGCAGTTTGTTCTAGTCTGGGTTCATCTGGCCGGCTGAGGGACACTGCCTTATCATGGATTACATGCGGTGGATTACACGAGCCAGGACATTGGAGCGGTGTGTTTTCCCCGCACAGGGCATCCCGAAGGGCACTTTTGTGGAGTGGACTCGACCTCCAGCAGGCTGGATGAAAGTCAATTCTGATGGCGCGTGGCACCCGGGTTCCCACACAATCTTCTCGGGAGGTCTACTTCACGATTGCCACGGAGAGTGAGGGGGGGCTTCCAACAACTCCTCGGTAGGGGTTCGCCCTTAGCTGCTGAACTTTGGGAGGTTCACTCAGGCCTTTAGCTCGCGTGGGACCTGGGATTCCACCAAGTGGTGGTCGAAGTCGACTCCCTTGAGGTCATTAACATTCTCTCTACTCCCCCCGTGTTACTAACTGAATTGTCCTTTTTGGTGACAGGTATTCCGCAATTGATGCAACAGGAGTGGACAGTCCAGCTCTAGCATGTGTACCGGGAAGGCAACCAGTGCGCGAACAGTCTCGTTCGCCTCACTGGCTTGCTCAGACCAGGCCTCCAAATTCTCCAAGAGCCACTTATTGGCATCCAGGAGCTTCTCAGACGTGATGCGCTAGGCGCAGTGTATCCCAGGACAATGATTTAGTTTGTTTTTCTTCTTTCTCTTTGTATCAAAAAAAAAAATCTTGTCAATCGATTGGACACGGTGTGCTCACAGAACCTTGTCTGAAAAAACTGAGTTACTCTCAGATACTATATGAGAAAAAAGCACACTATTGTCGTGCATTGAATAAGTATAACAAGGGTTTTATGTTTAATAAAAGAAATAGTTAAAATATTAATTACAATTATTTGTCCAAATACTCTGAATACACTAGTTTCTAGTTGACTAATAATTAGTATTAGTTTAAGCTTAGGCTTCGACGTTCCATCTCTTTTCTTTCATCATTGTCCCTGTTATCAGTTGAAGATACCAATCGAACTAATGATGGTGAGACGAATAAAGATTCAGAGGTTGAAGTTGATATAACAAGAATTCACCACAAGGGATATCGAAGAAGTGATCAACAATGAAGCACTATTTAGCTTCACTGAAAGGGATGTCAACATGCAAGAAGCTAAAGCAGCTGCTAATTCTTGTGGACTTGAGGATGAGCATCAGATTTAGGTGGCAAGCATTACGCAAATGGAAACTGATGCCAAGGTTGAGACTCCTAAGAAAAAGGTTAAGACGCTAATATCGAAATAACTGAACTTCATCAAATGTGCATAACACAATAAAAACTTTAAGAGAGAGACAGAGGCAGAGAGAGAAGAAGAGAGTTTGAAATGGTATTTCCTAAATCAAGGAGAGAAATTAAAGCCAAGAAAAAATGTTGTTACTTGAGGAGCAAACTTGGTGACTAAGAGCGAAAGAATGGGATCCCATCCCATCCCAGATGTTTGAGAGGATTATCATGGATGGGTTTCGAGCCGGATTTACATACAAGAAAGACAATTAGTATGTATGTGATGATAGCAGGAACACGAACCTCTATACATACTACAAAAGGGAACGACATGGACATGCAAAACTGGAAGACACAGATGACCTAAATCCAGTGATTTCTGACATTTTCAGAATAATAACAGAAATCAGTGAGACATGTTAAACAAGTTTGGAAAATGGTGAACTTGTCGGATTGGCTGGGCTGACAAGAATAATGCATATCATTGAGTTGTGTGATTTCTTAAGCTTAACGCATGGAAACAAGGGATTTCAATGGTTAGGTATGCACATCAATTAAGTTGCAGTAAACAGGACATCCTACATAATGTAATCATTAGCAGATGAGATGTAAGGATAAAGAACCGACAACAAATTCTTCATTGTTGCAATTGCTAATACTAAAAACCAATTGATGACAGTGCAGAAGTCGTCTGTATCCTACTCCCTTCAAAGGTAACTTTATTCTTTTTTGGAAAAGTTGAGTGGAGTAAAGAAGCAAACTAAGCCTAATTATACTCTAGTAAAGTCAGCCTTGAAAGAGCTTATATTCCATAAAGATTGGCAAATCACATAAGAGAGCCCCTGTGATATACTCGATTATTCACCTTAGCCCCTATGTTTTTGATTCATTCACCTTATCTCCTGTGTTTTTTATTATCATTCAAGATACCCAATTGAGTGTTTTCAGACAAATTTAACCCTAAAAAAATCTAACCCCCAACTCTCTCTCTCTCACTCACCTTTGCGGCTCTGCCCCAACTCTCCCTTAGACTGCTCCTCCTCCTCCTCCTACTCCTCCTCTGTAATTATGTAATTTAGTATGTAATTAATTATGTATGTATTTAATTATGTATTATGCAAAGATTGTTAAAACTTAAAATTGAAAGTTGATAATTAATATTTAAACCTAAA
>JAOSBK010000205.1:23562278-23572789 GCA_027568895.1 Erythroxylum shatona | reverse complement strand
AATTAGAATTATAATTTATAATCATTGCCAACATATTTGGGAACCTAATGGGTCTCACATATAGAATGAGTTGGAGAGAGCAAAGTTGATTTAATCAAGTTGGACTTAATTATAAAGTTTGAGGAATTTTATGATTAAATATGAGATATTTAATAAATAAGGATCCATATAAGATATTGAATCTTATTTGAGTATAATTGGTAATTAATTAGAATTACTAATAATTCTAATTAAAATTTAATTGAAATTATAATTTAATTTCAATTAAATTACTAAAACGTCCAAAGTTTATTATAAATAGGCTTGAGCTCTATGGAGCTAGTACTTCATGCTTAACTCTCTCTGTAAAAGTTACAGAGTTCTCTCGATCTGTTCTATGGATACCGTTAGAGGTCGAACACTTGTGCGGCTATAATGATTGAGACGGATCGGTTTTGGAAACGGTTCGAGGGATGCATCAAGATAAAGATCAAGCTTCGAAATAAGGTATAATTAAATTTCGCATTATTATGATTCGTGTTAATCATTTTATAGAATTAAATAGATCTTGGTTTTCGAGAAATCAAAAATCAGGAAAAAGTTTCGTGATTGAATCGCTGCGGTTCGGATTGGATCTTAACTAGATTTTCCAACATCAAGTTCCACAAGGCATGAGCGGGGATTAATTTGAGTATGAAAGATTTAAAGGTGCCACCGATAGTTCGAGCCTACCCGAAATATGTCGTGGGTTAACCCAAAAAAAAAGAAGGTAAATTCTATATTTGTCTTTACAAATTGTCTTCCTTAAGTATAGATTGATTAGACCTCCAAATTTTAGGTTTTTTTTAATAGTCTTTCTTGTTAGTTATTATATATAAAAAGGCTTTCATTTGATTTACTCTGAAATAATTGTACCAGCAATGTTATACGTGCTGAAAATGTTTTCCATATTACGCGATTTTTTGAAACAACACTAGTCTTTCATCTTCAACCAAATATGTGATTGTTGGTTAGAATTTTGTGGTTGTTTCTTTTTTAAAAATAAAAATTAAAGGTATGTATAGACCCATTTCTAATAAAATTGAAATATCGAATATGACAAATCAACATTGCCCATTTTTTATAAGAATTGAAATATCTTTTATCAATCTTACTTTCATTCAAAAACTTATCGTGTATAATTACAATTTTACTTCAAACAATACAAGACTAGTTTGGAAAGCGTAATTATCGAAAACGTATCATGTATTATACTTGCAAAAGTTAGATCCTTGATTGAATCCTTGATGTTTTAAATGGAAAATTCATAACTTAAATTTTAGCATTAGGTCAGGTGTAATTTAATCCTTTATTTTTTTCACTAAATTTTTTATTCTGTTGTTAATTAAATCCAAAATTTAAGGTCAAATCAAATTGAGTTTAAACAATAATAACATAAAAATTGTGAAGTCAAAGTTCAATGGTGGGTGATATAAGGACGTTCTTTTTAATTGACAACTTTAATTAATACCCTACATAATTGGAACTTAAATTTTCCCAACACCAACCAAGGTTTAGAACGGTTTGTCGCCAATCGTGTTACGGTAAACCAAAAACACATAGGTTTGTAACATTAGCACACGCTTTCATGTAATGATCCAAAAATGGGGTGGTCATTTTAAGACATGAATTACGTTTCTCGTCGTTTGCTTAATTGGTAAGCCAAACTACTGTTTCTTCCTACCAACCACTTAAGAAGGCTATTGTGTTGTGTTAGTTCAGTTGTTGATTTTCCATTCTCATAATGAAGCCTCTTAATTTTCACTAGTTAAGATAATTCATAATATTATAACTACTTTTAGAGAAATGTTAAATAACAAAATGACGAGTATGCTTTCCGCGATGCAAAGTGAAATTACAGAGACGAAATGTAGATTCTGTTCTTTTAGATTTGATTGTAGTAAATAAAAATATACATAAGAATATCTTAAATAATTTGATGACAGTTCTATTCTTGTTTCTTTTATTCTTGCCCCAATCCACTTGCACATATCAACATCTCTACCATGGGACTGACGTTTTCTTCATCACAGATGTATAACTAAAAAGGCTTAATGGACCTTCAGCCACAAGAAAAACAAAAACAGCTTTTACCATCCAATCCTAAGTTTTGTTATCAGCTCCTCCAAGTTGACAATTTTCATTAGTTCAACTGCTGGGATTTCATAGTCAGGTGTGAATCAACGCGTCGGGTCATAAGTAAACTTTTTTCCTGAAAATCTTTCATTTTTCAGCTTCCATGATCCAATCCTCAAACCAGAAGCTAAGGCCTGAGAGATTTTATCAACCAATATTGAACCTGTGCCAGTCATGGAAAACCAGAAACTAAATGAAAAGGCTATACTGATTTCATTTTCTAGCAACATGTATCCATTTGACAATACAATCTGAATTCTGAAACCTTCAAGAACACACCAAGAAAGCAACTGGGAAAAAGTCTCAAGAAGAGATATTGGAAAAGGAAGTATACACAACTACGCAACAACGCAAGCTGGATTTCGTTCGATCTCGCAATTAAAGTCTTACAAAACTGATGTCAGTGAAGATCGAGTCAACAAAACTCAGGCCTTGGTTTCTTCCTAACAGATATGCAGCCTCTTTGGTGGTCCCTGAAAATTCTGATCTCAGAATAATCCCTCAGGTCTTCAAGACTAAGATACTGCTGCTTCACCATCCTTGAAAAATCGCCTGCAGTGTCATGCACCCAAATATAAGGCTGGCATGTTTCGTCATAGTAATACAGCAAATTCTTCATGCTTCCTGTACTGGCACTCCTTCCAGGCATGTAAGCTTTATATATACTCTTGCATTTCAACCTCTTGGAAGATCCTGGCTTCAATGTGTGAACCTTTTTGAGAATTGATCCTACTCTTATTTGCAGCTCTACCGGCCTGTCGCTCAAGTTCCAGATCCTGGAGCCAAATCCGGAGGATGCCTGCGCGTGATCCCGACAGCCATCAAAGCATCCCCCAAGAGGCAAAATGCTAAATCGTGACATCTTTTCTCTGAAGGACTCTATATGCTTTCTCATCTTAAAACTTTGAATCAAAATAGATATGTTGTTTAAGATTGTTTCCTTAATGCTTGTGTTGTAAGTTATATAAGAAACACACAAGAGCTGTACTGTTTGTTGGTGATAGTCCTACATGGACGGGTATGATAATTGGCCAAAATTTTTGCCTGCGGGTCCTCCAAAAGGTAAGCCATTGTTTGCTCGGTCCTGATAGCATGATGAAAGTGATGAAATTAAAGTAACATTCCCATATTCTGTGATACCAAAATTTCTGTCACTTAAGAACGTTGGCTCTTTCACTAAGGAAATGGTAGGACCCCAGAGAACCCTCAGATTTCTGAATAGGAAGATAGTGGTAAAAGTGAAATATGCACCAAAAAGGTTTATAAAATTGGCACCAGCATCTACCTTTTTCTCCTGTTTATTTCGGAAAGTGAAACAGGAATGAGGAAATGGTTGCCACAATACGTACACTTGCTCCCTCTCATAATGAGGCTTCACATGATTTTGCTTCACTTTCATCATTGGATTCACTATACATTTCCTCCTGTTCAAGTCTTCAACTAACTTTTTTCCAAACCCTGAATCATAGGTCCAATTTAGATATTGGTGAATATGCCAGCATCCTTCCATATTTGGTTGACCATGACATGTTGTTTGTTAGGACCACATGAGTTGCTGCTTGCTCTACGGACAGACCGAAGCTGCCTCCAGGCTTGGTGCCGAATATCTGTCAATTAATATTCAGTTACTTGGTGAGGTTCGTCTTCCCAAATCCTTTCTTATGTTTGGCTACACAGGATAAAGAAAATGTCATGTTGGTTGAGGACTCGTAGAAGACTGATGATCTGTTTTGCTGAAAGTCGAGGCCTGGTAAAATTATGTGGATAAGAGTCAAGTTACAATTGCTGTTAGGATTTTTATATTCGATCGTGGCTGGCCCTTTCAAGATTTAACTTGGTGATGATTTTCTATACAGAAACTTACCTTGTAATTAGTGTAATTAAAGGACAGAATGATAGGACACAAACAATCACATGATTTAACACATATGTAGGAGCCTTCGAGCTGGAGATGCACAGCACAATCAAAATATGCCATGTTGCTTTGTCTTTCATGCCTTAAAACGACCAAATGTAACAAACTATGCAAGTTTGAACCCAGAAAATCCAATCATTCCCCAGTAAGAGATGTGGGAAATCACATACACCTAGTAATACCAAGGCATGAGTAACAGTGAAAACAGAACATCAATTTCATTGATTTGTCAGTAATAATCAATCTCCATTTTAAGGACACGCCTGTGTTCTGAAACAACATCTTGAAGTTGATCCAACTTCTATCCAAGCCTACAACTATAAACAATAGGACTGTACAGGTCGGATGACTAGCATCACATGCTAATAACAAATTACAAGAATGACATCAGAAGAAACGGGAAGAATTTACATGTCATAATTTTGATTTCTCATACTCATCTTCTGATGCGTCTATCTTAATTATGAGAGGTTGGTTCAAATCCATGGGAGCATCAGCCACCACAGGTAACTGGGATGAATCCAAGTTGGCATCTAGATCCTCACTTTCAGCCAAAGCTTTGTCCAAAGCAGACTTAGCGACTTTTGTAACCCAGAACATCAGAACCACTGCACGCGAACCAAAGAATAGTGCGCATGCATACAAGAAAAGAAATCAAACTGATAAAGAACATTTCTCACACTGTTATCTTATTATCGCTTACCTGATATAACAAGGCTCACTATAATGAACGCCTGCATTCACAGCAAGGAAATTGAGCTAGTAAGAATGAGCGACAACAGTAGGCTTGCTTCATTGTAAAGCACAATGTTAGAAGGCAGCTTTAGAAAAAAAAATGATTCTAAGAAAGTCTTTACCCAGCGGGTGGTCGAAAATTCACTCCAACCATGAGTCACGTCAGAAAGATCCTTGAGAGTTGTCCCAACATATACCAATGCCAGTGTTATTGGCTGCAAGTAGGGACCTAGTTAGATGCATAACAAAATAGAAACCCTTTCTGACAAGAACATGCTCAATAAGTCTACTTTAATAAGCCAACAAGATTCTACTCTGAACAAAGGGATGAGACAAATCATTATGACTCTGCCTGTCAAGAAATATCAGTTGTTCGAGTATGACAGTTATACACATTGAACAAAACCAAAATTATCATTTACGCTTAGATTCTATATTGGAATAGCAAATTGTGTAGTTGTCCAACTTATATTGATTCATTTTAGGCCTCTCAGGTCAACTTCTAAATTTGATTCCATGTATTACCAAGAGAAATTCATCTAAGTTCTTCCATCAACCCTGTTCATAATTCGCTCCCATATGGTTTTTGCACTTTCTATTTTGGCGGGCTTCTCCAATGCCAAGAAGAGGGTACCGTAGATTATTTGTTTGGAATGGTTGTAGATTCTGGCTATTATTTTTTTGTTTTCCTTAGGGCCTTGTCTCTTTCAATGGAACTATTTCTCCAAAGTTGTGTGGTCTTCGCTCCTTAAACGAAGGCTTTATCACTATTTCATGAAATTCTCTACTTCAGGTCAGGCAATATCGCTTTGATGCTGCAAGTTAGGCACCATCTTTATTTTTTTAAGTTAAATGATGCTTTATAAATCTCTAGGATAATGGTTTATATGTCCATTTATGTATTCTATTTCTAGTTAAAGGAATGAAAGACTTATTCCTTAAAGAATTCATTAATAATGAATAAAATCGTACTTTTCCTTTTATGGGGATAAAGAAACTGTACCTGCCATCAATTATTGTATTTTTCTATTTTAGTTTTGTGTTTCAAAATCCTACCATTATGAATGTGATGATAAAGTTGGGTGATTCAAAATGTTAAAAGAATCTCTGAGGGCATTAACAGCGAGAACTTTATTAGACTATTTCGAAATACTAAGAAGAGTGAAATAGACCAAAAAAAAGGACTAAATTATGAAGTCAGTACAAGTATGAGGACTTCAGAAATGAGTATCCTGATTTTATATGCATATGAACATTTGAGTTAAAGTAAATGATCAAGTTAATTGGTCTATAAAATTTCAGTCTAAAAATGATTTAGGACTGACTTGATAGTTTCGAGATTAAAATTTAAAATTCATGATTACATTCTAGCAAGGGAAAAAAGTTACATTCATGAACGTGGTTGTCGGCTTTTCTTCTTATATGGAAACGGACAAAGAAAGGTTAAGAAATAGGAAGTTCATTGTGCATGACAATCTTTGCCATCCACAACATTTAAGAATCCATATTATTGAAGCCTGCTTTAAGTTTCATGAAAACTGACCATAAACCAGAGGGGAAAAGTGCATTTTGAATCAACATGCAACTAAGCTAGCAAATCAAGGATACAATATTTTCATTCATGCACAAGGAAATATGCATCTTCTTCAATTGATATTAGATAACTTGTGAGTCATTAAAGTAAAATAGAGTGCTTGATAAGGGACTAAAGGACATACCATCATTCCAATCCAGGAAGCCAGTCCATACACCCCTAATGAGACAGGGGTCACAGACAGCAGATAATTTAACATGTTAAATGGAAGCAGTGGAACAAGTCGAAGCAGCAGGACAATCTGATGAAAAACAAGTATGTTCACTGACATGAATGAAAGACTTGCATCCACAAATTGTTGAACATAAGAGGAAAACAATTCAACAAAATAAGTACAACATGGTACAAACAAACCTTAAAGCCAGATCTTTCAATTGCAATTGCAACTGACCTAAACTGCGGATAATCCTTTAACTTGGAATTAACATATGATCTTCCGATCTGTTGATAAGTATCAGAATGAGTAACAGATCTTCATGCAAGCAAGATCTCAAAAATCAATACCAAACTGGATAACCAGCCAACAGGAAATGGAATACCAAAAACAGAATCATAAAAAGAAAAGATGTATTTGTTTTGTTGGTGCTCTTGATTTAGAACAGTGCATATAACCTTTTTAAGACAACAAATAGTTCCTATTTGGAACAAGATTGAATTAGAAAGCAGCTACTGTTCCAAAGACTTACCGTTCTGCCAAGTAGAAACGCAGCCATGGCACCAACAGTTGCGCCAATAGAATCAGCAACAAAACCAATAGGCAGGCCAAAAAGATATCCACCACCAAGCTGAAAGATGGAGACAAATTAGTATAGGAACAGAAATCACAGAAGTAATCCTAGTTCCAAAGTTGCTAGCAGTATACAAGAAATGAGGTGACGAAGATATAGACTGAAATTTAGCACATGGATTTGATTAAAAAGTTGAATCCTCCTTAGTGACTCAGGACAGATAGGACAACAGGAAGCAAATCTATAGCAATAACTACCCAAGATAACTAGGGTTGAGAAAAACCCACAGTTAGCACTGATGCTGGAACTGCCAATATTGTCAGAGGGATGTAGGCCACAGCCCTGCAAATTACACAAATAAAAGTGAAAAGGGAGGTGGAGCAACTTTGATTTCAACAAATAGGTACATATTCATAAGATCAATTACGATGAGAAATCAAAAAGTGATGGGTCTGTCGGAACAGACATAGATGTAGGTATAATAAATAATGTTGAATACTAGGGAGAAGTAAAGCACAGTTATGTTGCTTGTGTGGCTGTTACTAAAAGAATGGAAACAATGCACCAAAGTGTTGATTTTCCTAGTAAAATAGTATTGTGCCATCCCAAGGACAAGCTAAATCTAGATCTGAGTTCAGCCTTTAACTCAGCAAATGAGCTCTAAAATGCCTTGATCACAATAAGGCTCTTTTTGTTGCCGAATTGAAAGCCTTACTCTTGGTATGTGTTATGGATGACATACCATCCAAATTACTCACATAAACTTTGGTCAAAACTTCTCTTACCAGTTCAACAGATAGCCAATTAGAAGAAAATTGTTACCACATCTCAGCAAAATGCACATATCATTAGTTCATCCACAGCTTAAGTGGAAATGATGTTTCTGGCAAGGAAAATGTCATTGCCCTTTTGGAAAGACCTTACAAAAGAAAAAAACACATATTTGAGACATAAAGGATTCTAATTTCTAACTTTTTGGTATAAATTGGCATCTGAAGGCCATGAGCAGTTCAATTTTGTAAAAGCCCTCACTTACCAAAGAAACTTAACATATCTATATTTTGAAAAGTTTAAACATATGATAAACGTTCCAAAGCTTAGCTTAATTATATTTGTGCATTCCAGTCGACCATATCTAAGGAAAATAATAAAACCCAACGAATGCACTAGTATAAGAAAAGGTAACAAAAATAAAATACGAGCTTGTTTTATAGCAATAGTAATGAATCGTTGTTGTTTTAAGTTATAACAATCATGAAAGATGAATAGAACATTGAAAGTGTTTACCACTTGGTAATAAATTGCATGACCTTTTTGTCTCAAATGGAAAAGTGGTGGTGGAAACAATTCTCTTTTTAACTTACGATGAAACTTTCAAGTCTACGATGAATTGTATTTCTTTAACAAAATAACTACATTTTGCATTCACAAATAGCTATACAACCAAAAACAAATCCATATGAATTAACATGTCTACTTCCAAAGCATGAAGTTAAACATGGAAATAAAAATTTGCATTTTCAAACACATCAATAAAAGACAGTTGACAAATCACCTACACCATTTTCCTAGTAAGAATAGCATCATATTGGGAAATGGAATAGAAGAACCGCATGGTAAATTAGAAATGTAAGAAACATTTCAAACGTAAACGGACTTACAATGCAAGAGGGCCCCAAGGCCCCAGATCCTTCTCAACCCATAACAAGAAATCCTTCAAGATCTGCAGCAATATCTTTTAGTCAGCATTAAATTCAAGGCTACTCACCAATACCAGCAGTTTATTTTGGAGATATGGTCACCGTTAGATGTTGAGGAGCATCACTATAGCAAGTTATTTCAAGTAATCGACCAAACAAATTCATCTCACTGGAACCAATCTGATAATAAACCAAATTCCCCTTCATAATGCTATATGCTAATGTACAGTGATAAACCAATATGACACACATAAATGCCGCTGACAGATACACGATATAAAAGATTCAGCTAAGAATCAAGATATCTTAGTTTTGCATAGAAATGGAGAAGAAAAAAAAACCTTGTCTCAGCAGTCTTCTAATCCTCTTAAAAACAAGCAATAGAACTACTCTCTCAACTCAACACAAAGCATCAATTTTATTTCGTGCAAATGATTTTGGAGAACATCCGCATTGCAATAACAGAATATGGAGCTAAATCGTAAATCCAAGAATTAAAAAAAAGGATAGTTCAAAACTTTCCAGAAAGAGAATTGCAAATTTAATCGTATGCTGACAACAAAATCCAAACATATGAACCGCAAAACATCAATCATTCGCAATAAATAGCACTGCAAACAACAGATCAAACAAAATCGAAATCACAAAATCCGCATCCAACACAAAGAAGAAAGAACCACCTCAAAAGAAACCCGAGAATTAAACAAAGAAACGAAAAGTATAGAGGTAGATGAGAAATTGGCACCTTTTCGACGGGGAGAGTAAAACAAGCAAAAACAACAGCTGCAATAAGGGCCAGTAGAAGAACGATCCTGAGAGCGGAACCCCATGTGAAATTAGCCATGAAGGAGGGCGAAAGCCTGCGACGCCAAGGCTTGGACTCTTCGCTGTCGTCTCCACAACCGTATAACGCTGGTTTGAACGACGAGCGAGCCCTCAATATTGCAGTACTGGGCAGATTTATGTACAATCTTTTTTACAAAAATCAACAAGTCACCACAACCGGACGAAGAAAGAAAACAAAGCGTTTGGACATATACATTTTATAAAATCCTAAAATCTCTCTAGCAAAGATTTGGACGAAAATGTGATGTTGCGGGTGGGAAAACGGATTGAG
This sequence comes from Erythroxylum shatona, assembly GCA_027568895.1. NCBI lineage: Eukaryota > Viridiplantae > Streptophyta > Magnoliopsida > Malpighiales > Erythroxylaceae > Erythroxylum > Erythroxylum shatona. The sequence continues at coordinate 23,562,846 of JAOSBK010000205.1, read as the reverse complement.
AGGTATTGGAAGAGGAGGATTGGAGATTGAAAAAGGGTTGAATAGGGGGAATTTAAGGTTGGAAGACGGAGCTGGAAAAGAGATTGGGTTTGGGCTGCTCCATGTTCTCTTTTCTCTTTTTCTTATTTTAGTTATTATTTCCCCGTTGTTGTACTGTTAACAAAGTTATTAATACCTAACCGGAGTTGATACTGAATTGAGTTCTTAAGTAACTGTATCGCTATCAGTTAGTATCAAGTACTATTTCGGTTAATTTTTTTAATTTATAAAATAATTCTTAAAATTTTTTAAATTTGTAAAATAGTCAATTGGTATATTGTACAGTTTTACTGTATAATTTACTAGTTTAATATTTACTTTAACCATGTTTTCAAAAATCTTAATAATAAATAATAATGACAATTAATATAAAATAACAATAATTTTTAAATATTTCACATATAAATAATAACCACAATTAATATAAATAAAAACAATCATCATCATACAACTATAAAATTAAGAATAATACAAAGTATTTAAAATATTACAATAATATAATTTCATCATTTTAATAAATAATATTACA
>JAOSBK010000205.1:23543590-23560776 GCA_027568895.1 Erythroxylum shatona | reverse complement strand
GTCAGTAGTAGACATGTAAACTATTTTAATCGTATCTCAAAGAAAGTCATTTCATCTTATTTCTTCTCCCAACCGATCATTATTTCATTACATTTTCATATTATTTTTTATCTAACTGTGACGTTAAATTTTCCCCTGCATATAAATTCACTGAGCACTTTCACTGCGCATTTGCGCAGAGTTTACCTGCTAGTCTTATAATCAAAAGCACATAACACATCCACCTCATTCCTTCATTGTCGGTTACTAAAGTCAGCAACCCCACGGAAGATATAACTACTAAATCATTATAATAAGTATTCAAGTATTTTAATTTAAATTTTATTCACTCTACGGTCTGCGATAAGCAACCTTTATTTTCTCCTAAATTCATGTCCGTTAATGCAGTATATTATTTAGTTTATTTGTTTCAATCACCTAAAATGTATAAATAGGTGGATGTACATCACATGATATATACAGTATATAGAAATGCAGAGAACATTTCTTCTTCGTTCTTTGTTTCTAAATAGTATCAACGACTCGTTTATAACAAAAGGAGTTAGACTTTTGGAGCCTTCTTTATTCTCTCTCTTAGCATTTTGCCTTCCTATTTTGAATTTCTAAATATGCTCTAGAAATAATTTTTTATATACCCAATTGTTACTTTTCTTTAGCAAAATGTACTAGTGCAAAAATCATCTGCAAACGCCTTTGTATGCTCCCTCACGTGCCGCCCAAAGCTACTAAATTTTGAAACCTTAGTTGCAAGTGTTGAAAGAAGATGATCTAAATGATGTTGTTTAATTACAGGAAAGAAAAAACACATCAGCTCCACATTATACAACACATCACCAGCCACATCAACTACCAGCATCATAGTCATTTACCATGTCACATGACACGTCATTCAACACATCACTGTCATGTCATTAGCAGCTCATTGCCTACATCATCTACAGACGTGTCATTACCTTAATACATAACCACTCAATTTAGTACATTTAAATTCGGGTTCTTTGCAAACTAGACCGGTTCCTAGGGTTTTTCAATGTTCTAAATCTAATTATGAGGTTAAAATAACCAAATTCCATGTCTATAAGTAGATTTTCTCTTATTTTATTATTTTCTTTCATTACAAATGCCTCTAAACTTCCCCAATACATTCCCAAATCTATTAATATAATCTTTGATGGCTCTAAGGAAATGTGTAGTTTTCTTAAAGGGAGACTCCTTTGGCATATTGTTACTAGCGAAATACCCAAACCCTCTCAAAAGATAGATGAAGACATTGACATATTCACCGAACGATTAGCAGTATAGGATGGAATAAACCATCAAATCTTAACATATTATCAAAATACATATACCAAAGCTATCAAACTTGACTTTCAGTGGTTTGACACAACTCAGGAGGTATAAAATTTATTGAAAATCATTACTCTATATTGTATGATGTCCATCAATTTTAGTTGTATAGGAGACTTCATCTCATGCAACAACAACCTGGATAGGCAATACATAATTATCTGTCTAAATTGCAAGAACTTTGGGAGCAACTAGCACTTGGTGATCTTATCTAGCCTAGTCTTGATGTTGTTGCAATCTATGCAAAGCTTCAAGATTGTCAACATATAAGGCATTTGCTTATAACTCTCAATGATGAATTTGAACTCATTTGCAGCTATCTTCTTCATAAAGGAACTCTACCCAATCTCAACATTGTCATTAAGGAGTTTATCTCAAAGGAAAGTTGCCTTAATATACTATGTATGGAAAAATATGTCTCATCTACTGATGTTGTCCTTGGAACTCATACTTCGTCTCAAGCTTCTCACAACTCAGGTAAGAAGTGCTATGATGGATCTTGCAACTAATGCAAAATCCTAGACATCACATCTCTGATGTAGAAAATGACTTAAACAAAACTCTAAACAAGGTAATTCTTCAAAGTCTCTGCATCTTGCTTCCACTGCTGCTACCGCTATTGAGGGGCCAACTAAAAGCACCTCTCCCAAGTTCTCTTTAAAGGAGCTCCATGCCCTTCTTCAACAACTTCAACTAGATTTTGGTATAGTCTCCTCCTCATCCCTATATGTCACCTTAAGTACCTCAAATTCTTGGTATCTTGATTTTACCTATTGTAATCATATGTCCTCTAATTCTTCTATTCATGAATCTTTAACAATATCATCTATTCCATACATTGTTCACATTGCCGATGATTATACTATACATGTACAACATATAGGTACTGTTAACATGTCCACATTACGTTTACCATAAACCTTTCTTATTCCCAAACTCTCATAAATCTTACTTCTGGTGGAAAATTATGTGAATTTTGTGTTAACTTATCATTTTCGAGTCTTTATTGCATTGTGTAGGATCCATAGACAAGCAAGCTCCTTGGGAAAGGGCGTAAGGTTAGATGACTGTTTGAGCTTACTTCACTAAATCTTACTTCAAAGCTTATTGTTGGTATTGCCACCTCTTATATATATGGCACTCTTATTTAGGCTATCTTTCTACCTCTAGATTATGGTCCTTAATCTCTAGTGATAACTTAGGTCATGTTAAGACTAAACATTTTAATTATGTCCCTTGTCATCTATCTAAAAATCATGCTTTACCATTTTCTCTCAATGATTCTTTCTCCTTAGCACTTTTTAATCTGATTCATTATGATATTTAGGGTCCTGCACCTTATGAAACTATAGGTAGAATAAAATATTAGGTGAACTTTGTTGATGTTTATTTTCTCTATACATGGATTTATCTAATGTGTTATAGATCTGAACTGTTCTCTATTTACTCTTGTTTTGCTAATATGATTCACACTCATTTCTCTTACAAGGTTAGTACTTTGAACTAATATAGGAGCGAGAACGTGATTGATAATACAAACATCTCCTATCATAGGTAATATCTCTCCCTATGATCACTTATTTAATTATGCTCATGATTATTAGTCTCTTAAAGTTTTGAGATGTGCATGCTTTATTCTATTACAACCTTATAAGCACTGATTGACTTTTTTCTATGTATGTCAATTATGAATTACCATAAGTGTACGGTATAGCTGCAACTAGTACTGACAAGTATGGGTCGATCTCACCAAGGCAATGAATACTAATGGTTACCATTATCCTATTATCTAGTTTACAATTTGGTTAGAATTTTAATTAAAGAAAACAACTTAAGCGAATAAAATAAAACAAGTAGCAAGATTGAACAAAGAATTAAGAAATTACTTAAAAAACTATCGATATCGAGAATTAGTGTCTATGTTTCGAATCCCCCTAATTACCTTTAATTAATTGATCTTTTATCATACAATTTGTCTTGTTGATTTATTGGGCCATGGAGATTCCTATAGTATGCTGATAACTCTCTCAAGTCTAATAACAACTAATCCTAAAGTTTTCAACCAAATTACTCAAGTTAAAGTTTATAAGTTTGACCTTAATCTAGAAGATTTATGTTATCCTATCTCTAGGGTTGCAATTATACAAGGATTTCTCAATCTCTATGTCATGAAATCAAATTATGATACGATATTTCATAAATTAAACATGTAATTAAATTACAATATATCAATCCAACCAATTGCCTTAATAAAGGAATCAAAATATGTTATTACATAAAACTAAGGTTTATTTAGCCTAGGCATTGAAAGAATTTAGTTACATATAATAGAAAACGAAATCAAACATAGACAAAAAGAAAAATGAATAGAAAACAATGGCTTATAATTCTAAATCTCCTTGTTTTTCTTCTATCGAATATTCTTATAAAATAGAGGTTTGATCTTGTATTGCAATGAATCTTTTGATGATTCCTTTGTGTTTTCCACTTCTTTGACTCAAAATCTCCCTTTCTGAAGAATCTCTAACTTTACAATCGCCTCCTAATGTTTACTTTCCCTTTTTGCCTCTGAACACTTCCATTTATAGTAAATTTTAAGGTTCCGGGAGAAGCAAGAGCTGATACATGGTTATGCATCAAAACCATGCATAACCCAGAATCTCCAAAATTCATGTAGCTAGAGAGAAGTACACGAGCTGATACATGTCGTGTATCCCTTCTATGCTTCAAATCTTCATTTTATGATGGGTTTTCATTTAAATTCTTCTCCTTTAAGTCCGTAAAGGTAATTAAAACCTATAAACACACCTAGAGCAAATTATGTACCGAATATACAATAAAAGTATAAAATATCAAGCAAAAATACATCAAATATGGGATATAAATATGGTTAATTATGCATCTATCAAACATCCCCGAACTTAAGTTTTTGCTTGTCCTCAAGCAAACCACAATCAAAATTATAAATGATCATGTCTAAATAATACATAAGGGTATTATTGAAATTCCCCTCAACTGAATACGGAGACAATTAAAAGAACTTATTATTTAAATAATAAAGAAAATAGGAGACCGGAGCGAAGTCTTCTAGTCCACATTTTTTCGAAACTAGGGTTGGTACTCCAAATGGATTTCAGAGAACTTCAAAGTGTCTAGGTGCGCAGAGAGGCACAATTAAGAGTGCCTTACCTCATCAATCTTCTCAGTGGTACTAGTTGATTCCTATTTTTGGTTGACCCAAGATGTACCAAACGTCATTTGGTCGTCCTCACCTTCATGTTCCAAATTCCATCTCCCCCAGGTATTTTAAAGTTCCTTGTTTGTATATTTTCATCGCATGCTCTACCAATATCTTATCATAGTCCCCAAGATTATACAAATATTAGGAATAGTTAGCTCGTTTAAAAGGGCACCGTAAGGATATAAAGATTTGTTCTTTAATATTGTAGAGAATACTCTCTAAGGTTTCTAGAAGAGGCCTCACCTTCCTTTGAAACCTTACGAGGTTATGTTCTTTCCAAACTTATATATGTAGGTTCCAGCTCTTAGTAGATATACCTCCTTAGAGTCCTTAGGAATTCAAGAGTTGTCCAAGAACCAAGTGGACTTGGACACCTCTTTTAGAGTTTGGGAAGCAATCTTCTAGAGACATTTGCTTTTGATAATGTTCCAAATTGTGGTTGAATAAGGGCAAATGAAAAACAAATGATCACTACTTTCCTCCCCAAGATTATAGAGTATGCATATGGGGCTGATTTAGATAGTGCAACCTATCTAGAGTATTAAGCTTATTTTTTAATATCCAACAACATCAAAAAGGAAACCTTAGGGAGTAGGATTTTGTTCCAAACTAGTTAGTTCCATTTAGTAACCAGGGTATATAACTAAAAAGTTTCTTCGATATTTCTTGTTAGAAAGTAAAATGATTGGAATGTTGTTCAAGAGATAACAATACAGATTATTGATATTTGGATAATAAAAGGGTCTTAAATGATTTATACCAGTATGTAGTTTTCATTCTCCTTCCTTAATCATAACATGCACCTTTAGTATGCCAACGAAATTTCAATAAACAAGTCCTAGCTAACTGATTCTAAATTAGGGGACCATTTATAGTCCAATTATTAACCCAAAGGCAGCGAACTTTCCATTGCCAATTTTACGTGTAACATCCTTCTCTATTCCATGTCACCCTTGAGCTTAATTAGTTGGTTTAGAAAGTAATAAAGTGAAGGTTTAGCATTTAAAGACTAAATGCTTCTTCTTTTTATAAAATAGTTGTTAATCCATCTAAGCCAATGGGAGTTTTTCTCCAAGAGAATAGATCACAACCTCTTTAAAAGAAGAAATTTGTTATTAGTCCTCAAAGAATGAATCCCCAATCCTTCATTTTCCTTAGGCAAAATACCTTGGCTCATTTTTATCTTTGCTTAACTTCCATTTCCAAATTGACCCCTATAGGAAATTCCACAGAATTCTCTGAATAATTTTTTGAAGATTTTTAGAGAAGAAAAATATGTGAACTCCAATAAATATGAAGGAAGTCAAGGACATATTTAATAAGTTGCTCCTTACCAATATAAGAGAGTTCTTTGTTGACCTATGAGCCAATTCTTTTCTGTATCTTATCCACTAGAAGTATACATTAAGAGAAGTTTAATCTCTCTATAGATATAGAAAGACCTAAATATAACAAAAGGGGGAACTTCCTAGTCATACCAGTTATTGCTTCAATTGAAGATTCCAAATTTATCACTCTACTAAATAAAAAGAAATAACATTTGCTTAAGTTAATCCCCAAACCAAAGAGCATCTTAAAGTGGAAAATAGAATCCATTAGAAGCTTAATAGAATCCAAGTGTGCTCCACAAAATAGAACCATATCATTAACAAAACAGTGGTTTGTCAAAAGAAGCTTCTTGCATTTATAGTGGAATTTAAACTTGAGGGCATTCCTTACATTATAATTGATCAGCTAGGATAAAGTATCTGAAAAGGTAAGAGGATAAGGGGTCCCTTTGCCATATACCCCTTTTCCCTCGAAAATTTCTAAGGGTGAACCATTCGCCATAACATAAAATGAGGTGGAGAAAATACAAGCTTTAATCCAACTAATGAACATATTAGGAAAACCTAAGATTCTCATAATTTGCAACAAGAAATCCCAGCTAACAGAATCAAAGGCTTTATGAAAATTCACTTTTGTAAGGCAATTAGGAGAGGAATTCTTCCTAGAGTAGCCTTTTAACAATTCCTAAATAATTAGGATGTTATCTCCAATATTTCTCCCCATATAAAAGTCCCTTGATTTTCTCTAATTATATAGTTGAGTACTCCTTTAACCCTATTGGCGAAAATTTTTAGCAATGACCTTATAAATAAAATTAATACATGTTATAGGCTTGAAATCACCAATATGTGATGGGTTGGAGTATTTAGGCACTAGGCATAAGGTCTTATTAATTTCCTCGAGGAGGCATCCTTTACCAAAGAATTCTAAAGTAGTTTGCGTTACACAAAAGCCGACCTCATTTCAACCTTTTTGGAAGAAACAACCATTTAATCCATCCTGCGTAAGAGCTTTATTGCCCTTAAGTTGAAATACTGTTTCCACAATCTCCCGTCATCCATAGGCTTAATGAGTGCTTGGGAATTAATGTGAGATTCTTTTCTTGATGAATAGGTTTAAAATCTCTCCTTCGTGCTCTTATCTTAATGTCGGGGACAACCATACTCAGCCGTGAATGAAGAACATGTGACTTGTTATTTTAAGATTTATTTCTATTTTTACCAAAAAAATCATACCTAAGATGTTTCTTTAAATGGGCATCACGATCCACCAGATGTGAGTTAAGCTCGTGCAATGCTTGAAACGGTGCTTCCACAAATTAACAGTGGTGCAAATCTTTCATTTGGTTCTGCTGATGCGATGAAGATTGTACATAAATTCTGCCTCTAAATCCAACCAGTATGAATAATATCACAAGAACTAATAGCCAAAAAATAATGGAGAATAAGAGAGACAATTATGAATTGACAAGAAACAAAAGGATTAGCTCCAAGGATCGTCCCACCCTTTAGGCCCATCTCTTTTCACAAAATCAATAATTGCTTGAACAGCTTCTTGGACTCTGTTAGAAAGGGAGTGATTCCCATGTTGGATCTCTACTGTCTCTGCACCACCCATTGCTCTGCTCAATCTGCCACGCAACACAACATTATTATTTGATTATGTTAAAAGCCTATCTCTCACAAACACAGAAGGAAAAGAACACACGCCAACTGTCACTCTACCTGAACTGAACTCAGTTACGTTCACGAATTAGAGTTGAATAAAAATTACACGCAAGAACTAACAAGATGAGAGTTTTGTCACCTTTCAACCAATGCTTTCTTATCAACATACTCTGGAACATATTCATCAGCCATGGAAAAAATTACCTGGACACAAAGACTTCTCATGTTAAAATTTAAGAAATTGGAAAAGCAGTACTGAATTCTATACCAACTTCCTTCCATCAAATACCCATCACTTTACTATAACCTCCCAACACAAGTATATTAGCTCTGTGAAATGTATCCACATCTACATTACACATCTCCACCGAGGTTCTCTCAACCAACACTCATTACATGACAACCAATTGTACAAGCAAAAAGAATTTAGAAATTAGGTACCTGACAAGGTGTGTTGCACATATGCCCAAGTCTCATTTTCAGTTGGTCATCATTAAGATCAGAGCTGAACATGTCATCATCTCCATTGTAAGCACAAAGGGAGTGATACCTGCATTGCCATTGCTTATAGGTAAGAGTTTTCCCTTACAAACCCGTCAATTTTGAATACACTTAAGAACCAAGAGTTGACTTTTCTGCAACAATCGTGGCTCAAAATCAGAGGCAGACAAAATCTCAAAGCTGAAGAAACTACCTACTAATAATTTATAATCTCTTTAAACCTTGAATGACAACCAATCAGGACTCTCAAAGAAACGGGTACAAAATTGCATACTGACCTGTAAGCAGTTATTGGAGCAAAAGAATCAGCTTCCCTGGGCATTAATTCTGACCCCCGCCCTTCTGCTATCATGGTTGAAGCCAAGTCAATCATAGCTGCCGTTTCAGAAAGGGTTGCTCTGTACTCCCGATCACTAACTGGAGCCTGAATTTTCCAAATAAAATTTACAGATAAATGAAGCTGTAAACCAATGCACAATATACAGACAACAGCAAGAAAAACATTGTCAAAGACAAGAGTCATGCTATCCAAAACTCAATGAGAATCACTAGACCCCAAATATGTGTAGCATTTCTCTATATATACCCTATTTGCTACAAGGCAACATTGATAGTTTCTTTTAGAAAGCTATTGTGCATGAAGCTTTTGAAATTTTTTCTTATCAAGTAATACTTTCACAATCTTTAGCATTTTTCAGAAACTAGTAGACAGAATTATTGCAATGGAGTATTTATAAATTACAACAATGTGGATATCCCTTTTCAAATCAAAATGTCAATTCAAACAGAAGAAAGAATCCCTGAGAGATTAGTCGCACAGGATGCAAAACCCAGCACTCTATTATGCCGAGCCCTTTGAACTCAACCAGGAAGTGTTAACCCTGCATTGCCCTCAAGAAGTTACCAACAAACAACTGCAGACTAAGGATATTACGAAAGTACATATGGATGTGATGCTACACTAGTAGTCTTTTTGAAAGTGTTTAACAAACTAGTTGAGATAAGCTGGAGACATCTGACAATTAAACCAGATCAAGAGAGTGGCCCTTTATCAGACATGAACATTCAGTCAACAGAGGAACTGTAAATTTTATGACAGGTGTAGCAACTCACAAAGGCCTTTCAAAATAATAGCATGACGTTGCAGTTTCTTCATTGAAATTTAGAAAGACACTTGACTTATCTAAACAGTTAATCAGACCTGCAAAATGGCATCTAAACAGTTAATCAGTTACCTGCAAAATGGCAGCACGGACTGCTCGGGAGCATGCAGCATTAGTACACATGTAATGCACAATAACCTAGATTAACAAAGAATCCTTGTGTGATGTTTTCAAGAGAAAGTTTTATATAAATGTAGAAAACAATTTTCATAGGTGCTTAGCCTTAACCTGGCAACCAGTACTGTGTCCAAGTAGCACCACACCCTCAGAATTTTCTTTGTTAATTAAATGACTTATCAACTGGTCGATCTCCATGGCATCCTTCAAAATAACAACATAAGCTTAAAATTGAGTTTTTCAAAATAACAACATAATCTTAAAATTGAGTTTTAAAAAATTAAATTTTATGAGTAGAAAAATTAGAACATGTATTAAATGTTCCAGGACAGGTTTAGATTATCCTTCTACTTTTGTGATTTCTGAAAAATGGAATTGGTTTTGGGTGGAGTTGGTCTTACATAGGAATGGATTCAGCAATGTTTGCTTCCCATCTGTAAATTAGGACCATGAAGCAAGCAGTTCTACTGGTACTAAAGTTCGGGGTTTAAAAGTGTTTGTAAAGCTTATTGAAAGATGAGAGAAATTTACTTGCTGCAAGCTGGAGATGCCGTATCCACTGTATGAGGACGACATAAGTAACTGAACAAGTGACCATTTTTCCTTATCCAGAGCAATTGCAAGGGGTTCCAAGTATCTGAAAAATTGAAGAGAAGTGTTGACAGTGTGGATTGTAACTACAAGGTAAAAGAAAAAGAAAAAGAAATCAGTTTAAAACAAAATTTACTATAATACATACTCTGTTGCAAGAAAACCATCTGTCAATCCACCAATAAAAATTAATTGTTGTTTGTAATCACCTGTTTTAAATGCAACCTACAGAGATAAGAACTAAACCATTAGGGAAATGTCATGCCAACTAATGTATCCAAATTCCAAACATAATAGAATATACAAAAACAAAAACTGAAAAAGCTAAAGAAAAAGGTGAAGTCCTTAAAGATACTAGATAGACTATGATACTTTCTCGAGTCAATTCCAAGTTTTTGATACCAAGTACAACAATTCCTACACAAACCAAGACACACAAGAAAAAAGCTTAGGTTGCTAATTGAATGATAAGCATCTTGAATATACAAAAATCCCAACATTAAAGTAGTTGTCAACAAAAACCACGCCACTGCATTGTATCACTCATTTGTCTGGGGAACTTATTCCAATTAAATTAGTTTGTAATGATAGCACTAAGTATTCTGCACAGACTCTGCACATAACTCAAACCTTGATGCTTTGAGCGTGTAAATGGCACAAATGCATCCACTTCACTTGTTAAGCAATTTCACATCTCTACAACCAAACCTTATAATATCAATCAGTGCGCACTATCTTGCTCCAAATAAATCATCCACCATTGACGTGACTTAATTGTACACAGATGCTATAAAAGAGCAAATGGCAAAAGTACATGCACTTCACTTCCTTATAACATCACTTGGTACGCACTACCTTGCACCAAATATTTGATTCCAAATGACGTGAGGTAACTTGCTCATCGATGCTTTAAACAACAAACCATGATGACAGATCGGAACCCAATTAGATAAGGTCGAAATTAATAAAAAATGAATAACTTCCCTCTACAACTCTAATACCCACAATTCTAATACCCTCAAATTTTCAAGAGACTCAAAACCAAATCAAGTCACCAAAAGATTGAATCTGTAACAATCAAAAAGTACCTGAATTGGCTTTGGCCCGTACTTGAAAAGAACGCCGTGGAACTGGTTCTTACCCTTGACGGGGCCAACACTCTCGGCGTTGGAAGCGGCGTTGCTGTTGGACACCTTAAGACCGGACGACCTATCGGAACGGCCACGAACGATGCCGGAGAACCATGAAGTGGTGGTGGAGGAAGAAGAAGAAGATGACGATGAGTAGGATGGAGAAGAAGAAGAGGAAGAAGATAAAGAGAGATTCATGACAATTAGAAGGAGAAGAGAAGTAGATTTACAGACTCCATTAAAGGTGAGAAGAGATTGTGAAGGATCTACACTCCAGAGATTTGAATCACGAAGACAACGTCATGCTAAAACCCCACGCGCCTTGGACTGCGCGTTTACTTTCAATTTATGACCTAATGCTGTTAGGATAATTAAACATACGTTTTTTAAGAAAATATATAATTTCGTCCTTCCAATTTTATTTTTAAAAATTTTTAATTTAAATTTTAGTTTTTTTAAAATAAAAATATTGTTAATTTCAATATAATTATATTTTTATTACTTATGATAAATACAATATTACATAAAATTTAAAGGATAAATTATTTATAATTAATTAGAATTTTTAATCTCTTATGTAATATTTATTAATAAATTATTACTAAATTATTTTATTTGATTGAAATGAATAATTTTAATTTATTTATAAATTAATATTTATTTTAGATATATTCAAATTATTAAATCCAAATTTTATTTGAAATTTATATATTTTGAAGATATGTTAATTTAATTATATTTATTAATAATTATTAATCAAATTGATTTTATCTATTACAAATTAAATAAATTATTTATTTTTTAAGTAAATAAAGATAATATTAAATTAAATTATTTGTAATTCTTAACAATAATTAAATAATATATATTTAATTGATAGTAAATTAAATTATCAAAATAAAACAGAAAATAAACATTATTTTTGTGGTTTTCATAAATTTTGAAAGCAAGAAGAAATTAATATAAATAATAAATAATAAAAATTTAAACAAATAAAAATTTTATTAAATTTGAAAAAAGGAAAATATAAATAAAAATAAAAACAAATAAGAATTTAACTTCAATGTTTTATCAAACACCCTCTTTTCTTCATAAAAATTAATTTAATTGATTCTCAAATAAACAAATCATTCATTTTGATCATGGAAAACTTACTTGGCCCCATTTTTTTACATTAAGAATCATTCCTGCTCTAATTACTCTCTTTTACAATTTCCACACATATATAGGAGTTTGTCTAAATAATCTTTGGCATTTGTTTCTTTGTCAAGGTTCATTTTAGAAATCAATGTACTTCTCTTTCAATAGGTGAAGGGATACTGGTTGCGCATCTGTCTTCTTCTGAGTAAAGACGAACCTTTATATGTCTTCCACTTCCTTTTAAAGGGTGAAAAGAACCTCCTTTATTTTACTAATGAATAAGAATCCTATACAACTAAATTGATCCTACTAAGTTGTAATTTAAGATTTTCTTGCTTAATCACACAATATGCTAAAGTCTCATATCATTTTCACATACGAATGAATGCACTTAACTATCTTAATAACTCATGGAAACTCTCTAATTAACTAAAGATTCTTTTGATAACTAACTTATGACTTGTTTATCCTTGTAACTTTGATTCATAACTATTAAGAACAAAAGCTATTTGTTATAAATTACTCGTTAGAAATAAAAATTAATCGTTATGAACTACTTGTCAAAAGTAAAAACCTACCTGTCAAAAGTAAAAACTAGTTGTGATAAACAACAAATAGTGGTTACAAACAAAAAAAAAAACTTCAAGGTTTTAAAGTGTAAACCTAATATCTTTGAAAAAACTTGAATTAATCACACTTGTACACATTTAAAAGCTCCCCTAAAAAGTAATTTAAAAATCAAGAGATTTTTATTTAAGATTAAAATAAAATTTCTCTTCCGTATGATAGAATTATGTATTATGTCACTCCTAGAGCCAAAGACTACCTATTGGGTTTATGACATACTATGACTTAATGGTGAGACGCAAACACCTAGACACCACCATCAAACTAAAGCTAAAATATATACCAAAACAATAATCCAAAAATTCTTAAGGAACCAAATATAGAAAACATAGCTTTTATAATCATAATTAGAATTATCCTAATGTATATTTAATGGATTTGGTTTAAAAATCTATTAGAAATGCAAATAAATAAGAAAGTGACAACAACCATACTTAATAAATTTGAACCTCTCTATAGTCTCCTTATTTGAGAAATAGACAAACTTAGATATTATGTACTCATCATCACCATCATCACACCCAGTTTGAAGTCTTACAATAAAGCAAGATCTGGGGAGGTCTGATAGTACGCAGCTGTACTTCTACATTGTGGAGAGGCAACATCCTTTAGACCCATATGCAGAAAGTACTGAGAGGTTGATACTGAATAAAGGAGTAAATAAAATAATACGCTGGGCACTATATCATAATCAGTAAATAAAATTTCAAACAATAAATAAGGAAAATATTGGAAGGAGACCAGATCTGCTAGTACCTTACACACGATAAAAGACCGGCTTCTCTTGTCGCTTGTTACACTAGGAGTCATCACTTAGAGACCCTGCGGGTATGACCCTTTTATGATTTTAGAGTAAGAAATTTTTGCAGCTACGAGTTGTAAATTTTGGCTAAAGCTGTCGGCCAACAACTTGGATTTTTGGGGTTAGGAGTGAGGACTTTAAAGGGCGTCGTTTGCTCTGATCCACTCACGCTAGACCTTCCTATTCCTTGACATGGCCTCCGTAAGGGCCAATTCGGACATATCATTTCTGATCACTTCCCTCCAGTTCTTGTAAGGTCTCTCTCGTCTCCTCTTGTAGCCAGTAAGGGTTATTTTCTCACACTGTCGTACCGAAGCATTAGAGGGCATCTGACGTACATGCCCAAACCACCTAAGCCTTGTCTCTCTAAACTTGTCAGTAATACTAGTCACCTGTAGTCTGCTTCTCACCACACGATTTCAGACCATATCTCTTTTGGTAATGTCACACATCTACCTAAACATACGCATTTCTGCTACTGCCAACTGTCATGTATATCTACGTCTAGTAGGTCAACACTCTGCCCCATATAACATTATTGGCCGAATCACCATTTTGTAGAACTTTCCTTTGAGTTTAGAAGGGATTTTTTAATCACATAAAACACCTGATGTATTACGCCATTTAACCCACCCAGATCTACTGCGGTGTATCACCTTTTCATCGACATTATCATCTCTCTGAATGATAGATCCGAGGCATTTAAAACTCAATTTCTAAGGTATGATGTCCATCCCAATTACTACCGCCGTCTCTTGTCCCTTCTGACTACCCGAAAAGTTGCATTCTAAATATTTCGTCTTGGATATGTTCATTCTAAAACCTTTTGATTATAACGTTCTCTCCAGTGTTCTAACTTGGCATTGACCCCCTCCTTGGTCTCAGCCACCAGGACAATATCGTTCATAAATAACATACACCAAGATACCTCTCCTTGAATATATTTAGTAAGTACGTCTAACACTAATGTAAATAGAAAAAGGGCTCAAGGCCGAGCTTTAGTGCAGTCCTACACCAATGGAGAACACTTCCGTGTCACCCCTATCATCCCTATGCTAGTCTTATACCCGGTCTAAAACCGAATTGATTAAGAAAGAAATCATAACAAGATGAAAAAGAAACCATGCCCTCACTATATTATATGTAATAAACTTTATAAATATGTTCATTTGGCATTATAATCAATTTAAAATATATACTTAGAAAATATTTATGCATATATTATGATATCAAAAACATGTTATATATAATAATCACAAACGATAGTCATGTGTCACCTTATATCTACCCAAGATAAGTGTTGAATGATACATCACTAACCAATAGAATAATCTATGTGCCACTTTAGCACTAGATGATGCATTCTGTTGAATAAAATGGTAACCCCAACTTGACATTAGATGATACGTCCTGACTAAAAAATAGTATCTTCTCCACTCTAACATCGAATGATATGTCTCAACTAATAGAATGATACTTGTCCCATTTTGGCACCAGATGATAGGTTTTGATCAACCATCACACCCCATATATCTCATTCACAACATATATCTACAATGCACGATATTGACACTTAACACGTAGCCATAAACAATGTTTGAAATACCATGAAGTGTCTCCATGATATCCAAAAGTTGCTAAATTCGCAATACCCAAAATTATAATTAATTATTACGAAATTTCACTAAATAACATGTTTAAATATCCCAAAAGTTGGCAAATTGATAAAAATATAATTTAATCATTATCTAATTCTTTACCACTAATCAAAGTCGTTGACAAGTCTACAAATTATTTTTCCTTTGCTTCCCTTAGAATCTTTTTTTCTTCTTTCCTTTAGCACATTCCAAACAAGCTTTAGTCAACCTTCTACTGCATATTACAATCATTCTTTCCATGTCTTTTGATAAGCCAAGAAGATCTCAAAAAGTACCTAAAAATCCAAAATATTTTGATTAAGTGTGCATAATATGTGGCTATTAAAATGCATAGGCTATGCAAATGTACGTAGCTATTAAATTAAAATGCATGGGACATACAAGTGTACTTGACTATTACAATGCATAGGTCATGCAAGTGTACGTGGCTATTACTATTAAAAAAATGCATGGGCCATGCAAGTGTCATAAGGCTTGGAGGATTATTGGCAGTAAAGACTTGGTCTGAGCTGGTTGGGTCGTGTCACTAGCTGGATTGAAAATAGATCATAGAGTAGTTATTTTATTTCAATAATTTCAACTACTTGATTGCAACTAGTTGTAGGGTCCTAATTATTAGGGACAGGATCTATAGATTAAGGGAAATTATTTTCCTTTGTATTTAAACTCTCACAAAGTGATAATAAAGACAACTTATTCCAACTAAAATACTGTGGTCTGTTCTCACCCTAAATAGAATCCTATTTCATTACAAAAGTCTTATCTGCTTTGATTAGGACTTATCATTGGTATCAGAGCTATAATGGCAACCAATAAAGAGAGAATTGAAAACTTGGAAGTAGGGCTTGGAGGGCATTAGGATAATTTCAGCAGATTGGAACTCGATGTGATTGATAAGTTACATCAGTTGGAAAACTCAGTTAGCAAGATCGTTAAAGTGTTGCTTTCAAAGCAAGAGTCATCCTCCCACGATTGTAATGGAATTTTCCTTATTGGACATTCTTGTAACATAAGAGAGGAATCTCGGGAAGCTACTAAAGGAGGATAGCCAATGTTCTCACCCAAATTGGCTAAACTTAAGTTTCCTAAATATTGTGGTGATGATCCAACCGAATGTTTTAACCAAGTAGACTAGTTCTTTGAATATTAGTGCACCTTAGAAACACAAAAGATGTCATTGATTTCTTTTCATTTTGAGGGTGAAGCAAACCAATGGTGGTAATTGTTGCAATGAGCTTACAATGAAGAAGGAAAGGAGGTGACATAGGAAATTTTTGTTAAAGAGATATGGGCTTGTTTCGGTCCAACTTATTTTGAAGATTTTGATGAAGTTTTGTTGAAGGTAAAGCAAACTGGCCCCTTATATGATTACCATAAGGAGTTTGAAAGGTTGGGGAACCAAGTGCAAGGATGGACTCAAAAGGCTTTGGTAATAACATTCATGGGAGGTTTCAAGGCAGAGATGGCGAATGGCATTCAAATTGTTGAGACCCGTTTCCAGAGCCTAACCTTTCGGAATCAAAAAGCGTGCGGACAGAATTTTTTGAAAAACAAATCTTGAAATCATAAAACGTGGGCGAATTTAAAGTCAAAAAGCACAAAACAAAATAGGTGAAAGTCAAAGAACGAATCACAAAGCTAAAGTGGGCCAACTTCGGATCGAAAACCAAAGAAATCCAAACGCTTAAAGTCAAACCAAAACGTGTACGGAAACCAAAAGAATCGAAAGCTTAAGGAACCAAAGAAATCGAAAGGCTCGGAAACAAAGAAAACAAAAGCGCTTAAGAACAAAACTCTTAACTCCGACATCCGAAAACGCATACTTTAGAAAAACGTTGGAAACTATAAAGACACACTTGGTCTAAACCAATCC
>JAOSBK010000205.1:23520783-23543490 GCA_027568895.1 Erythroxylum shatona | reverse complement strand
ACATCAATTCCATGAAAACTCAAAAACACCCACAACACATACATATATAAAACACTCATTTAATTTCATTTAATATTTTAAATTTCACTAAAAGATCGGGGTCCAACACAAATGATCAAACTAAGAACATTTAACACAAATGAGAGATGATCAAGTAAGTTGGCAGTAAAAATTCACTTGGCCATTCAATTGTCTAAGGGCTGACTCTCCTTCTCTAACAAAACTCAAAGCCACATCTATAATGAAATAACTCACTTGGGATGAAATGCAAAATAGGAGGGCACAAGGACTTTGCTTTAATTTTGACAAAAAAATTTACACTAGGCCCTAGGTTGTGGTCCACAACTTTTGTTGTTAAAAGACAACGTTGATAATTCATATGATAAGGAATCCCAACCTGATATATCTTTACATGCACTTTTGGCATGGTCAGCTTACCAAACCATGAGGGTGACGATAAAAAGTGGGCACTATGAAATGGTTGTCTTAGTTGATAGTAGATACACTCACAATTTCATTAATGAGAAATGGCCAACTTATTGCAATTACTAGTGGTTCCCACCAAACCTTTCCATGTGAAGGTAGGTAATGGAGAACCATTGTTGAGCAAGTTTTACCTAATGTAAAACCCTTAATACTCTACAAGTATACGGATCATAAACTTATAGTAAACTGAGATGTCAATCTTATAAGGAATTAGGTAAAACTAATTGAATCCTAACTTTATCTAAGGTTATAAAAATGTGATTAAAATGAAAATAAAAATAACAAAAAATTAAGCAATCAAATATGAGTTAAATGAAAATAAAATTCCAAACTTAACACAATTAAATCAAATAGAGAACTTAACCACTTAACAAATGAGATGTCATAATAAAACAAGACTGACCAATTATGAGAGTATAAGATTCATTATATCATCATTTTGCTACCATAATCATTTTTTTGATTCAATTGTTATTGATCCTAGATTTCTGAAGGGATGATTACTCTCTCTCAAGACCTAATCATTTAACACTAATTAATACTCCCTAATTGATTCCAAAATTCTAATTTTACAATCTCTCGATTAACAAAATAGCCTAACGTTGTTAATTATTTCTTAAGCAATTTATCAAATAATTGGGTTATCACATAAGATCTCTTTGTATGATTATTGATTTGATATTTATGTGACATATTAGGATGTTAACTCTCATTACCCAATCTAATCAGATTACTATCAATTCAATCTCTCAATTTATTATTAAACTATGAGCAATCATAAATATCACAATACCTAAACATTTCATTGAAATCAAAAGCAATTAAGTCACAAAATGATTCGAGAATAAATCCTAACTTGAAGTTAGAACATCATTAACATGTTCAACATTCTCAATCCAAGTTCATACTTCAAGATGGAAGTAAATAAACAAAAGAAAGATAGAAAGAACTTGGTTGGAATGGTTGGACTACAACTGCTCCTCATCTTCCCTCCTCTTGATCTTCCTTAGCTCTTTCTCAATTTAGCAAGATGGAGGTTAGGTTTCTTTTGGCCTTGTTATGTTCTTTTATAGTTCATTAGTCATTTAGGCTAAAGTCTAGGTCTTACCTATGTCCATTTGTCTAAAAATACCCTCCAAACATCAAAATAAAAGAAGATGACCCAGTACACAACTCTTCTGTCATGACTGTGACAATTTAGTCATGATTATGACCCTGAGGAGAGGTTTTCTATGACGACTGAAACACTCATATCACGACTGTGACATTGCCTTTTTGTCCAACCTTGCTTCAACTTCCCTCATTCTTCATTTATTTGGGCTCATACACTAACAAACACATCAAAACACCTCAAGAACACAAGATTAAGGTCCAAATCATGCCCTGAACCACATAACACTTAAAAACATAAACACACAATCACATTAACATAATCCTAAGCCTAAACATGCAATAATCATCTAATCAACACCTATAAACACATTAAAACACTTACCAAAATATAATGTAATCTACAACTATCAACATGTTCACACATAAACTTTTGCTTGTTCTCAAGGAAAAACAAAAAAAATACAAACTCAAACTCAAACTCACCAAACAATAATACATTCATTCATGTATATGCAATAATGATACAATAACATCTAACTTCACTTAACCAATTTAACCTCAAACAAGAATCATTTAATTTGTTCCAACATATTAACCTATGCAATTATGGCTAAGCACTTTGGATTCAATATACATACTAATCAAGACATTAACATCATATTCATTCACCTAAAGAACTTATGTACGTGCATTGATAATTAGTAGTCAATCAAACTTGCAACTATCACTAAGTAACCTTTCAAGATTCTTGCTATTTTCAAAGATCGGTAGGATTTATTTAATAAACACCACTTTTAAATATTTTTTTAATGTTAACCTAATCTTTTGATGCTAAGGAAAACACCTTATCATAAATGTCCTCCTGGTTACTCAACTAGGCCACGTGTTATTAATTAGCTTGCTTAGAATGTCATTATAGCCTTTTGAGATGAAGACAAGCATTTTGCTGGGAATATCTTTATTGACTCAGCTATATCATATTCTCAACTAGTTACTAGCTTTATTCATGACTAGATATTTGTTTCAAAAGGGCCAACAAAATATTTATTCATTTAAGACACTTTTTTTTTATATTTCATATAGCCTGCCTCATTTCTTTTAGCTAATCATCCTTATGAAAGATTACTAATGATATTAACATATCCAATTAACTTATAATTATAAATGTATATAACAAATTTTTTAAGGTGAACGAATTGACATCATATCCTAATTAACATGCATATTTAACCAAAGATACTTAGAACACATATTTCACAAGCTAATATGTCTTTACAACTTAAAAGACTATGTTCAAAGCTAAACTAATTCCATTAAGTTATAGTCATTAACGTATTCACACAATTCACACTTATGCCACACATACCATGTCAACCCAAGCAAAAAAATGACAATAAAAATGCAAACCTCCCCACACTTAGGCAACACATTATCCTTAATATGAGGAGAGAAAACAAGACATAATGGAAACTAAAATTGACAAGAAAAACAAAAAAAGGACAGAAAGTTTTGAGCATGAACCAGTTATAGTGATTGAGGTGGTGACAGTGTTGGAGATGGTACTTGAACGCCTTAAGCAAGGAATTATCTATAGGTTCTCTTTTTGTCTTAACATTATCGTCGTTGTACTTGTGCCATCTCCTTCAGTAGTTTGTTATTTTCTAAAACCAGATTCTACACCTTCTTCCATCCTATTGCTTCTTCTTCCTTAGACTCCTCACTGGTTGAGCCTTCAACTTATTGTTGAGGTGGTGTTGAGCTAGAACTAGTATGTCCTATCCTATGCTTCATGTGAGATTTAGAGGCAATATCTCAAAGTCCCATATATTGGGACGTTAATATCTCATCTCTTGTTAAATGACGATGATTAAAAAACTCAAGCTTAAGAATAGTTAGTTCATCACAAATGACACCATAATAATTAGCAATGACAGTAACCAAATAGCTCATGCCAAGATTACTACTTCTCTTTTTAAGAGTGGCAATAATGGTATTAAAAATGTGTGTGGTTGTGTAAACTTTAATGTCATTATCCATGCACCACAGAATAAAAAATTTGTTACTTTCGACTACAGATGTCAAAACCCACCATCGGGCCATGGGCCGACCTATTTTGGTGGTCAAGGGTCAGGCTAGGCCAGGCCAGGAGCAGCCCAACCCACTGACATCTCTACTTTTGACATTATCAAAAATGGTTTGGAACATAAATTTGTAAAGCAATAAATGTTCAAGACTATGAATAATATTATTATGTGCATTCTTAACATTAAAGTCCTCTAACCTAATCAATTGGATCCAATGCCACTTGGCATATAAATTATCATGTTGATCAACAATGGTCGATTCCAAGAATCTACCAATTTCACACATAAACTCATAATTTAATTCGTATAGTTGACCCCATAACCAAAATAAAAAATCATTAAGGTTACTTAATTCAAATTAAAGAGAAGTGAAAATTTCATAGGTTAATTCCTCATGGACAACAAAGTTAAAATTCATGAATTTATCATATTGAACTTTTCTACCATAATTCTCAACCTTGTCTTTCAATCCAAGAGTATCCAAGATATCAAAATCAAAGTATCTAGGTACACATACATTCCTAGAACAAAGATTTTGGAAACCAATACCTTCTTCTTTAAAATATATCATAATAGGTGCTCCAAAGTTCATCACTCTATTCCATGCATTGCATCCTGATACTTGTGCCTTTCCTTTATATTGTGATCTTTTAACCATCAGCTTGATTCTTGGACCCATTTGGAATGTGTAAATTGTGGGTGACACAAAGAATCCTAAGATGAGTGTAGAGAGAAGTTAGAGAGTTTTGTGAGAGTTTAAACATAGAGAGAAAGTTAATTGTGAGCAAATGAGGCGAAGAGGGAATATAAGGGTTAGGGAGGAAGAAGGAGGGGTAAAATAGGAAGGGAACATGAAAATTCCTTGTTTCTTACCCATTCTAGGTTGTCTGTTATGATAATGACTATGGGTGTCACAATCGTGACCGGGGGTGTATAGCCTGGGTCACGATCGTTACAGTAGGGATGAAAATGGGTCACAATCGTGACCAAGGAGTCACGATCATGACATTATCATTTTTTATATTCTTTTCATGTTTTTGATTTTTCTTCTTCATGTAACCTCCGAGTTTCTCCCCTAGCTTATATTATCATCAACACCACATCGTTTCACCATCCACACCATTGTCATTAAGAGTGTAAAACCTAATTCTAGAATTCAAAATAAACCTAACTACCGAAATGTATTATTTAACTATTGAATATGCAAAGTTATGGTCATTAGATTGACCTTCATCATTGGACACATTTTTTAATTATTCAAATTACTTCCCTTTTTTTAGAGACCACTCCTCCAAAATATAGTTGGCAATGATGCCCGTTTACCTTGAAGGTTTCCTTGTTCGAATTTTTCGATTTGAGAGCTCTATGCGTGAATGCTTGGGTGACTGTAAAAGGTCCACTCCATCTATATTTAAGCTTTCCTACAAACATCTACAACCTCGAATCGAACAATAAAATCATATCTCCCACCTTGAACTCCTTCTGCTTGAGAGGAGAATCATGCCGTCTCTTCACCTTCTTAGTATAGAGTTTGGCATTCTCATACGCATTGAAGTGAAACTCCTAGCGTTCATTTAGTTGCAAAAGTCGTTTCTCACTTGCTCGCTTCCAATTAAAATTTAAAACTTTCATTGTCTAATATGCTCGATGCTCCAATTCCATAGGCAAATGACAAGCTTTACCATATACGAGCCTATTCCTATCAGATTTTAAAAAGTGGTTCGATAAGCACATAGGGCATCATCCAGCGTTAATGCCCAGTCCTTCCTTGAACTATTCACCCTCTTTTCTAAAATGTGTTTAAGCTTTTGATTCATGACTTCCACTTATCCGCTCATTTGTGAGTGATAAGGAGTGGCAACGTAATGATGGGCTCCATATTTTAAGGAGAGCATTAAAAGATCTATTACAGAAATGTACTCCTCCATCGCTTACTATTGTCCTAGGCACTTTTTTGATAAATTTTTGCACGACTTTCCCATCATTTATTAGAGTTACCACAGCTTCAGTCCACATATCAGAAATTTCAACTTCTAAGATGTTATATAAGGGTAGCTCATAAGATGTTTGGCTCTCTTTAACATGGATCACATTGTGCCACGAATGCTTGAGTTAAACAGATGTGGCCAATAAAATCCACACTCGAGTACTCAAACTGCCATTTTGTTCACACCATAATAGCTAACATACTGAGCTTCATGACACTGTGTTAATATGTCTAACATCTCTTCCTCTGAAACACTTCGTCTTATTAAACCATCAGCACATGTCTATTATGGGATTGGTTCATCCCATAGGTATCAGGTATACTAGTACAGGAATCACTTCCTTTGTTGATACGATAAATTAGAAGGAAGCTTACAACTTGCGGCAAAATTTGCTATATTGGTGAATTGTCGAGTTACATCAGGGTTTCATTAGGAAATTTTTTGTTAATATCGTTGCTCTGTTCAAACTCGCCTCTATCCAGACATGATAAGTGGTCTTCAACCACATTTTCTACTCCCTCTTATCTCATACTTCGATGTCAAACTCATATAGTAATATCACCCATTTTGCATCCTTCTTGGCAAAAAAAATATTTTAGTGCAGCATGATCAATAAAAATGATCACTTTAGAGCCTAAAGGGTATGATCAAAACTTGTCACATGCATATAGCACCATTAGTAACTCCTTCTCAGTGGTGACGTAGTGCAGATATGGCCAGTTAATGTCTTGCTTACATATTATATTGCATGAAACTTCTTATCCTTCCTTTGGCCCAACACGCAACCCACAACTTGATCGCTAACATTACATAGAACTTTGAATGGGAGGGTCCAATATGGTAACATTAAGATCATTGTCAATGTTAGTGCCTTCTTTAATTAATCAAATGCAGATAAACAATTATCATCAAAACAAATAGGCACATCCTTAACTAATAGGTTTGTTAGAGCTCTTGCAATCCATGAGAAGTCTTTAATAAAGTGGTGATAGAATCTTGCACGACCTAGGAATGTTCTCACACCTTTGAAATTAATTAGTGGTGGAAGCTTCTCTATAACCTCTGTCTTTGTTTATCCACTTCAATTCCTTAATGCAATATTTTATGCCTAAGATTACTCCCCTATGCACCATAAAGTGGCACTTCTCCTAATTTAACACTATATATGATTCTTCACATATTTGGAGTACTATGTCCAAATTAGTTAGGCACTACTTAAAAATGTCTCTAAAGACTAAGAAATCATCCATAAAAACCTCCATTATGTCCTCAATCATATTTGTAGAGATAGACATCATGCATCTTTGAAATGCAATTGGAGCATTGCATAACCTGAAGGGCATTTATCTATACGCAAAAGTATCATAAAGACACATAAAATTGGTATTCTCTTGGTCATCGAAATAGATGAATATCTAATTATATCTCAAATAACCATCTACGAAGTAATAAAATGAGTGACTAGTCACTTTTTTGATCATTTGATCTACGAATGGGAGAGGAAATTGATCCTTTTTAGTCACCTTTTTAAGCTTTCAATAGTCTAAGCAAACTCTTCATCCTATTACTATTCTTGTCGAAATTAGCTCTCAACTTTCATTCTCCATAATAGTCATACCACCTTTCCTCGGTATGCATTGTACAGGGTTGAACCATTCACTATCAGAATGAGGTATATGATACCTACATCTAATAGCTTCACTACTTCCTTTTTGACCACTTCCTTTATGTAAGGGTTTAACCTGCGATGACGTTCCCTAACCACTTAACTTCCTTCTTCGAGGTTTATTCGATGCATGACAATTTTTGGGTTTATATCTCAAATGTTAGATATCTGCCATCACATGGCCTTCATCTACTTCTTCACAATTTCTAACATCCTACTCTCTTGTTCCCCATACAATTCATTCGAAATGATAATGGGCAGAGTTTGACCTTCACCTAGAAAGGTGTACCTTAGGTGTGCGGGTAAAGGTTTGAGCTCTAAAGTTGTTGATTGCTCTGTGGAGGGTGGTATGGGTACTTCATTTCTTACTAATATTTCTTGATATATCAGAACACCCTACTCCTCCTTCTCAACATTTTCCTCAGACTCAGTTTCATTCACCTTCTCAGATTCATTGTCTATCTCAACTTCTATTGATTTAAATTTCTTCAAAATATCTCTCTTTTTATTCTTGAATACTTTCGTCCATAACATCAATCTTCATGGAAGAGCTACTTTGTTTCAGATTTTTTGAGGCCTCGTTCATATTAAACTCCACTTTCACCAATCTGACGTGTCAATTTTCCTTCATAAGCATAGATCAATGCTCTTTCTTTGCTCATAAAAGGCCGTCTAAGAATAAATGTACAATTATTATCCTCTTCGAAATCAAGAACGATGAAGTCCACAGGGATAATAAACTTGTCCACTTACATTAACGCGCCTTCCACCACTCCAAATAGTCTTTTAATTGATTGATCAACCAACTGAATTAGCATTGAAGTTGGCTTGACCTCACCGAACCCCAATTTCCCGAACATTGATAAAGGCATAAGATTGATACTTACTTCCAAATCATATAAGCGCTTTCTGAATTCAAATTCACCAATTATACAGGGTATTATGAAACTCCCTGGATTCATAAACTTGGAAGGCATATGACTGATGATTATGGAACTACATTTGTTAGTTAACACCACCATTTTGGTTTTCTTCCCAAGCACGCTTCTTTGATAATATATCCTTTTGGAATTTGACATATTTGGGCATGTGCTCCAATGCCTCCACAAAAGAAAGATTAATTTACAAAGTCTTTAATTTCTCCATAAACTTTGCAAATTGTGCATCCAATTTGTTCTTTTTTATAATTGTTAAATATATGGGATCATAGGTGGATATGGTGGAGGGGCAACATAAAGAGGGTATTCACTCATGTCCACTTCCTCCTTCTTTTCTTGTTCTTTCTTTAAGGGATGGGATGCAACTTTTTCTCTGCTGTTGTTCAAGTTCCTTCTCACTTCGAAGTGTGATTGCCTTTAATTGCCCCTTTAGGTTTGTTTTAGTATTGTTCAGGAGGCTCCCTGCACTTATTATAGATAATGCATTCTTTAGCTAGCTCATTTGAACCTCTAAGTTATGGATGAAAGAGGTATGACTTTTGTTACTTGTTCAAACTTCCCTTCCATTCTCTTACGAGCATCATCCATATTTACAAGCTTGTCCAAAATTTTTCCAACCCAGAGTCTGTAGAATAGGGTTTCTCTTGTTGAAATCTAGGTTCCCTTTGAGGTCAGAATTGACCTCCTACATTGTTCAATTAAGAAAATTTTAGGTGGTTCTTCCACCTAGGATTATATATACTATACTAAGGATTGTTTCCTCCTCCTTCACCAAATTATGCTCCCATATACCTGAGTTGTTCTGTTTCATTGGTCTACATTAAGAAGCAATTGAAGGTATCGTGGTTGTCTTGTCCACATAATTCATAACTATGCTTAATTGCTTTAACTGGAGTCGATCAAGAGGCTTCCATACAATTGAGATGTTAGGTTAAGTCATCAATTTTTGCCTGCATTTCTATTATAAAATCAACTGTAATGTTGATTATGGAAGGTTATTTGTTGCCTACTTCTGTTGAACGTCCAAAGACAGCTATTACTAGCCATCTCTTCTAACAAATTCTCTGCTTCCTTAACTGTCTTTCTCATTAGAGATCCTCCAGCTACTGCATTAATGGTGTCTCATATAGGTGGAGTAAATCCATTGTAAAAGGTTTGCACAAGGAATTATTTGGGTAGGTTATAGTAAGAACACCTCCTTTGCAATCCCTTATATGACAGCATGTGTCAAGTGCACTGCAAAATTTACTGACTCTGCACACTAAAATTTGTAGTTATGGTGAGTTAGGATCGAATCCACAGGGAATGCTCAATTAATTTTCATAACAAAATTAATCGATGTAAGGAAAATATATAGGGGGTTTTGGATTTTAAGCAATTTAGAAATTAAAGTAAAAGTAAACTATCGAAAACTAATTAAAATAAACAATCAAAAATGAGAAAAGTGTCGAATATAAGTAAGGTCTAGTTCTAGGATCAATCTCGGCCTAAACATGATCAAGCATATTCTATCATTTTAAAGTTTTTACAACTCTTTTTGGACTATTAAACTGAGACTAATAAAATGTTTGGCACCTCGATGTCAGCTCTTCACCACCTGGGGCTGTAGTATGTTCCCAGGGTTGGGCTGTTCGCCCATTAAAGCGGTACGTGAGCTGGGTTCAGAACATCGTGAGACAGTTCAGTCTATATCTGGCATGGGCATTAGAGCATTGAGAGGACCTTTCCCTAGTACGAGAGGACTAGGAAGGATGCACCTCTGGTGTACCAGTTATTGTGCCCATGGTAAACGCTAGGTAGCCAAGTGTAGAGCAGATAACTGCTGAAAGCATCTAAGTAGTAAGCCCACCCCAAGATGAGTGCTCTCCTATTCTAACTTCTCTAGAGCCCCCGATAGCACAACTGAGATAGAGACGGGTTCTCTGCTCTACAAATCTCGATTTTCCTTTAGGTTGTATTTAATCAAGAAATGATCATTAATTAAACTTAACTACCAAATAACCTAGGATACGATCTCTAGATTCAATTTGGCAGTCACATTATGAATTGGAAAACGATCAATATAGGTAGTAACTTCACACGTTCGGGTTATCTAACCTAAGTTATGTTTTTCCTAATGATTAACAATCATTTGATGTTACTCACAAACATCAAAAGTGATGATTACGGATTACAATCAATGTTTTAACAATAGGTTTGAAATAAAACAACCAAAATAACATATTATGATCATTCATCCTAAAACCAATCAAGTCAATACCAACAACACAACAATCCAAAAAATAATTACAAACTTAGAATAATAAAAATAGTTTAACTATGACTTGGTGGGGATATTCCCGTTAAACCAGTGTTAGAAAACTAGCCTTCCATCTCTATTTCATGCTTCAATAGTGGGTCATCTTCTCCATGTGCTCCACTGTAGCCTCTTCACTATTTCATGATGTGACGAATTAAGAGGGGAGTTTTTGGTCCACCCCTACCTTTAACGCTTCCCCTCTCTTCATGCCTGCTGCTTGCATTGTTTTCTTGATGGGATGATTTAATATGTTGGGTCACACCTCCTATTCATGCCTCCTCCAGCTCTCCTATGCATTTTGAATAAAACACACAACAACAGTGCAACATTTCCTACGTACAATGTAGCATTTCCTGTGTAACGCACAATGCAACATTTTCTATGTTGTGCATAGTGTTTCCTGCATAATGCATAATGCATAATGCAATGCACGCCTGACACTTTGCCTTGACATCTTAGTTTCCTGCTACGCTGCCATATTGTCCTTCTTTTTAATTCTTCTTTGTTCTTACATTTTTCTTATCTTCTTCCTAACTTTTATTTTCTTCTTTTACTCTGTAAAAACAAGAAAAAATAAATCTTCAGAAAAGGACCCATATGTCGTGCTTTCAACTTACTTTAATTTCTTTGCTTCCAAATTATACCTAAAATCACATATAAGTTAAAGTGAGTATCTTAAGCATTTCTAAGACATTAATCACTAAGTGTAGCATACCACATGAATCCAAATTTAAAAACATATCAAGTTCCCCCACACTTAGCCTTTGACTGTCCTCAGGCAAATTGTCAAAATCAAAATCACAAACCAAAACTTTAACTCATTTTTCACATTTCTTAAGAATTGATAACCATAAGTAAAGGTGAATGACTTTCAAAACCTAAGAAATAACTCAACATTCAAAGCTTCTACTCATGATCTATTGATATTCACTATCCTTAGAAATTGAGTAATCTAGAGGTAAACTTGGACAGAAGGTGTTTAAACAAGATATTTCCATGGGTACACTTAAACACCATTCATGATCACAAAAGTCCATAACTTTGCATATCATTTCATTCTCCACCACTAAAAGTTACATGCATAATCATGAACCAAAGGACTTTTTAAGGTTGTAATGCGGGTTAAGGTAAGGTGAGATGTGTTTAGGGCAAGTAGCATGCAAGCCATCAAAGCTATTGAAACAAAAGTAACAATCAATCAAAAATTAGGTACCATCAGCTATGACAAATGCAACATTTATATTTCATGGCCCCGTTCAACTCTTACACACCAACCACATAAAGCATATACCAATCTGAAGGAATCACTAATACAATTTATGCCAACAATATATTGAAATCACAAGAGTGAACCTTCCAAGCCAACATCTACCTTATGTTCAATATATTCAACTAACATATTTATTACAACTCTAAGAAGATGCATTAATCATAAAGAATTTTGCTAACCTATATGCACTTTCGCCTTGATAAATTTATTTAAACAAAAATTCTCTTTTTTCATTCTTTTTTTCTTTTTCTTTCTTTCTTTCTTTTTCTTTTTCATTTTAATTTTTAACATTAAAAGAAACTACATTAACATGGGGATTTCAATAATAAGACATAACAAAATATCCCAACATTAACTAACCTACATAGATGTATACCCCCACACTTACACTTTTATACATCCACAAACTCACCAATCACAAATGTTCCACTAGATTTATGGCTTCGGTAGGATGTTTAGTTAAGTATAAAGCATGTAATATGGTTGATATAAAAAAAGCTAAAGCTCAAATGGATTTCTCAAGGAAAAAAATCATGTTAATAGGATAGATTATTTAGCTAACATAGTTTATGAAAAAAAAAGAATGCCTAATCATATGCATGTTAATGCATGTGATAAAAATGTGGTCTCGAATAGAAATTCAATACAAATTCATGATGTACATATCATGAAGGTCATACATTATCAAAAGGCAATGAGACTGATATAGATGTGTTAGTTAAATAAGGCTCAAAATCTCACCGACTTTGTCTACCACTAGTCACTATTCTTTTAAAGATAATACTCATTAACAAACCACAAGAGCAAAAGTGCATGCCAAATTTTTGCTATGAAATTTACTAATCAATTCACACTCTAATTATGATTAAACAATCTTTAAAACAATAGAAAATAAGAAAATTTTTGATTTGTTCATTTAATTTTGAAAACTGCCTAAGAAGTCACCTAAGATACAATTAAACTAAAAAACATGCATTAAAACTAATGCACCCCACCCCCACATTTAAAACTTGCATTTTGCTCAATGTAAAATCAAATGCAAGAAATGGAGTAGTTAACAAAAATAACAAATGCAAAAATGTAAAAGACAGAAATTAACTTCCCTTGGGTTGCCTCCCAAGCAGCACCTTTGCTTAATGTCATTAGCTCAACCTCTAGTTGCATGCTTTAAATGAAACTAGTCACATCCTTCAGCATCAATGCCTCTAAGTCCTCCACTTGGAAGCCCTCATAATACGACTTTAAGCGATGACCATTCACTCAAAGTGTCCTGTCAATTTTAAGGCTCTGTATCTCCACTACACCAAAAGGAAAGATATGAGTGATAACAAATAAACCAACCTAATGGGAACGTAACTTACTAGGAAAGAGTGTGAGTTTAGAATGATATAGTAACACTTTCTGGCCCACCGAGAAGCTTTTCCTCGAAATCATCTTATCATGAAATACTTTCATCCTCTCCTTATATATCACTGCATTTTGATATAACTCATTCCTCATCTCTTCCAACTTTTGAAGCTGCAATTTCCTATGCACTCCCGCATCATCCAAGTGCATGTTGCATTTTTTGATAGCCAATATGCCTTATGTTGTAATTCTACCGAAAGATGACATGGCTTCCCAAACACTAGCCTATATGGCAACATTCCAATTAGTGTTTTGTAAGCCATCCTGTACGCCCAATGCATCTTCTAGTCTTATACTCCAATCCTTCCTTTTGGTTTGCACTATTTTCTCCAGGATTAACTTGATTTCTTGATTTGAGACTTCAACTTGCCCGTTGGTTTGGGGATGGTAAGCAGTAGAAACTTTATATGTGATGTGATATTTTCTGAACATTGCTTCCATCACCCTATTGCAGAAATGGGTTTCTCTGTCGCTAATGATAGCCTTCAGTATCCCAAACCTAGAAAAAATGTTAGCCTTAACAAAATCTGCAACAACCTTGACATCATTAGTCCTAGTGGCTTTGGCTTCCACCCATTTAGAAACATAATCAACCACAAGCAATATATAAGTAAAACCAAAAGATGAAGGGAAAGGTCCCATAAAATCAATGCCCCAAATGTCAAAAATTTCACAGAAAAGCAAAGGAGTTTGTGACAATTGATTCTTACAAGAGAGGTTACTTAACCGTTGGCATCTTTCATAGGATTTGCAGAAGGTGTATGCATCTTTGAACGATGTTAGCCAATAGAAACTGCTTTCAATTTTATGAGATATCCTTTTCACTCCAAAATGTCCTCTGCAAGCATATGAATGGCAGAAGGATAAAATTGATGATGATTCATTTTTCAGTACACACCTCCTAATAACTTGATCTACATAGTGCCTCCAAAGTTATGGGTCATCCTATGCATAGTACTTTGCTTCACTTTGTAGCTTATCCCTCTGGGCCTTTGATAATACCAACAGGTAATTCATTAGTTACTAAAAAATTGACAATGTTTGCATACCATGGTGGCCTCACATCGTTAGAAAATAATTGCTCATCTGGAAAGCTTTCTCGTAGAGGGATATCATCTTCTTCTTTTATCAAATGACTGAGATGGTCCATCACCACGTTTTCTACCCCCTTCTTATCTCTGATCTCCAAGTCGAGTTCTTGAAGGAGGAGAATCCATCTAATTAGCCTTAGTTTTGCTTTTTTCTTTATGAGCAAGTATCGTAAAGCTATATGGTCAGAATAAACAATCACTTTATTACCAAGCATATACGATTGAAATTTTTCCAAAAAAAACCATAGATAACAATTATTTTTCAATAGTGGAATAACTCAATTAAGCTGGGTTTAAAGTCTTTAAAGCATAGTAAATGGCATGCAAAGATTTTCCCCTATTACATAATCGCTTGCATCACACATGATCTCGAATGGGAGGTTCTAATTTAGCGGTTGAATCACCTGTGGGGATGTCAAAAGTTCCTTAATTTTGTTGAATGCTTCCTTTCACCTCTCGTTAAACTCAAAGGAGACATCTTGTTGAAGAAGCTTGCATAATGGTAGGGCTATCTTTGAAAAGTCCTTAATGAACCTTCGATAAAAACGTGCATGCCCAAGAAAAGAATGCACTTCCCTCACAGTAGAGGGGTAAGGTAAAGAAAAAATGAGATCAACTTTGGACTTGTCTACTTCAATACCCTTAGTAGAGATCACATGGCCTAAAACTATACCTTGATCCACCATAAAATGACATTTTTCCTAGTTCAACACAAGGTTAGTTTCTATGCATTGTTCGAAGATAACGGTAAGATTCTGAAGACATTCATCAAAAAGAGATCCATATACAGTAAAATCATCCATGAATACCAAGATAAACTTCTCAAAATATTCAGAAAAATGCTTATCATACACCTTTGGAACGTGGAAGTTGTATTACATAATCCGAATGACATCCTTCAATAGGCAAATGTATCGAATAGGCATGTAAATATGGTCTTCTCTAGATCTTCTGGTATGATCGAGATCTGAAGATAACCTAAAAAGCCATCTAAAAAGCAATAATAGTCATAACCAACCAATCTCTCAAGCATCTGATCAATTAAAGGAACGGGAAAGTGGTCTTTACAAGTAACAAAATTTAACTTTCTATAATCAATACATACTTGCCACCTGGTTTACACTTGTGTGGGAATCAACTCACCTTCTTTATTTATCACAATGGTGATTCCAGAATTCTTTGAAACCATTTGGACAGGACTTACCCACTTATTGTCAAAAATCGAGTAGATAACCCCAGTATTGAGAAGCGTCAACCTCTCCTTCTTCACAACTTCCATCAAAGGAGGATTCAACTAACGCTGAGTTTCCCTTGTAGATTTTGCATCCTCCTTCAACAAAATGTGGTGCATGCATATGGAAAGGCTTATCCTTTAGATATCTGCGATAGTCCACCCGATGGCCTTCTTATGCTCTCTCAACATTCAAATCAACTTCTCCTCTTGATTTGAAGTCAACTCCACGGAGATGATAACTAGGAGAGTTTGTTTATCTCCCAAATAAGCATACTTTGGATGTGTAGGGAGTGACTTCAATTCCAATTTTGGTGCCTGCACATTAGAATGTAGCAACTTCTGGTGAGGTTCAGGTAATTGTATAGAAGCCAAATAATACCTTTTTGGGGAGCTTTCCAAAGAGTCCAAGGTGGCTGTCATTTCCACAAGCTCTTCTCCCATCTCAACATTAATGTTGGCTTCTAGTTTCATATCCTTGGTTAAATCCAATTCCAAATGATCCCTACAAGTTAATTTAAACATTGCTTGCACCAAATATTAATCACTTCAACTAAAAAAACACAATGGTCATTAGGAGGATGTTTTATGGCAAATAAGATAGGTATCATATTACATAAGGTGTCATCTCTTTGTCCTTGTCCTCCTTGTTTGGTCTTGTTAATCTGCTCGGAAAAGATGGAGGGTAGTTTTAATAATATTGGGACTTTCTAAATTTACCTTTGTACATGATGACATATTTTCTTCCTTTTCCAATTCCTTCTCAATCTCTTCCTCGATAGCAATCCTTGATGGGGTTTTTGGGACCTTCAATCTCCTTTTTGGCCCTTAGGGTTATGGCACTGACATTCTTCGGGTTCATCTCGGGTTGTGATGATAGTTTTCCTCCACCTTGTTATTTTAGGCGATTGAGCCTTACGGCCATTTGACCCATTTGGTGTTCTATGCTCTATTGGCTTGAATTTGTCTCCTGTCAAAATTGTTGCAATTGTTACTGCCTATTTTGTTGTAATTGTTGCATATCCTGTTGAAATTACAAATTGTTAGCAGCAAGATTCTTAACAAGTTCTTCTAAAGATGCACCTGAATTGGAAGAAGAAGCTCCCTATGCTCTTTATTGCCTTGGTTGAATTCCTTGTACTCTTTGTGGCCAGTTTTAGAAGTAATTTTGCTCTCGGTTCCCTCCATAACTCAAGTTGGGATGATTCCTCCAACCTGCGTTATACACTTTTACGAGTATGGGTTGTATTGGTTCGGGAAGTTCCCTCCTGCGGCATTCATGTGCTCCATACTCCCCTCTTGCAACGTTGGGCACTCATTAGTTGGATGACTCGTGTTTGAACATATCCCACACAGTTTCACTTGTTCCTGTCCAACTGCAATCTATCTTATAAAAGATGTTAGTTCATCTAAACGATGTTCAATGGATGAAATGCTTATCACGTTTACTCGTTAAACATCATTGAGAGTGCCGAATTATTAGGTGTTAGCAGCGATCTGCTCAAGTAATATCCTGGCTTTGATAGGAGTCTTCTGGCAAAGTGCCCCACCGCTTGCCGCATCAACCAAATTCCTCTCTATTGGCAGCAACCCTTCATAAAAATATTGGATGAGAAGTTGCTCTAATATGTTATGGACAACTGGCACATAACTTCTTGAGTTGCTGCCAGTACTCATAAAGAGATTCTCCATTGTGTTGCTTAATATCACATATCTCCTTCTGAATACTTGCTGTCTTTGAGGCTGGAAAATATTTTTTCAAGAATAATCTCTTCATCTCCAGCCAAGTATTCACACTTCCAGCCAGTAAGTCAAATAGCCAACCCTTTGTTGCATCTTTGAGTGAGAACGGGAAGGCCCTCAACATGATCTGCTCATCAATCACCCCATGAGGCTTCATGCTCAAACACACCACGTTGAGTTCTTTAAGATGTTTATTTGCATCGTCACCTGCAAGGCCATGAAAGTTAGGCAATAAATGAATTAATCCAGATTTTAACTCAAAGGTGACATGTTTAGCGAAATTCGAAAATGTTATGCATAATGGTCTTTGAGTTAAATTGGGTACAACCAACTCCCTTAGAGTTCTTGGATTTGCCATTGTGTCTTTAGATTCTGATTCCAATTCGCCTACGAAACTTGACCTTGCTTCCTTACACAATCTCCACAATGTTCTTTCAATCCTCGGATCAAGTTGCTCAATTTCTCTACAGGAGATCTAGTCACTACCATACACCAACACTAATGGACAATTAAAAATTAACAAGTAACAAAAAAATGATTATAAATAAATTTATTGACAAAACACCAACTAAAATCAAATTCAAAAATTAAGCTACCACATTCCCCAGTAACGGTGCCAAAATTTGGCAGCACGTGTCAAATGCTCTGTAAAATTTACTTGCCCTATGCACATGAAAATTTATAGTTATAGTGAGTAGGGATCAAGTCCACAGGGAAAGTTCGGTTATTTTCTATAACGAAATTAATTGATGTAAGGAAAATA
Source organism: Erythroxylum shatona (assembly GCA_027568895.1). NCBI lineage: Eukaryota > Viridiplantae > Streptophyta > Magnoliopsida > Malpighiales > Erythroxylaceae > Erythroxylum > Erythroxylum shatona. The sequence goes on along the minus strand of JAOSBK010000205.1, from coordinate 23,525,411 downwards.
TATGGGGGTTTGGTTTTGGATTTTAAGTAATTTAGAAATTAAAGTAAAAGTAAACTATTGAAAACAAATTTAAACAAACAATTAAAAATGAGAAAAGTGTCGAATATAAGTAAGGCTTGGTTCTAGGATCAATCTTGGCCTAAAAACGATCAAGCATATTCCATCATTCTAAAGTTTTTACAACTCTTTTTGGATTGTTGAACTGAGACTAATAAAATTCTTTACAAATCTCGATTTTCCTTTAGGTTGTATTTAATTAAGATACGATCATTAATTAAACCTAACTACCAAATAACCTAGGATACGATCTCTAAATTCAATTTGACAGCTATATTATGAATTGGAAAACGTTCAATATAGGCAGTAACTTCACACATTCGAGTAATCTAACCTAAGTTATATTGTTCCTAACTATTAACGATTAGATGCTAGTCACAAACATCAAAAGTGACAATTATGGATTACAGTCAATGTTTTAGCAATAGGTTTGAAATAAAACAACCAAAATAACATATTAAGATCATTCATCCCAAAACCAATGAAGTCAATACTATCAACACAACAATCTAAAAAAATAATTATAGACTTAGAATAATAAAAATAGTTTAACCATGACTTGGCGTCGATATTCCTGTTGAGCCATGGAAAAACTAGCCTTCCATCTCTATTTCATGCTCTAACCATAGGTCATCTTCTCCATGTGCTCCACTGTAGCCTCTTCACTATTTCATGATGTGACGAATCAAGAGGGGATTTTTTAGTCCACCCCTACTTTTCAAGCTTCCCCTTTCTTCACACCTGTTGCGCCACACTATTTTCTTGATGAGACAATTTAATATGTTGGATCACACCTCCTATTCATACCTCTTCCGGCCCTCCTCAAAATTTGACAGTGCATGTTAAGTGCACTGCAAAATTTATCTAACTCAGCACATTAAAATTTGTAGTTATAGTGAGTCAGGATCGAATCCACATGGAATGTTTGGTTAATTTCCATAATAAAATTAATTAATGCAAGGAAAACATATCGCGATTTTTTGGATTTTAAAAAATTTAGAAATTAAAATAAAAGTATAAAAACAAATTAAAACAAAAACTTGAAAATGAGAAAGTGTCAAATATAATTAAGGTCCAGTTCTATCATCAAACTCGGCCTAAACATGATCAAACATATTCCATCATTCTAACATTTTTACAACTCTTTTCAGACTATTGATCTGAGACTAATAGAATGCTCTACAAATCTCAATTTTTCCTTAGGTTGTATTTAATCAAGATACGATCATTAATTAAACCTAACTACCGAATAACCTAAGATACGATCTCAAGGTTCAATTTGGCAACCGCATTATAAATTGAAAAATGATTAATATAGGTAGTAACTTCACATATTCAGGTTATCTAACCTAAGTTATGTTGTTCCTAATGATTAATTATCATTAGATGTTACTCACAAACATCAAAAGTGACGATTACAGTTTGCAATCAATTTTTTAGCAATTAGTTTGAAATAAAACAATCAAAATAACGTATTAAGATCATTCATCCCAAAACCAATCAAGTCAATACCAACAACACAACACTCCAAAAAATAATTACAAAATTAGAATAATAAAAATAGTTTAATTGTGATTTGACGTCGATATTCTTGTTGAACTGGCATCAGAATACTAGCCTTCCATATCTATTTTTATGCTCCAATCGTGGGTCATCTTCTCCATGTGCTTTACTGTAGCCTCTTCACTATTTCATGATGTGATAAATTAAGAGGGGAGTTTTTGGTCCACCCTTACTGTTCATGCTTCCCCTCTCTTCATGCCTACAATTGCAGCTCTCCTTCAACATCTCTAGCCACCAAGTCATAGCTATACACTTTCCCTCTCTTCACACCTACTACGCTGCACTGTTTTCTCGATGGGATGATTTAATATGTTGGGTCACACCTCCTATTTATGCGTCCTCTAGCTCTCCTTTGCATTTTGAATAAAATGCACATCTGCACACAGTGCAATGTTTCCTTCACACAGCGTAGCGTTTTTTGCGTAATGCATAACGCATCCTTTTCTATATTATGCACAGCGTTTCCTGCATAATGCACAATGAAAAGCATGCTTGCCGTTTTGCCTTGGCATCCTAGTTTCCTACTGCACTGCCCTATTGTCCTCCTTTTTAATTCTTCTTTGTTCTTTCATTTTTCTTATATTCTTCTTGACTTTTATTTTCTTCTTTTTGCTATGTAAAACAAGCAAAAATAGATCTTTAAAAAATGACCCATATGTCATGCTTTCGACTCACTTTAATTTATTTGTTTCCAATTTATATCTAAAGTCACTTATGAGTTAAAGTGAGTATCTTAAACATTTCTAAGACATTAATCACTAAGTGTAGCATACCACATGAATAAAAATTTAAACACATATCATTATACCATTCTCATGCTTCGTAAAGTGACTTCCCATCACTTTGCTGGAAATTTGTAGTCTTCTTTTTAAACTTTTTCTTCTTTGTGAGGGGGAAATACTTATCCAAAAATTCATGTACCAATTGCTCCCACTTTATGAAAGGAAAGAGTCTCTTTTTAACAACATCGTTTGAAATTTCATGATATTGGAAAGTATCACATATTTCTAGAAAATTCACTAAATGAGCATTAGGATCCTTATTAATTAACCTATAAAACTACACCGATGGTTGAGTGATGCCTTGATGTGTAGTGTTGAACCCATGATATCCATTAGTCATTGTTAGTTTTCTTGATTATGTTCCTCCACCATCGTTTCTTTAATCTCTTCTTCTGGGCATTGAATTGATCATTTGAATCGAGTGATATCAAGTGCTAAAATTTCAGTGATCCTACTTGAATTTGGAGTAACTCTTGTGTTCATATAGTAGCACAGACACAAGAAAGGTGGAAAATTCCTTAGAACAAACAAATTCAAATAATCCTAAACTAACTCCCTAGTAATGTTGCCAAAAACTTGTTATGTAAGTTTTACCTAATGTAAAACCCTCAATATTCCATAAGTATATGGATCGTATACTTGTAGTAAATTGAGATGCTAATCCCATGAGGAATTAACTAAAACTAATTGAATCTTAACTTTGTCTAAGGATATAAAATGTGACTAAAATAAAAATAAAAATAACAAGAAATTTAAGCAATCAAATGTTAGTTGAATGAAAATAAAATTATGAAATTAACATAATTAAATCAAATAGAGAACTTAGCCACTTAATAAACGAGTTGTCATAATAAAACAAGATTGACTAATTATGAGAGTATAGGATTCATTCTATCATCATTTTGCTTCTTTAATGATTTTTTGATTCAATCGATATCGATCATAGATTTATGAAAGGTTGATTACTCTCTATCAAGACCTAATTTAACCCCAATTAATAATCCATAATTAATTCCAAAATTTTAATGTTGCTATCTCTTGATTAACAAAACAACCTAACATTTTCAACTAGTTCTTAAGCAATCTATCAGATAATCGGGTCCTCACATAAGATCTCTCTTCCTATGATTATCGATTTAATATTATGTGACTTATTAGGTTATTAAATCTCATTACCTAACCTAATCAAATTACTATCGATTTAATCTCTCGATTTATTATCAAAGTATGAGCAACTACAAATATCATAATAACCAAACATTTTATTGAAATTAAAAGCAATCAAGCCACAAAATGATTCAAGAATAAATCCTAAAATGAAGTTAGAACATCATCAACATATTCAACATTCTCAATCCAAGTTTATACAAGAAGATGGAAGTAAATAAACAAAAAAAAGATAGAAAGAACTTGGTTGGATTGCAGCTGCTACTTCTCTTTTCTCCTCCTGATCTTCCTTAGCTTTTTCTCAATTTGGCAAAATGGAGGCTAAGTTTCTTTTGGTCTTTTTATGTTCTTTTATAGTTCATTAGTCAGTTAGGGTAAAGTCTAGGCTTTACCTGTGTCCATTTGTCCAAAAATACCCTCCAAATATCAAAACAAAGATCCCCACATTTGGCGAGTGTCTGTCATGATTGTGAGACAACAGAAATTTGGTTGTCACTATTGTGAGATAACCAAATTTATTTATTAAAACTTTATTTAAAATTTATTTATTTTGAAGATATTTAAATTTAAATTATATTTTAGTTATTATTAATTAAAAATATTTTATTTTAAAATTTAAATTAATTATAAAAATGAATTAAGTTTTTTTAAATAGCAAGTAACAAATTCATTCAAAAGGTGGAAATTATAGAGTGTTTTAAGTGAGATCTCCTGAAGGTGGAACTTATACAATACTCAGCTAGCTACAATGTAAAAAATACCCAACAACAACAATTTCTATATATTCAGTTGCATCCTAATATGATTAGAAATAAGCTGTTGATTAGCAACAGTCATGGTTGTCATCCTAAGTTTGAGACAGAATTGCATCAAACTATATTCCTTGTACTATTTATATTTTCCAAAGATTTTGATGTTTCTCATTCTCCAAATATAATGCACCAATATAACAAAACCTATTTGAACACCCTTTGGTCCTCTCTACTAGTGAATCTCAATTTGTTAGCCCAAGCCAAGCAATTCATCCAGCTAAGCCTATCTTATGGTCCAAAAATTTTA
>JAOSBK010000205.1:23503505-23518467 GCA_027568895.1 Erythroxylum shatona | reverse complement strand
ATCAATGAAACTAGAATCACAAAATTGCATAAAGAAGGATACTTGGATCCTTTTGATTATGAATCATATGAAATTTGCTAAAGAAGAAGCAAGAGTGGTGTTGGTCGAGTGCATGTGAGGAGGCATTCGAAAAACTTAAAGCTGCGATCTCAACCGAACCGGTGTTGAAGGTGCTCGAATTCGATCTTCCATTTGAGGTACATACTGATGCTTCGGACAAAGTTATTGGTGGAGTCCTTGTACAGGAAGGTCGTCCGGTTGCATTTGAGAGCCGAAAGCTTAATGATGCGGAACAATGGTACTCGAAACATGATAAGGAGATGATTGTAGTGTTGCATTGCCTGGAGACATGGCGAGTATACTTGTTGGAAACTAGGTTCGTTGTTCGGATAAACAATGTTGCTAACGCATTTTTCAGGACTCAGAAAAAGTTGTCCACAAAACAAACCTGATGACAGGAATTTCTTGTTGAATATGACTTCATGTGGGAGCATAAATTGGGGAGGCAGAACAACGTGGCAGATGTCTTGAGCAGGAGGGAGGTATTTGTGGCCCTTTATTCGATCACGAGGGTGGAGTCCAACCTGTTGGAGCAGATCAAAGAGGCCGCTCCGCTAGACACCATGTATTGTAAGTTAATTACTTAAGTTAAGGAGGGTGTTGTATGTAATTTTTGGCTTGATGATGATGGCCTATTGATGACTAAGAGTAGTCAAGTTTACTTGCCAATCTTTGGTGGATTGTGGAAACAATTGTTGAAAGAGACGCATGACTCGCAGTGGGCTAGTCACCCAGGAGTCCAACGGATGCTAGCGCTCCTATCGCATTCCTACTTAACTTGATAGGTTGCGATTTGAAGTTTTCAATGACAAATCACCCACAAACGGATGGCCAAAGCGAACGAATCAACAGTTTGTTAGAGGAGTATCTTCAGCATTACATAAGCGCAAGTCAATAAAATTAGTTAAATTTACTTGATACTGCATAGTTCTGTTATAACTTGCACAAATCTTTGGCTACAGAGAAGAGTCCTTTTGAGATTGTGTTGGGTCAACAGCCTCTCACTCCATTAGAGATTGCTTAACCAAAGACAGGTAACAAATGTCCTTCGGTGCATAAGTTTGCGATGGAGAAGCAAGAGTTGTTGGATGAGTCAAGCGACAGCCTTCGTAAAGTTTTTCGACGGATGAAAAAGCAAGCAGATCTTCAGAAGAGATCATTAAAATTTGACGTGGGAGATAAGGTTTTGTTGAAACCGACCCTGCAGATTTGAAAGAAGATATCGAGCAAGCAAGTTCATTAGGGATTAATGTCGAAGTACGATGGACTGTTTGAAGTGCTACAAAAAATGGGAAACGTGGCATACCGATTGAAGTTACCCGAGTGGTTAAAGGTACAACCTACTTTTCATATTATTTTTCTTAAGTCTCACTATAAGGATGCATCAGATCCAAATAGGAGTTAGGTGAAGCATGCACCACTAGTTGTGAGAAAACAGTTCGAGGATCAAGTGAAGAAGATCCTAGATCATCGAACCATGGGTCAACATAAGAAGAACCGACAGTCCGAGTTCTTAATCCAATGGAAGGGTAAACCTATCGTGGAAGCTACGTGGGAGAAAGATACAACCTTGTGGCAGTTCGAGGATCAAAGTGAATGCCTACCTTCAGACTAATCGACGAAGGCGTTGAACCATCTAGTTTGGGTGGTTTGTTAGACCCCTAAGTTCCGGAGCACTTCTCAGCGACCTTTATGAGGAGCTTTAGGAGGAAGGTTAGCTGGCTTCATATATGAGGGAGGCATGTGAAAACACTAAGGCAAACGTGGGCGAGTGGGATCGAACTTGGTGCGAATTTTGGTGGAGCATCGAACCTTATAGAGATTGACTCGACTCAAGCTAAGGTCTTGACAGATTAAGGACTTAGCCCATGCTCGGATGAATGGATCACAACTAATGAACTTGTTGTGGGAGCATTGGATTAGGTCAATGTGCTAGTGGGCTTCAGCGAGATCATATTACATTATCAGTGGAGAGAGATCATAGGGAGATCTTGGATGATGTGGCGACGACTAGGAGTTAGAGTTACAGTGGAATTGAACACTTGAAGATAGTAGAGTTCTTCAAGGATAAGGATGTTAGTTTCCTAGTTGAATGTAAACTCTATCTTGTTGATATCTTATCTTATCAGTTAGAGTCCTATTTAGATGGGGGTATCATCTAATTGGTCCACGTGATATAATCTAATAAGGATAGACGTGATCTTAGCATGATCTTCGGTAGTTCGGATTTAGTGGGAATCTGAATGTAACTTAGACTCCAAGTTAGGATGCCTATATATAGCTCATTCGAGCTTTGCTCTTCTCATTCAATCAGAGAGAGCATTCTTTGTATTCTTTTGAGGGAAAGCATATAAAGTTGGTTTTATATCGTATCTCTGTGTGTTCTTGTTGCTTTTGTTCTTATTGTTCTTATAAGTATTGTTTCTTCGAGTATATGCTAGGTAAACACTTTGAGGGTTGGAAAAGGCTGAGTCTTGCTTTAACAGATCTAAGCGAGACTGCCGTGCAAAGGGTGTGAGCGAGAAACTTCGGGTGAAAGTTTGAGTTCCAAGAATACCTTTGTAACATGAAGTATCATGATGAGTAAATGATTGAACACCAGCTTAACCTCACTTTCTTTTCTAAAAACAAAGAAAAACCAGTGCTCTGAATCCCCACAACATTAGTCTCCTAATAGATCTAAATTAGAACATGCTATAAAAATTACAAATCCTATGTAAGAAATGTTAGCAAGATTATCTTTATATTTTTTCTACTTGAGTTTGTGTGAAAGTAACTAAATATTGATTGATAAACTGATTAAAACAAGAAATGAAATCATAGTTACATTTATTTTTTCTTTTTTGTGTGAATTACACTGCAGACACTTGATCATCTGAAGTGACTTTGATGGTCACTAAAAATATTTCTTGCAACACGTATATTTAAAGCATCAAGAAAATACTAAGCTAGTTAAGCTTAATTAAAGCACTTATCGTGTCATTTAAGCTTTAAATTTATAAGCCCTCAAATACTGCAAGCGCGCAGTTAACCACTGTAGTATAAGAAATGTCGATCCCGTGAGGAAGGGGACTAATCTAATCCTAAAATCTAAGGCCAATAATATATAAAACTCAAAATAAACAATGCACGGAAAGTAATAACGAGAATTAAGTTTAATCACCTAAATCAGAAATTAAACATGAAATAATTAATAATTGAGTAATATGCAGTCACAATAGAAATCAACCTAAGAAATTTACCAATTTATGAGAAAGGGGTTTTACTTGTTATTAATGCTAACCTAGTCGATTATGTGTCAATGGAGTATCAGTTTTAGAATATCCCAGGGCTGATTACTCTCCCTAGAGTTATAACCATTAAATCTTAAATTATAAACTCTAATCAGATTGTGGAGATTATAATCTCTCAATAATAAACTATCAAAACATTAAACGGGTTCTATCTGTGCACAATTACCAATATGATTTATTACGGTTTCTATTAAATCGCCTAACTCTCATTAATCTGACTTAATCATTTTTCATTTGGTTCTCCCTCTCAGTTTATTACTAAATTTTGTAATAATGTAATTAAATCACGACATTCATCCAAATAACACAATCAACTAAATTAGCATTAAATCAAAATAAAATCCCAAAGTAAGGTTTAGAACATCATCAATATTCCAAATCCTATCATCATCCTATCCATCTCAATTCTATACATCAATAAAATCAAAACGAAAAGAAAATACAACTGGAATAGATGATGGAGGATAGCGATGCCGGAAAACCTCCTGATCTGAGAAGCATGTCAAGTTAGTTTCGTTTTTCCTCTTCTTCCTTTTACTTCTTCTCTTTCTCTCTCTCGGGATTCTCATTTTAGAGTTTCAATGGTGGCTGCTTTCAAGCTTCCTTTCTTTGCCTCCTTTTCTTCTTTTTATTCTTCTTTGTGTTTTGGGTAACCCTAGGATTTTTTGGAGTCCGAAAGGTCCAAAAAATTCATCGAAATAAAGCGTATGCACGCCTGCCTAACGTATGCCACGATAGTGGCTCACATTTGAGTCTTCTGTCATGATCGTGGCGTGCAAGCCACACTCGTGAGCCGTTTCTTGAGCTTCTATCACGATCATGTCATGCAGGCCACGATCGTGGGCTAAACCTTGAGCTTCTATTACGATTGTGTCATGCAGACAATGATCGTGGGCCAAACCTAGAGCTTTTGTCACGATCGTGGCCTGATAAATCACGATTGTGGGTTATTGTTTCAGCTTGAATGTCTCCAAAACTCTCATATTCTTCGATTTAGACACTAAAACACTAACAAACACATCGAAGTACCTCAAAAATATACTATTTAAGCTTTAAAACTTGTACTAACCCTTAAAACATAAATAAATCACAAACTAACACAATTTTATCTTAAATACATACTAAATGATTATATTAACGGTTAAGCACATATCAAACTATGGCCTAAAACACGATACAATTTACACTTATCAAGCATAAAGAACAATATAAAAATTAAGGAGCAAAAATTTAATAAAGAAAATAGAGAGAAAAGTACAGAGTTTTTACGTGGAAGATCCCATGGATTGTAGTACAATTTCTTATTTACAGTTTAACTTGTCTGTTCACTATGGATGTTTGTAATTTGTCCTTTAATTCAATTTGTTTACATGTAAATCACCCCCTTAAAAGAGCATAAACCTCTTGGTGATGGTAAATGCGAGACAAGAGCCCCTTAATTAACATATGTTGTGAGGAGAAGGATCTTGGCAATTGTATCATAAAAATAGGACTAGAAGTCTCCTTTACGACATAACATATCCTCTTATACATATTAAGAAATATCTACGTATATGCAGGAGAAATTTTTGTGTCCATCTTAATAATACATTTCAGTTTTTTTAATGTAAATTTTTAATGTCCATCTTTACAAGCTCTTGTAAGCAACAAATTAAAATTATTAATACATTGAAACATGTTAGACTTTTACCACAAAATCAATAAAGACGCTCATATTCATGGATTCATTGATAGCATTCTTAACATGTTAAGAGGTGTATGACAAATCTACATATGCGCCACCAAAATTGACATTCAAAAAGGAAGAAGAGGGACAATATATGCATTTACTTGAAAATGGATCCTATTTCTATTTAAACGCTGGGACTCACCTTTATTTTAAAGAATTCTTCAAATGGTGGATCCCACTTCAAAAAGATTATTAAAAAATTTTAAATTAGCACAAATTTTGTCACGTCTGCAATTGATTGACGATGACTTGACATCGTTAGAAGTTATGGTTCATTTTGAATATTTTCCAAATGTTATGGTTCATTTTGAATGTTCTAAAATGTTATAATCTAATTCAAAAGTCAGTGTAAATGTTAGAGATTGTTTTTGTTCTTTCGGCCAAATAGGAGAATATGTAATTTCAATGTAGATTTCTGGCAAATGACATCCTAAGGCAATTACGTGAAAACTACAAAGAAGCTTGCCTCGAGAGTGCATTAATCAAATGGGCTGAAGTCCCAATTGGCACTGATATTGGACTAGGGGTCACGGTTAATGTTCAAAAACAATCGAGTCCAATGGGAAAAAAAAAACTGTCTTAAACAACAAGAAGACCAGTATGGTTAAATAATCCAGAAAAGACAAAAATAAAGGAATTATTTTTTATGTCTTGACTTCAATGTTGTTAAGGTTATTAATTATGTATATTAATTACTTAAAGTTAAAGAATGGAGATAAAATTAGGTTTAGGTTTTGAAAAAAAAGAAAACCAGTAAGATGGACAATAGTATTACATAAATATATCAAGTACAAGGTGTCTATCTTAACTAAATTGTGTAGAGACTAGAGAGAGAAGAAATGTCTTGTTGCGTGTCTTGCTGTGCGTCTCTAACCTGCGGCCTATGTACATCAGTGGCATCTGGGATCTCCAAGAAATCGGCGCGGCTCGCTTACTGTGGTCTTTTTGGTCTATCTTTGATCGTTTCTTGGATTCTAAGAGAAGTCGCTGCTCCTCTCTTGAAGAAACTCCCTTGTTAGTACCATTCTTTCATATTCGTTTTCTATTATCTGTTTTCTTTATATGTCTAGATGCTTGTGAGTTCAGCAACTGATGGGCTTAGCCTAAAAGTTCTGACGATTTTGACAATTAGAAGGAATACTCGTTGTTATCTGGGCCTTTGTCTAATTTTGCATTGGGGATTATGAGTAGTGGCATGAGATACTGGATATTTCATGGTCGTTGGTTCTTATTGTTGTAGTTTATTTTTGTAGCTTATGATTGTTTCCTAATGCTTTTAGCTTGATTTGGAAGTTTTCGTTTAGAAATCTTTTAGGCTTTTGATGTTTTGATTGTCTCAGTTAGCTGCCTAACTTGTTGGTTGGGCCTTTCAATTTGATTATGGTTGAGAATTTTGAACCTGGATTTTGAAGCTCTTGGTTGATACTCGAATACTATTGCAGATTTGTATTTGCTTACTCTTGAAAATATGTTCCAGTGACTATTAAATCAACTGAGTCGTACGGGTCTTTTTCTGCAAACATATCGCCAATTTGATTTTTGATAATTTTGATATATATGTCAACATTTAGTTGAATAATCATGGTCAATTTTACAACTGAGGTTTGTCAGAGATTTGATGTTCTTGAATTTATGATGTTAGATTGTATTCATGCAAAAGGAGTTGAAACAAATGGAAATTATTATCATTTTTATTTTGCAGGGATAAACACTTCGCACACTCACTCTAAGGAATGGTTTCAAATACAAGCGGTGCTCCGTGTAAGCATGGGAAACTTCTTGTTTTTTGGAATACTTGCTTTAATCATGATTCGTGTGAAAGACCAAAATGATAGGCGTGACTCATGGCACCATGGTGGATGGATTGCAAAGATGGTTATATGGCTTTTGCTTGTTGTCCTCATGTTTTTTGTCCCCAACATTGTTATCTCAATCTATGGTGAGTTTGCTTCAAAATATGGAATACTGATTTTTGACAATTTGTTATCTATTGCTATTTCTTAACCAGGTTAAATGGAGGTATCCCTACTGCTTACACTGATATGCTTAATAAATGAGATCATCAAGTGCTTCCAATCCAGAGTTATGGAAATGTTGAAATACATTGGACTTAGTTCTTTGAAAATAACGATTTTAGTGGCCTCTCTAGTGTAGAATAGATACTGAAGGTCAGGCAAGTAGTGACCATATTCCTTATGGACAAATTATGATGTTTTCATTTTATGCTTGGAGCATTGTGAACTAATAAGTAAGTAAATGATGCCTGACAGGGCTTTTAGGACTCTTCACCTCCCTTTCTCACCTATGGATCATTTGCATAATCTGACTAGGTTTGCATGAGAGAAAACACAATATTTTCTGTGTGCTATTGGGGGTCAAGTGAGTAATGTTCTCACATGTTCCAGTTGTGGAGCTATTCTTTCGTTTTTGTGGGTAGTTGTATATGTGACTCCAAAGTTTTTGACTCATGCTAACAAACATGTTGCAGGAACTTTATCTAAATTTGGGGCAGGTTTATTTCTGTTGGTTCAAGTTGTCATATTACTAGACTTTACACACACGTGGAATGATGCCTGGGTGGAGAAAGATGAGCAGAAATGGTAAACCCAATTCTAATGTATCTATGTTATCCTTACAGTGTTGGAATAACATTGTAATTCCTTTTTTTTTCCAGGTATATTGCTTTGCTAGTTATATCCATTGTATGCTACCTTGCAGCTTTTACATTCTCAGGCATTCTGTTTATATGGTTCGATCCATCTGGACATGACTGCGGCCTCAACATCTTCTTCATTGTCATGACCATGATTCTAGCCTTTGCTTTTGCTGTCATAGCATTGCATCCTGCGGTATGTGTTAAATATCAGTTCTTCACTGACAGGAAGATCAGATGTTTAAGTATTAATGTCATTCTGTTGTCCATCTGCTTGAATCAATTTCACAAATTGTCTTCTTATTTCTCAAATATTTATGAGAGCAGATTAATCAAAACCATCTATGGCAAACTAGGAAATGAAAGTAAGTGTAAGGTGTACCTTAGAGAAAAAATAAAGTTCCCTTGAAGCCTTTAGCGTAGCATTGTAGTTGTATTAATTGCTAATTTTGCAGCTTGTCCCAAAGCCTCTCAAGTTTGGGAATCTATTTTGAAGTTAAAGAACCTGCGTTGCTCCTTATTTGTTCATTTGTTATCTCATCTGAATCCCATAGAAACAGAAATTGCTAGTTTAATGCTTTTTTCATACAATTATGGCATAGTGAATTTGATGCGCTAGTGTAGTTAGAATTTATGTACCTATGCAGGAGAGTTGCTACACTTTTGTTGAACTAAAACATGATCAGTTTTTACGACTCAATTCATTTTGTTGCTCAAAATTCTAAATAGGTCAATGGGAGCCTCTTGCCTGCATCTGTGATATCAGTTTACTGTGCATATGTTTGCTACACTGGTCTCTCCAGTGAACCCCGTAACTATGCATGTAATGGGCTTCACAACAAAGCAAATGCAGTCTCCACAAGTACTCTCATCCTTGGGATGGTTACGACGATTCTATCAGTCCTATACTCTGCCCTTCGTGCTGGATCATCATCAACATTTCTGTCTCCTCCGTCCTCACCCAAGCTGTCAGGCAGTGCTTCTATGCAATACATAAATTTCAGCATCTCTTAACATATATTTGAAGATAGTTGCAAGCTAAGTTTATGAAAACACTGTTCTTTCTTGTTTCTCAGCAGGAAAGAAGCCACTTTTGGAATCAGAAGATGTGGAAGAAGGTAAAGGAAAGAAGGAAGAAGAGGCTTGTCCTGTCAGTTACAACTACACGTTTTTTCACCTCATATTTGCTCTGGCTAGCATGTACTCAGCTATGCTTCTTTCTGGATGGACAAGCTCATCGGAGAGTTCAGAACTAATTGATGTTGGCTGGACATCAGTTTGGGTTCGGATTTGCACTGAATGGGTCACAGCTGCTCTTTATATATGGACCCTAGTAGCCCCATTGTTTTTCCCTGATCGCGAGTTCTTCTGAGTGACTAGTTGTATTTGTTGTGTTGTAAGTCTTTGAACTTTCAAGTTAGTTTTTTCTTTTAGTGCAAGGAGCTGAGCTGATATGTACCAGTATGGTAATTATCTATGTAAGCATATAGGTTGAAGAATGCTCTGCAATCCTTCTTTGAGAATCTGTTATCTCCATCAATGGGTTTGTACGATCCACGTAGAACTTCTAAGCCTATGGTGGAAGCTGTCGTGATCCAGTTTGGTTGGGGCTTGATGGTTTCTGATGTATATATGTTGAATTTGAGAGGAATCTCAATTCTGAAGTTCAAAGGAATAGAGCTTTCCATTGCGTATTAACCGTTGAGCAAATAAAACGACCCTATACCCTATTGATTTGTACAAGATGTAAGGTTATAATGCTGGAAAATGGAGCTGTCCAGCGACTGGGCAAATTTAATACTAAGGTTTAATCTTTTTGACAAAGTAGAGAATATGAACGGAACGGATCATATTTTCCAAATATTACAGCAAGTGTTTAATCCCAGTGAGTTTGTTACAACTTACAAAGTCTGGACGATACATTTGTACAAGAAAAAGAACTCTACAAGATATGATTCATATATACTCCTTAAGTTGAAATGCAAATTCTCGTAGTACATATATATATATTATACAATACCGAAGCTATAATGCTAAAATTGAAATGCAAATTCTCGTAGTACATATATTATACAATACCGAAGCTATAATGCTAAAATTGAAATGCAAATTCTCGTAGTATATAACAATACGTAATAAAAGGAACTGAAATAAACAATCGTCTCATGTATCTTGAATTAGTGGCATAAAGCGAAGAGAGGTAGACCTTGACTTGTGCAACTTTGTAAAAGCAAAGGAAAAAGAGATCTAGAACATAAAATCCTCTCATTCACTGAAAACATGCATTTCTACTCCCTGGTTAGTGCATAGAAACAAGTCAACTCAACTTGCACATATACAAAGTAAAGTCGAAATCTTTTCTCTGCTCCTCAAAAGCATGTATGTTTTTCACCCTACGGCTGCCTATTGCTGCTCTTGTAACTTGTAAAGCCAAACAAACATCACATGTTTAAAGCACAGAAAAGACTCGCGACAGTTCATACAAAAACTCAATGTTGGACCACAAACATTCACAAAACTTTAAACTCAAGATCTGCAGTCAAATTCAAATAATATGCCCGGACAGCTGCCTAACTAAAGTGAAATAAGGTATCTAAATGAAGTGATTCCAAGCTTGTGCTTCAGATGATAGCAAGATAAGCCACAATGCAGGCAAGTTGGTTACATAACACAGTACCTAAATGATGACAACAAAATTGGAGAATCAGGACGGTCTAATGAAAAAAAAGTCTGTTACATTAGTTGTACTACAGTTCCAATCCAAATCCAACGGAAATCTCTAAAACAAGTCACAATCTTGCCTACTCCCCCCCTTTGTTTTCTGCCGCGTGAAAGGGAACGCCTGATTCCAAGAACTATGCTAAGAAATCATGGCGTTGTTAGACCTTTACAGTAGGCCTCCAACAGAAGGTTGTCTCCAGACCAGAACTTGTTGCTGACATTTTCTTATTCCTAGATACTGAATCGCCTATTTTCCTTGACAGTCAACTTATCTTCATATAGTTTTAACAGCTGAGGAATTTCTCCTTCATAAGGAACAACATATCTTTCAAGGAACGAGTTTTCTGTGGGGAAAAATAAAGAAGCCATAGCGAAATCCTTCTTAAGTTTGCCTTTTGACACCAAAACTTGAGCAACACTGCCCCTTGGAACAATTCTCTTCTCCATGCTCATTCCAAGAAGCTTTGGAACTCTAACCACTGCACAAGGATCCTGACCCATTTTATTCACAAGAAAATCCATTGCTATATTGATTTTATCCTCAGAAAGTGAGAGGTATTTTGGTTCTTTTTCAAATGCCACGACTAAATCTTCCTCAGACCAACCCCATTTTCTTAAACAATCGAACTTTTTTACCATATTTGATTTGCTCAATCCTCCGAAGACTGAGACTGCAGCTACAAATTTATATTGTTTTGCATCAAATTTCCTTCTTTTCAGTTCTTGTAAAATCTTCTTAATCCGATCCGAGCTCAACATTATGGTACCAGGGTTCAAAAAAACTAGCTTAGAGACATTTAACATGGGCACTCCTACTTTTTTCAAAATGTCAATATTTCTTACAGCATGTAATTGGACGTCATACGTTAGTACACGGGGACACCGGGTAGCAACGTTCACAACCTTATCATCAGATTGAAGCAACTCATATAAGAAATTATAACAAGGAATTATCTGCTTCTCTAAGCTTGTGCCAAGAAGAGAAGAAGAACCAGAAAAAGCTCTAGCCACGTCAAGCCTAGAAGCCCCTTTAGAGTATAAAAACATGAATTTGGGCAAAAGTGTCTTCTCAGGATTACACAAAAGCAAGGCAGGGTTGTTCTTGACAAACTTACGAATGTGAAACTCCGAGAAGTCATGGCTCTTTAAAAAGGCAAGTACGGCATTAGGAACATCTGGGCTTTTCATCCGTATACACTTGGACGCTAATAAAGACGCCTCCTTTGGAGAGAACCCACAAATATTGATCAGATAAGAAACTGCGAATGGGTCTTGATGCGCATTGCTTGAGATGAATCCAAGAGAACTAAAAGGTAATGATCTTTGAAGAGGATACAACCAGTTGGATGGTGAGGATCTGATCGAAAATCTCCCTCGGAGATAACATCTACTCAGCAAATAAATCATTAAGAACTGAAGCAATAGAGAGAAGTCTGTCTTCTTTTATGTATATGCCCCTCTGTTTATTTGAGTTGATTTGTCGCATCAAACTTAAAAGAACTAAGGAAAAGGGTTAAACAATCAGTTAAGTAAAGAGACAAAGTAATAGGTTAATTGGATAATTTTTCTTCCAAAAAATATTCATATGTCATAAAATGATGAAATTAATTTTTAATTTTATATGAAAATATATATTAGATATATATGATAATATTAATAAATCAATAATTCCTATGATTTATTTAATTTCCATATAGACCAGAAAATTAACAAATCAGTTTCAAAGAATTTTGGATTTTTAAAAGATTATGGTAAAAATTAAATCACTCACGATGTATATTTCTTAAAATTATACATGTGGAAGTTCCAAGTATATAGTCAAATGAAAGGTAAGGAACAAGACATATGGCATTCAGTCATTGTCTTCTTCTTCTTCCTCTCAATTTTTTTTTTTTCTCTAGCTAGTAAGTATCTTTCTCTTAAATGTGAAACTTTTTTCATGTATTCCCATATTTGTTTCTCTTTTAGCAAATTGTAAAGAAATTGTAGAGGTTAACAACCTAAAATCTCTTAGAAAGGCATACACTTTATATAGGTAAATTTTTTTAGCAACAATTATATGCCTTTTATTTGTGAGTTTAGTCATCCTACATTAGTTTATAGTTGGAAACTATAATGTGATTGTTTGGGGCAATAATTTGAAGTCATGGAAAAATAAAATAAAGAAAATGTGGCTAGAAAAATGAGAAGAAGATGAGGAAGGAGAAGATGATAGGGTGAAAAAGAAGGCAATTTAAGAAATTTTAAGTTTTATTTAAGAGGAAAGTATGAAATGTAAAAATTAAAGGGTAAAAATTAGATGTTAATTCATAAAAGGTTCTTTTGTATTAATAAAAACATATGAGAGTTAAATGGGACTTTAATAGTTAAAGGGTGTTTTAGTAATTATGGTGGTTAGGTTAAGTAAGGATATATTTTTTATAATTAAGAATAAAGGGGAAAGGGGAATAATGTTGAATTATTAAGTGTAATTGAGTTGAAAATTTTTCTCTAACAAAATTTTGTAATTTTAGGTCCAAAGGTGAAATTAAGGAGTAAGTTGGACTTATCAATTAGTTGAGTCCAAAATTTAAGTAAGGATAACCTTAATATGTACTCTTAGAATAATGTATGATTCTTGAAACTTTAAATTTTGTTATGAATAAATTATTTTATAGTGAATCATATTTTGAATTACCCATTAATTAAATTAATGATTAATAATTACATTTATGGATTTTTAGTTATGCTTGAGTATAATTAAGAATATTAACGTAAAGAAATCATGTTCATTAAACTAAATAGAGACTAGCTTATAATAAGTTATAAATAAATGGTGTAAATCGTGAATATGATAATTGCATAGGAAATGCTACATTCAATAGTTATAGATTGATAGGTTATTTAAAAATGAGCAAGCGATGTTAGGTATCTGTCCATAGAGCAGGTACCTATACATCTTGAGTCTCGAGAATATCCTATGTCAATGGTTAAATATCATAGTGGTATCAGGATATCTTGAAACTTGGGGATATTCTGTGTCAATGGCTAGATATTAAAATGATATTGGGGTACCAAATTAAAATGAAAATTGCCAATATTTATATATCTAATTACATTTCTACATAATGAGAAATTATGGTGATTATAGATGAGCCGGTAGACTATTAAATGAAAGTCCACTAAATTAAATGGGATCTAGACAATTCAATTAATAATGAAGATTTTGGTAATTAATGTCATAATTTAAGAACAACATAGATAATTATGGATTAAGAATGACCGGAATGTCACATTTAAAGTAGAGAGGTGTCTCTCCTCATCATTCTGATCTATTATTGATAGGACTTTCACTGAAATCAAAAGCAATGGCCCGCTTTAAAGTTCAGAAGCTAGTTACTCTCGTTACTTGATTCTTCTACGATTCGAAACCAAATCATTTGTGCCACTAACTCTGGTCCTACTATATTCCACACTTAAAATGTCGACGTTTTATTAAAATAAGAGTTTCGTTTCGGCTTCAGATTCACCTCAGCCAAGCCAACGTTCCCTCCTCCTTTTTATTTTACAAGCCAACGTCCCGTCCTCCTTTTGATTTTGTTTCCCGCTTTACTTCTCCATCAACTACTCACATATGGTTTGCGAGAATTTGCCAACAAGAGCAAGATCTCTTAAAGCCTCGACAACGAGTTCATGATGTCTTTGTGATCCAAGTGCTTTGGATGGTGGCATTGTGATTTAACAATTTAGGTTGCTCTGTCTCTGTCTTCTGGGATTTTAAGGGAATGGTTTTCAATATTAGGTTCGTAACAGGCGGTGCGCATAGCTTTTGGCATAAATACTGGTGATGAAGGAAGCGCACACCAGGTAGTTATTTAATTAACTACAAAGAACATCTCTCCTTAGATAAGGTTACGCGTTTAAAAAGAGATGTTCATATAGAACAGTCACCCATCTCCATGTCTAAAGCTGATCACTGGGTCATTGGGTGTAATTTTAAGGGCCTCTTACGTTGGTGTGATTGGCATATGAAACCTTAGGAATATATAAGACATTTGACAATTTTGCAATGCGTGAAATTGGATTTACATCAGGGAGTTTAAAGTATCGCATTTAATGAGGCAATTAGATTGTTGTACAATAGTGCTATTTCTTCAAAAGATGAAATTATCGTCATCACTGAAGTGTAATGATGCATTTCCTATAACATGCTTATAGTGACATGCCATTAATTTTTGATCAGGCTGTAAGCTATATTTATCTGTTATGTTTTAGATCTCTTAATAATTTATATGCTTAAAAGAAAATATGAATTTTCTTCGAAGTTTTGCATGAATTTTTCAAATGAGTTAAGGAAACAATGTTCACAAAACTGCTGACATGGTTTTTCTATAAGTTGCTGAATTTAATTTTTTCATTTCTGCAGACAAAATTTGATCTTTCCAATGGTGGCATTTCTTTCTTTTGGAGTTGGTCATATTGGAGTACATTTTTACTTACTTGGTATGCCAAATATCATTTGGGTTC
>JAOSBK010000205.1:23470194-23487785 GCA_027568895.1 Erythroxylum shatona | reverse complement strand
ATGTTGTATGTTCATACCGCGATCTAATTTAACACTCCCAGCCCGTCCCAATTTACTAAAATACCCTTCCCATCGGAAATGAGATGTTACAATAGAACACTGCGTTAGTTAGCTTTTCTTCGGTTTTGTGTCCCCTTGTAATAAAAAAAAAATGCAATAGCAACAGTCCACCACAAAACGAAACACACGGCACCAACAAAGAACGACATCAAAACGACAGCATAGAGAGCATTCCATAATAAGGACCAAAACGCATAACGGAAGACAAACGCATAAGAAAAGTCCAGCATGACATCGTTGCAAGAATAGGAGGATGGATTATGTTTTATTTCTTTGATTTAATTGGATTCATTCTAATCAACAAAACCAAAACCTCCTTTTTTTAATTTACATATTAGTTTATTTATAGGTTTTTGTCATTTTAATTATTTTAGTTTTTAATTTTTTATAAGTGATGAGGTTAATCTTATGTGTTAATATATTCGAATAAAATTTTTATATGTTTTTTATTAAGTATGTTTAATTTCTTCTCAATTTAAACAAAGAAACTTAATATATTGTGCTCGTATTATGAAATTGGATTTTGTATGTTTGTTTAAAAATTTTAAAAAATTTATTTTCTTAAGTTTTGATGTTATATCTTATTTTTGTGTTTAAAAAAGACGATATGTGTTAATGATATTGTATTATAGAATTTCTATGGTATAAGTGAAATTATTAAAATGTAATTATTTATTTTATAAATATTGTAATTAATAAACGAGATTTGCGAGATCGACTCTTATTTGCTTTATGATACTACATTAAAGATTTAATTTTGTCCTAGAAGTAAAAAAAAACAATGTTTTTATAATTTATTAATTGTCAAGACATTTTAACGAAAAGAAGAAAACTACAAGGAAATTGGATATGGGCTACCCTTTTTCAAATGAAAATGGGTCGGCAATTCAACAAAGAGTCCAATCAAGATTCCATCTCCGAGGGAGGCTCATCGTGTTGTATGCCCAAGTCCCCAACTCTTTTCTATTTGCAATTAAGTACTTCTCTTTTTCCCACAGCTCAACTAAGAAACGAATAACAGAATATTTGATCTTTAAGAATGAGACAATAATTTTAATGATTCGCAACCCCAGCTCTCGACAACGGCGCGTGTCATCTAATTGCTATTAAGGGGAGCTTAGGTATGTATGTTGTGTGAGAAAAGAAAAACATTAACATGCACCATCTCCTCACAATGCCCATTGTTTCATCAAAACCCTTAAAATCGCCACCGCAACCGCCACCGTCAAACCCTAGCTCCACCCCTGTCTCCGGCGTGCTCTGCAAGCACTCACCCTCCGCGACTCTGGACCTTCTAATCCTAGTCCTAGTCCTCTTCTCCGGCGCGTTCCTCTTAATCTCCTACTTCTCATACATCTTTAACACTCTCTCTCTCCTTCTCTCTCCACTCCCCCTAAACCTTCCTCCGGCGTCATACATTATTGGGTTCTTCGCATTCTTCGCGGCGGCGGTAGTGGCCGTGGAAGTGTGCTGTGGGTGGAGATCTCGCCGGTGCGATAAGCCGGGATGTAAAGGGTTGAAGAAGGCGATGGAGTTTGATTTGCAGTTGCAGAGTGAGGAGTGTGTGAGATCGAGTGGGTCAAAAGAGATTGATAAGTTGCCGTGGAAAGGTGGGACTGAAGGAAATCCAGATTATGAGTGTCTTAGGGCTGAATTAAGGAAAATGGCCCCTCCTAATGGTAGGGCTGTTTTGCTTTTTAGGGCTAGGTGTGGGTGTCCTGTTGCTAAGCTTGAGGGCTGGGGTCCGAAACGTGGTCGCCGACACAAAAGGTATGCCTTTTTCTTTTCATTCTTTAGTCAATGGGTCGTCTGGATTCTAGGTTTTCAGTTAGGTGACTCAATTAGTGTTAGTGAAAGTAGGGATCCTTAATAATTTCGTTATTTTGGATTTTGATGTGTCTATACTTGTTTTCTTCCTTTTTTCAGTCTGCTTCTCTGCAACTTCTATGTGAATAAGTTTGATGATGACGTTGACTTTGTTTTTGTGAATATTTGGAATGAAAATTTTGTCCAGAAAAGTCTTGGGAATAGCGGGGCTTTCAATTTGGTAGCTTGGATGCCAAAATTTTTGGCTAATTGTAGTCATTTAGAGAAATGGAAAGCGTGCTTATTCACTAGGTATGTTTATGATATCTGAGCAACTGAGGGTGCCAATAGGCTGTTTGAATGATTGAAGTAGCTGAAATCAAGACTGATTTGTGTGTTCTCAATTGAGGCTCAATTATGAATCTTTAGATCTTTCAAAACTTTTGGGCTTCATTTTACTTGCCGTCCAGTCAAGATATCTGTTATCTCAATGTGAACTTTTACATTTGTGTCATCCATTCCTATTGACAATAATCTTACAACTGCATGTTTAAAGTAGGATGTGTTTGGATGCGTTTATTTCTTATCTCAAAAACCGATCTTTTGAAGCATGATTTCATTGAATCCTTACCCACTGGCTATTTCCTATCAGATAAATACTCATCCAGCATTGTACAGTGTTGAACCAGGCTTCATACATCATTTTGGAATACTTGGAAGAAACTTGTTCTCATCTGTACACTTTTCAGCTATGTGGTATCCACTCACATATAAGCAACCAAAACTCACAATTCACCCTTTTGCCTACATAACTCTACTTTTCCTTTGGATGGTATTTTAATCAAAAATTAATGAAGATAAACTAGAATTTACCTTTGCTCAAACTTAAATAGAGAAAACTGGTTCTTCTGTTCAATGAGGTACTTAATGAAAAGATACAGTGTTAGAGACGCATTCATCGGCAGAAGTTATGCAAGGCGACGTGGTCAACAGAACATAGATGGCAACAACATCACAAATGGCAGCAATAATTTTATATCTGTTATTAATTAAGATATTATTCTGATTGTAATGTTCTGAATTAAGGCCTTAAGTAAAGGCTCCAATTAAGGAGTTATTCCTACTACGAAACCATGTAATCTCTTTATAAGGAGAACATGTCTATGAATAAAATAAGCAGAATTTCATTATAATTTACAAGAGGTCACAGCTCCCTCCAACGAGCTTTCTTTAATACAGTCATATTGTTCTTCAATTCACCATAGGTCGTTCAAGGAAAGGCCGCAACACCAGTTTCAGGAACTTGGACAGCATTGAAGAAGATTACCCCGTCCATCGACCCGTGACACGATCCTACAGTGGAACCCATAACATACAGGAACTGGATAACAAAATCATGGATTATGAGGAGTTAGGTTTTAAGGATGATTGAACTAAATAGAAGTTGATGCAAAACATTACAGAGTCAAGAACATGTAAATGGTTGTTATTCTAAAGCCAATCCATCTGAAATCAGGATAATCAATTGATGCTTTTTGTTTTTGCACCTGTTTATAGTACTGCTTTTCACTTTTAACCAGATAAGTGCACTCTCTCCCATCCCCTCTTCTGTTTTGTTGGTAAAACACCTTAGGATCATCATGCACTTCATTTGTATTTGGCATATGCTAAATGTTTGTGATCCAAGTTTTTTTTCCGTGTCAACAAGGTAAAATAGTAGCATATATCCTGTGCTTTCTCAAGTACTTAATGGTTCTGCGTTACATGTGTGAAGGACCTTTCAGCTGTTTGTTTGATATTATCTTTTTGGGCATTAATTATAATTTACCTTGAATTTTAGCAGAAAAGATTTGGACACCTCATCACATTTCACAAAGTAACTGGATTTGGACATGTGATTGAGTTTATTTTGATTGATTCTAGAGAGTCTCACGCCTTACAAGTTTTGAATGTATATTATGCTTCTGGCCTGATTTTGTGGACAAAAAGTTGTGACCTTTTATTTTTATCTTATCAGTAGCATTTTCCCATCTGAAGAATTCTTTTGCTCTTAATCCTATTTTGATCATTAATTGTATTTGAGCTTATATATTGGCTCAGCTAAGATCAAGTCCACGTAGCTTTTGTAGCGTACTTGGTACTGACTGTTGACCAGTATTGCAGGAATATCATATAGATTTGTACTTTTGAACCTCCAAGATACAACAAGGCTTAGGTGATATAAAACTATATTTTAACCATCAATCGTTAATTGATCTCTTTGTTAATTGGTGAATATTCTACTTAGTAGTTGTGCTCTATCTTG
This sequence comes from Erythroxylum shatona, assembly GCA_027568895.1. Lineage (NCBI taxonomy): Eukaryota > Viridiplantae > Streptophyta > Magnoliopsida > Malpighiales > Erythroxylaceae > Erythroxylum > Erythroxylum shatona. The sequence continues at coordinate 23,483,614 of JAOSBK010000205.1, read as the reverse complement.
TCCGTTGGCATTGTAAATAACTGTTTTTGGAACTTCCTTTCGTTTAATATGAGCATTCTGATTCTAATGGTTTCTTTTGTTAGCAGTTTCTACCTTCATCTAACTTGAATATCTACATTAGCGTTCAACAAGTTTGTAAGCATAAGAACAAAGTTATCAAGCTTCAGCTATAACTCAGTAATCTGGATTCTCATTTTACAGTTACGAATTTTCACCACTCACTTTAAATTTACCAATTTGCACCACTATGTGACGTGTGGTTGAAATCTATGCTAAAAAGATTGAAGATTCTTGTTATAAAAAATGAAAATTTAATGTTTAACATATGATTATTACTATGTATTCAATGTAAGATTATATTGTTTGTCTTATAATATAATGATTTAGGTAATATCTTTATTTTATTTAATTGCAAAAATATTGTATTACCTTATATGCTTTAAACCTAATGAATTACACACCTCAGTATTCTTTTCTTTTTTCTTCTTTATCCTGATTTTTACATAATATTGAAGTTAATTCGACACGGTACCAGAGCGAAGTGCTAATTATGATTCTAAAACTTGAATTCTAATCTTTTATTTTTTTCCTTTTCAGATTCTCGATTCTTTCATTGGACATATATATCTTCTTTCATCTGACAAATTACTTTTTGTTTTTATTCTGGCAGCCAGAAAGTGTTGTTACCAGTCCTATTACGTCTTTTCTTTTAGCAGCATGTTGAGAATGCCATTAACCTTCTTAAGTCTTTATTTCAAGCAGCCTGTGGAGATTGTTGTTATCCCATCTTTTCTTTTCTTTTTTTCAGGCAGCTCATTGAGAGTGACGTTATCGTCGTATCTTTCGTTCTAGAAACCATTAAGAGCGATCTTTAATGTCTTGTCTTATCAAGAGTGTTTCTATGTATTATCAGTTTTCCTTCTGCAGCTCAATGAGAGCATTGCAACTTCTATTTTTATCTTTCCTCCTCTTAACTTGTTTTTTTTAATTTTTTTGTTCTTACAAAATTTTTGATTCAAAATTCATAGGCAAGCTGGATGTTAAAATCATTCACTTCACGTGGCTGTTTGAAGGGAGAACTAGTGCTTAATATTATAATACCTTACGTATTCAATGCAAGAATAATCCAGTGTCTCTCTAAGGTATTATTTAGCAATATTATTAAGGAATATTGTAAATAGGTTATATCCAATGCAGGTTATGTTTCAGTAACCTTGTGTGCTTTGTCCCTAAACACTTGAAGCTATTGTGTATGTCCTCTTATCTTATTTCTCGTCGAAACTAAATTTAGAGTTGTATCCAAAGTTATTGTTTAATAAGAGGACATGGGTAGATAGGTGTGGTTTTCTATCATTATCATTATCATATAGAAGTGGATATGCATAATTTCTTAGACAGCAAGCACTCCTTTTATGCTCGGTCTTAATTTGTTGGCACATTTTGCAGGACTGTGGCCAATCTATCAGCAAATGGAGGTGATCAATGATCATTGCTGATACTAGAGATGTTGGTTTGGCAATGGGTGCCACCTAAACGTGCTAATGGGATGACCTCCCGCACATCTGAAACAATGGCCTTACCTTACCTTACCTTAGATGAGAATTTCAAAATTTTATTATATCAATTTGTCTTTATTTCTGAAAGGAAGGAATGCAAAAATAAAGATATAAATACAATGCAATGCAATACGTTACGTTTTGTTTTGGCTTTCCAGTAAATAAGTTTGCGTTTCCAAAACCATCTCAATTTGAAAGGGAAAAGACTTAAGAGCAGTTGTTGGGGAAGGTTGCTTTCGGCTTTTGTATGCATACGGCAGGTTCCTTTTGCGACTGGATCAACAATCAAAATCTAAAGTAAGCAACTGCTGTTAGACATAGACCGACCATTCATCTCAACTCCTCTCTTCTCATGATAACATCTTTCAATCCCAAATCTCTTCTTCCCCGTCTTTTCTCTTCTCCTTCAAATAGGTCATTACCAACTAACCTCAAATGCCTCTACACCCAAACTCCAGAATCCCCCTCCCAACGTTCCGACCAAAACCCGTTTCACTGCCATCTCCCTACTTTCGCAAAAGACTCCAATTACGAGCTTGCGTTAGTGTCCGCCTTGAAATTCTGCTCCACCCATTTGACTATGTGTCAAGGCCGCCAAGTCCATTGCCTTGTCTTCAAGTCAGGCCTTGATTCTAACACTTTCATTTTGAACGGCTTGATTAACATGTACGCTAAATGTGGGGCATTACAGAATGCTAAGTTGTTGTTTGATTCGTTTCCTTGGTTGGATCATGTCTCTTGTAATATTATGATTTCCGGCTATCTGAATTTCGGAAAGTTGGATGATGCCCGGGTGTTGTTTGATGCAATGCCCGAGAAAGGTTGTGTTGCCTACACTAGTATCATAAAAGGTTTCGCTCAAAATGATAGGTGGAGCGATGCAATCGAGGTTTTTAAGCTGATGAGATATGATGGTGTAGGCCCTAATGAATTGACAATGGCATGTGTGATATCTGCTTGCTCTCATTTGTATGGGATTTGGGATTGTAGAATGCTCCATGGATTGGTGATTAAGAGAATGCTTGATAGCTCTGTTTTTGTGCTTACGAATTTGTTGAACATGTATTGTAGGTGTTCAAATTTAGGTGAAGCTAGAGCTTTGTTTGATGAGATGCCTGAAAGGAACATAGTCTCGTGGAATGTAATGTTGAATGGGTACTCAAAAGCAGGGCTGCCTGATTTGGCTAGAGAGGTGTTTGAAAGGATACCGGATAAAGATGTTGTATCGTGGGGTACAATTATTGATGGATATGTTAGAGTTGAATGGTTTAGCGAAGCTCTCATGATGTATGGATTAATGGTATCTGCAGGTTTCAAACCTAACGAAGTTATGTCTGTTGATTTGATTTCTGCATGCGGCAGAAGAATGGCAATTGGTGAGGGTCTGCAGTTGCACAGTGTTATTCTGAAAATGGGTTTAGATTGTAATGATTTTGTTCAGGCAACCCTTATCCATTTTTATGCATCATGTGGCAGGATTAATGAGGCATACACGCAGTTTGAAGTAGGCACTAAGGAGAGTATTTCTTCTTGGAATGCTCTCATTGCTGGTTTTGTAAGGAAGGGGATGATTGACCAGGCTAGAAAATTTTTTGATGAGATGCCTGAGAGAGATACTTTTTCATGGAGTACCATAATTTCTGGTTATGCACAAAATGATCAGCCTCAAACAGCTTTAGACCTCTTCTATGAGATGATTGCTTGGGGGATTCGACCAAATGAAGTGACAATGGTTAGTGTTTTCTCTGTAATTGCTGCACTAGGCAAAATTGAAGAAGGAAGATGGGCTCATAAGTACGTTTACCATAACTCCATCCCATTAAACGACAATTTAAGTGCTTCAGTTATTGACATGTATGCCAAATGTGGAAGTGTTAGTACTGCTTTACATGTGTTTCATGAAATCCGAGACAAGGCTTGTACAGTTTCCCCATGGAATGCGATTATTTGTGGGATGGCTATCCATGGACATGCTCACATATCTCTTAAGATATATTTGGAATTGCAAAGACTCTGTATAAAACTCAATGGCATCACTTTCATTGGAGTCCTCACTGCCTGTTGTCATGCTGGATTGGTAGATGTGGGGCAAAGATATTTTTGGAGCATGAAGACTGAACATAATGTTGATCCCGATATCAAGCATTATGGTTGTATGGTAGATCTCTTGGGGAGAGCTGGAAGATTACATGAAGCAGAACAGTTGATAAGGAGCATGCCCATGAAGGCAGATGTTGTCATTTGGGGTACGCTATTAGCGGCATGTAGAACCCATGGAAATCCAGATGTGGGAGAAAGAGCTGCTGAGAATGTGGCAAGATTAGAACCATCTCATGCGGGATGTAGAATTCTTTTATCCAACATATATGCAGATGCAGGGAGGTGGGAGGAGGCATTTTTGGTGAGGAGGGCAATGCAAAGCCATAGAATGCAGAGGTTGCCTGGTTACAGTGGTGTTTGTAGTGAAGCAAAGGGATCTAGTTCCTCTATTTGATTAAGAAAAAGGTCCTAGCTATATTATCTGCATGCAGGCATGCAATGTAAGATAGGTAGTCAAATGCGAAAGTCATTAGCAAAGCAGCTGTCAGTTTCGACTTCTGTTGAAAGGAGATGCAGCGGTAAAAATTTTGAAGAAATGAGGACGTGTAGAGAAGTACATAATTTTATCAATATGCAGGATCCCGTCCTGCGTTGCACGAGAGGTAATGTACATCTCTTTCACAAGCGCATTAAAATGGAGACTTGACTAAATCTGAAGAACTTGTATTCATATGATACATAAAAATGAAAAACTCAACCTACTAAATACAGAAAATTATAACAAAGAAAGTCAGTTCAGGCAATGGTTCTGGATAATTAGTTCAGCAGCTGCTCCCATTGTCTCAACCCCGCCAATTCCCAGCAAAGCCAGAGCAAGGTCCTCCTCATTCCACTGTCTCAACCCATTGCTTAATCTCCTAAGAACATCTGCATCCACCTCAAGCACCCATGGAGGAGTGCAACCCACCATCAGACTCACAAAACCCAAAACATAGGACCTCCAAGTAGCTGCATCACAGCCTAGTGATATTTTCCCATCAAGTGCACTTGCTAGAAATTCCAAGTGCAAGGCCAGGACTTTGGGACGCCTCTTTGATGCTGACGATGACGAGTCTATTCCCCATGCAAAAGCTCCACATAGTACTGCAAAATAGGCAAGCGCGTAACCCCTGAGCATAGCAACCATCCCTACAGGACCATCCTCCTGCTCTGACCTGTGAACCGCTATGAACCAAGATGGTAATGTCTCTTTGAACAGTGACTGCACCGAGCCCAAGCCACCGGATAACCATACCAAAGAAGCCCCAAGTGAAGCTGCAAGCTTTGCACGAGCCATTGCTGAAGTAAGTGAAATCTGTGCACACCTAAGCCCACTTCTAGTCCTCTTCAGCTTCTCCAATCTCTCTTTAGGAAGCCCACTACATGCTATTTCTCTCACAGAATACATGATGAGAGAAATGATCTCTTCTGTGATGAATACAATTTCTCTGATGGATCGGTATACACGTAAATACAAAATTCCTGGAGCAACAGGTGAAATTCCACCGAGAAAATGAGAACCAAATCCATGTCCAAGAAGTGCTCCAATGCCACCACAACTTGAGATAGCTGTACTACTCAGACCAATTGTTGCTGTGAAGCAGCTCTTGAGAAGCTGAAAGACAGCATCCTTGTTGTGAAGGAAGACTGTACGAGATGCAGAGAACACAAGGAAGTCAAACCATCGTTTTGCCTTTTGGGTCCACAAGGAAGCCACAATTGGCATGCAAGGCCAGGGGCAGCCTGCTGCAAGGCATTCTAAAGCTGGCCCTGCCAAATTTAGGAATCGCTCTGAAGCCTTGTCAATTTTATAGGTTATAGTGAGACTGACAAAAGCAGCAAGAGGCAGTGGCAGTGTGGCTGGAGAGCTTCCTCCTGCAAGAATAATGACCAACAGACTTCAACTGTGGAAGAACAGCAGCAATTCAATTCTAGATACCATTTTTTAAACAATATAGGTCCTATAGTTTATAGTAGGATATCTAGTTTGCTGAATACAAAGCTAAGAAAATGGACAATAAAGTTGTAAGTTTAAACAATAATCTTGTAGTAGTGCTGTGATTACTGATCCTAATAATTCATTGTAGCTAACAATTATTTTGTGTGACAAGAATGGATTCTTCTCCAAGCCACAGGTTTGCAGATTTGTCAGATAAATGAAAATTACAAAAACATCTATAATGTATATGGTAGAAATGAAAAACCTGCAGCAAGGCTTGGAACATCAACACCAGTAGCGGCTAAAATTTTCTTTATCTTATCCTCGACATTGGATAAATTTGCTGCTGGACTTGGCCAATCTGTACCATTCATAAATACGAGTTTCCAAACTCCTCGGCTTACTTCAGCTGAGAAGTAGCTCACAATAGTTACCAATGATGCAGGAAGAAAGTCAGCAAGATCTTTAAGCCCTGAGAGTTGGAAGATTTCGCATTATAGCCACCTTAATTTGCACAGAATTTTTATGCACTTCAAATAGATCATGATTGGTAAGTAAAAAGGTATACAATGCATCTCTTTTTAGTTCTCAAGTTTATCAAACCATAAAACTGCAGCTTGTTAGGGATAACTTAACCTACAGCCATTAAAGAATTAAATAGTTAAACGTTACCAGTAACATCCATGTTTCCCTGCATAACCATGAATGTAGCAGCTCTTCAAAATTTGATGTTCTCAATGAATTTGTCTACGTAAATTAAATTGGAAACTACCCACAACAAACCTGTGGCCAATTCTCTAGGAGAGAGTTTTCCATGTGCACATGCTGTTAAGGCAGCATCAACCACAAAAGGAACTGCTTCCAAAATGTTCCACGCAGGTAACTTAGGTCTTAGAGAAGAATCCTCATTTCCAGGTCCAGATGAGCCACTACCTCCTGAAGTAACCGAAGTAAGTGATTGGCTTCCTCTATTAATCTTTCTGAACATCATGTTAAGAAGTAAATTGACAGTCTGATAAACCGGAGTTCCTGGAACAAGATCAGAGAGAGTTGCTGCAATACATTTCTGATGCTGTCTGTACCAGGCTTTCACTTTTGGAAACGAATCCATAAAAACTGGTTGGGCAGAACATAAAGTTGCAACTGCGGATAGCCTTGTCTTGTTTCGATCCTTTAGGATGTTTGCAGAAGTTACTAGATGGGAATTTCGCACCAATAGAAGGTATTCAGGAGTTAGCTGGGATCCAACCGTGGGCACATCTCCTACTCCATGTTCAAGAGGGGGATGATTAAACTGCCATAGTTTCAAAAGAAGTGCAAATGAGTTTGAAAACACAGCATGAGCAGATATTTCTTCCCCTGTGGGCAAAGTCCAAGATATATCAGGTACACATGAGCCAAAAACTTCACAGATTGGCATCAAGGAGCATGCAAGTTGTGGAATCTGGCAAGGAATAAAAAAAAGGAGAAATTAGTTCACAGACCAAACAAGTGTCCCGTTAACTAACAACTTCATTTACCTTAAGGAGAAATTATTAAAGAATTATTAAGCAGAAACAAGGCAAAGGTTTTTTTTTTTCATTTTTTGACAGACTTGATCAGTTGAATCTCAAGAGTCCAAATCCAACAGATTATATTTGAGACACTGTAACTTTCTCCTTTCTGCCATCAGCCTTTACCCTTAACTGCTCTCTCTGTATGTTTCTGTTGTAAAATTATTATACCTTCTAATAGCATAGAACTTGCTCAACTAAATTGTGAAAACGAAAGGCCATTTCGCAAGAAAATGCATCTTATATTAATCACGGTTCACGTCCCATTTCTATCAAAAATCTCAAAACAATTCTGTAATCCCTAAACCACTTGAAATGAAATCATCCTTCACTTTTCACTTCCCAGGGGCAATAAGAACAATGAGATGCAACAATTGCTATCAAAATTATTTTGTCTATCAATGGTGAAATTGTGTCCAACAGAGTAGCTAAAAATGTTACATCAGTGGAAGAGTATCATACCAAGCCATGTTGCGAGAAAACCTGAACACAATCAACTGATGCTATTCCAACAATGAGTACATTCAGGATTGGAGCATAATTGATAAAATGATTATCATCCCCAGCCTTATCCACAGGAAGTGAAGGCGACAACAATCTGGTAATGAAATTAACAGTGTGTTCCTGGAGGTGAATCAAAGTCAATTTATGCACAACACAATTTCTATACCCCAAAGGAAAAGAAAGAAAAAACAACTGCAACAAATTTATGGCCCAGTCCCAGTTAGTCAAATAGATTGGAAGTGCACTTAAACATTTTTCCCCATACCTGTATGTTCCAACCCCGAAGAAGAGAAGCCCCGCAAAGAATTGTAGCAGCAGATATCTTATCATCTTCTGATCCGTTGACTGCAAGCTCAAATACTTTCTCAAGTTCTGCTAAGCTTCCATCAAATCCATGAGCTTATTTCAGTTGCTTTAGCCTTGTTAATTTACAAAAAAGAGCATCTGATATACCTGGCTTCAGGAAAGAAAAAGGAATAACTGAAGACCAGGCCAAGTTTAATTAAATTACAGAATAAGTCAACTTTATTTAATGAGACTTAATCCCCTGGTCTTTTGTACATTGAACCAGTCATGGTCTGTTAATAGTTTCTGAGATACAGTATTTAACAACGGTCATTTGAGTAGTTCTGGTTACAATCATATTTCAGATTTAGATATCTCTATTCCTTTACTTTTTTGAATGTTTTTCAAGATACTGATATGTTCAAGAATTCAGCATAGGAAAACAAATTATGACGCAATCAATGACCACATGATAGAACAAATCCATCAAAATACATGAGATATGACATTAAAAAGTAATTGTTTATGATCATGGAACCCATAACAGATATATTATAAAGCTACAGCCTTGCAGTACACAAAGCTCTTCACCAGACCTTATAAGAGTTTTATGGGGATAATTGGAAAGTTTTAAAAAGACAAAGTAAAGTCATAAACCAAAGGCAAACACCAGAACTGGTGTAAGCACACTGGAATGCAGCCATCTAAATAAAATCAATGTTTTAAAAAAGAACAAATAAACCGTATTAACATTGAATGAAGTGTGAACATAAGTATACCTTGAAGCAGGAGTTGAAGCCAGGGCATTGACCATTACTGGAGTTAGTGCAGCCCCTTTCATGAATGATGACCAACCAGGTACCTGAGCTGGTACATTGTAAGGTATTTGGTTGATGCGTCCATTCACATATCCTGGCCATAAATATGCAGATGTGTCCAATAGATTCCTGGAAATACAAGCCTCAACAATCAGGTGCCGCATGTTTCCAGCTGAAAGCCATGGCATAAAACTCAGGTTAGGAAGTCCCTGAAAAGCTCATAGGAAACAAGTGGTAATATGGTCCACAGGGACCATAAAATGGCATCAGTTTTACATTTCATGAAAGATGGGACTGAAGGTAATACCTGATAACTAACATCAATATGGGAAAAAAGCTACGCAGTATTGAGTAATAAGCACTTCCAATAACAAGAAATTTTCAAGTAGTCCAAGGTTATACCATATTGCTCATAATATTTCCTTGAACAATGAACTCCGCATGACAAAGGGATGGACAAGAAAACCAATTTAAGTGGAAAAGATTTGGATTGATCAAATTCTCAATTTACAACAATCTAAAACAGAAAATAGGTAGGATAATAACGTACAGCAATTGGTAGGCATGTCTTTCATGCTCATGCACTCAAAATATGCACTCCCAACATTGATGCCTGAAACGTACAACATGGCCTTTGCAGCAGCATGATTTGCTGCGGAGGCAACAGTCTGGGGTGGACTTAGCAAACCCTGGTAATCACCAAGCAACTGTAAGCTGGAGATCAAATCATTTCGTCGCTTTCCTGGAACCCTTTTTTCTTTCCAGTTATTTGTTAAGCAACATTCTGATTCATTCAGAGACTCATTTTCCTCTTCCTCAATGAGATCCACAATGACAAGGGGCACAATAGAAAGTAACATACACAAGCGAGTGTCTAAGCGAGGGATAGGGCCTTCTATTGGATCCCTTTCCTAAAAAAAAAGTAAGAAAGTTCTATTGTGAGTTGCAGAAACAAGCTTTTTGAAATGACAAGTATAAGCTCTTCAAAATCTAAGCACTAATATTTTCTAAATCAATTTGATGATGCTAAACTGAAATTCCACTAGAACATAATTTATATTGGTGAACAAGGAAATTGAAATATTTTTGAACTTACATACAATAGAGTATCTGGGACAATGATAATCTGAATGTTTTAAAAATTTTCAATTCATTCCTGTTATCATTGGTTTTCAACCCAAGTTATTACAGAGAATAGATGCTAAGAATTCTAACCCTCTGAACAAGACGAAGAGCTGCGATCCAAAGTCCTAGAAAAGTATCATGCCATGTGGTACCGTTTATTGCTTGAAGTGTTTTAACTAAACCTGCAAAAACATGAAAATTCAAACATACTCACTACTATTTATTCTGTAAGAACCAGACAAAGTTTCAATTAAGACATAGCAGAAGCGCAACCAAGTGTGGTCCTACCAGTTATAATTTCGATAGCACTTGTAGCATTAACTTGATAACCATCCATTGCATCTTCTAATGCAAGATCAAGAGGAAGCCAAAGAGCAGAACGACTTGCTCCACTACAGAGGCCAGCTGAAGAAACAGGAGATTTAAAAGCCATAACTGCATGAAACTTTTGCAATGAACTTGTTTTGGATTCATCAGGAAATTCTACATCCGTATCTGAAGTCAATTGCAGAAGATCCTCAGCAGTTAGGAATTTTGAATTTCTTATGGCTGATGAATTCGCTCCAAGCATCTGTAATCTTTGAATGAACCTTATCCAATGTATACGCCTGATAGAAGTAAAAAGGAAAAGTGAGTGAAAAGTTCACATCAGCCAAACAACAAAACTGGAATGAATGTAAGTTATAAGGATACGCAGTGGCTGCAACTTTTTGAAAGGGATAATTGCTAAAACTATGCGAATGCAAAAACAATTCAGGGAGCTCTACAGAATGAGAAAAAGAGCCCCCAAATTCTAAATGCAATTTCCAATTGATATTTGGTATAATGTGATAAAGAACACTTGAAACGGTCAGTGTAAATTGCCTGCATGAGCTTTTACTAGCAGACAACCGTAGTTGATGTAGAGGTTTTAGGAAGCAACTGTCACAGTATAACGTACTTACAAGTTGCAGCGTGTCAACTGCAGAATCCTTGAGATTAATTTATCTTTCAGAAATTTCCCAATCATCTCAATAGCCATTACAGTATTCATGTTTTGCAGTTTTTCACGATATTCAGCCTTCTTCCCATCAGAATCATCAGTATCATCTATTTCCATTTCTTCAGATTTTGATACCCAGTTGGACTTCTCAGAGGTAAGGTCCAGCAGCCCCTCATCATCTAATGATGCATCTAGAAACTGACACACAATTGCAAAGATAAACTCAACCAGAAGAATCCCAGAATCACTAGCTTTTGAACCAAAATTCTGGGAAAGATGCAGGACAGCGTCTATTGAATTCATGATCCTGTACAGACGGGATGGAAAGAAACTTGTCAGGCTTATCCTACCCAAGAAACATCAAACGTCAGTCCATACTCAATGGACCCAACTCATCATCAGGGAGCTACACGAATGATATATATATATATATGTATAGACATAGATATACATATGTATGCACATATGCTGATGCATCATAATTGCACTCATATTCAAACTCAAAGATTTTGGAACTGAAAAGTAGCATACGTATCAATGTATGTGGAAATTCAGCAGCTATAGTACTATTTGAACAGATACTGAAAAAATAAAACCAGATACAGACTTCATAAACATGGGGTGAGTTATACAAGTGAACTTTTAACTTCCATTCATTGATCTTTTGTTGAAAGAGTTCTCATCCTTAAATTGTTTCCTACTTTCCATGATTTGATGACTGCCTATAAGGAGATTAATTGGATGTTGGATTGAAGACCAGAAAATGAACAATGTAGAGCTACAAGATATTAAATGACGTACTTCTGCAATATTAAGTAATAAAGGTAGCAAAATTGCAGAACTAACTTGTCATAGTTGGGACAATTGATCTGACATTTAATCTGGAAAGCATGTCTCTTAACAAGTTCCAGATAAAGCCTGTAGGCGACAGGCCGGGAATGTCGACATGGAATAACCCTGTGGAGAAAATAAAAACTATGATCCTTATAAGAAACATACAACTAGAAGTGAGGAAGGGAAATTAAAGACTGAATTAATAATTGTATCAACATTAAGTACTGAGAATGAAGATTGGAATAACGCACCCAAGTTCATGTCAGAATCAAACTGTAAAGGATGATGGTATGCAATGTAGGCTTTGTGACTGGCCTAAATGCCTCCATATACCATAAAATGTAAAAGCAATATAAAATAAACATCAATCATATTTATCAAAATGACTCTACATACGCCCATAGGCCATAGCAGACAAGAAATCAATGACATACAAAGGCATCCTTTAGCATTATTTCAGGGAGAAACTTTAAGCTAAAGGAAATGTCATGAATCTGCAATAGCCGTAGGCTCTGAGGCATGAGAACTGTACAAAAATTCAATCGCGATATTCAACACCTAGTCTACTAAGTGGGGAAATGAAAAAAAAAAAAAAACTCTTGAGATATTCAACTTGATTTGGCTTGTTGAATTTATATAACTTCGGAGCCACATTCCACAAACTTAGGAAAGGTTAATCAATTATCATGTCTCACTTTCCATTACATCAATTTCACATAAGACCAGAGAATGGACAAAACAAACAAGGGTCAAACGGAAGCAAGTACAGAATAAAGAAAAGAGCAACAGAACGCAGCATGATTTCACGGTGATAGCATGCACAAATGCAAGGTAGGCAAGCCTAGACTACTCACTGAGCTTGATTCAAAAAATTGGATCAGTCAACGTATACATAAATCCAGTAAAGTAAACAAGAAAAGACTCAAACTTTTACCAACTTATGCTTAGTCTAACAAATATGGGACTCAACGTAGAAAACCCGAGGATGAACATAGCAAGGGCATGTTTAAAGAAGGAAGCAGGAGAGTCTGAAACAGGAAATCGAACCTGTTGGAAAGCAGAGCAAGAACCATGAAAGGAGGTAGAATCTTGAGAGCCAACGCCTTTTCAAGAAATTTCCATAGAATGGGTACATTGTTATCCCAACAAATATAGGATACCAACACGTGAGCAAGCTCTGGACATGGCAAGGAAATTCCACAGGAGCTTAAGTTGGAAGATATCTGGAGAGCCCAAAGAAGAGGATCACTAGATTTTTCTTGGGCAGCCTTGGTTATATCTATCACGCCATCCCAAGTGCTAGTTTCCATAGGCATGGCCATGAGAGGCCGATGTAGAATACAGGGGAAGGATGGTCGTTGGTAGTATGAAACAAAGCGAGTGTCTTATGTGTAGTGGGAGAATGTTTTGGTTCTGAGCATGAAGGTCGGACAGAGGGAGAAGGGTAATGGTGGGAATATAAAATTCATGTTATGGTTTAAGAAATTTGTCACTTCACTATTGGACGTTGGGCCACTTACAACAAATTACAAATGGCTTTTCTTTGAGTACCTAACTCCAATTGTATGCCCCACCTTCACTTACAATCTATTATTATTATATGTGGTTCAGCCTGATTCTGGCGAGGTTGCGTTTGGTTGTTGAGATCCATGAGGATTGTTTGTACCAGCTATGATACACCTGCAAAACAAAGAAGGCACGTCGGGGGTTGTTTCCCGATAAGCCCCTCCGACGCTCAAGTCAGT
>JAOSBK010000205.1:23452669-23465028 GCA_027568895.1 Erythroxylum shatona | reverse complement strand
GAAGAGGGGAGAATAAAATGAGAAGACCAGTAGACATGGAAGGAGGAGAGGACTGAAATAACCAATTGGAGTCTACCTGCATAAGAAAGGCTGTTATGGGTCCACCGATTAATCCTAGTAGCAATCCGATCTATGAGAACAGTACAATCCCGTCTAGAAAGACGTCCTGTAATGAGGGGAACTCCTAGATACCTAAAAGGGAGGGAACCTTGCTGAAGACCAGAGACAAGTGTCATCCTACGACTCAGATAATTAACATCCGGGGAAAGGTAAAACTAACTTTTGGATGTATTCATTTCCATACCAGAAAACTGAGAGAAAGTAAAGAAAGAGTCAAGCAAAAGCTGAGCTGAGATCAAATCCCCATGACAGAACATTAAGAGGTCATCGGCAAAAAGAAGATGGGTAAGCTTAAGACCTTGACATCTCCAATGGTATTTGAACTGGGGGTTGTTATCAATAGTGACTCTCAAATGCCTAGAAAACACTTCCATACAGAGAATGAAAAGGAAAGGGGATAGGGGATCACCCTGTCTTAACCCAGATTTTCCTTTAAAAAAAGGAGTAGGAGACCCATTGACCAGGATGGAATAAGAGGGGGAGGAGATGCATTCTTGGACCCACCCTATGAACCTCTGCGGGAGACCTATGGCTTCTAAAGTGTTGAGAAGAAAATCCCAATGGACAGAATCATAGGCTTTGCGAAGATCCACTTTGAAGGCACACCTCTGATGAGAATTAGGAAGGTGGTAATTCTTGAAGATTTCTTGTGCTAAAAGGATATTGTCCCCTATACGGCGATTCTTGATAAAGGCACTTTGATTTGGGCTGACTATAAGAGGGAGGAGAGGGCTAAGGTGATTAGCTAAGATTTTGGCAATGACCTTGTAAATCAGATTACAACAGGAGATGGGCCTAAAATCATGGACAGTGGAAGGATGGGCTGTCTTAGGAATAAGGGTAATGAAGGTGGAATTAAGCTCGTTTAGAAGTTTGCCCTGAAGAAAAAATTTTTGAATAGCTCTTGTAATTTCCTCCCCGATAATAGGCCAAGTCTTTCGAAAAAAGTGCCCATTAAAACCATCAGGGCTAGGGGCCTTATTGGGACTAAGAGAGTGGAAAGCCTCTCGAATTTCTTGAGGTGAGACTGCGGCTATAATAGCTTGGGACTGAAAGCCTTCAATAGGAGAAGGAAAAAGATTAGCTACAAACTCCTTAGAGGAATGTAGATGCTTAGCAGTCCCAATAGAACCTTTGAAGAACTCGAGAAATTGGGATTGAATAACACTAAGCTCCACTACCCTACTACCATTAACCACCACTAGAGAGTGAATAGCATTCCTGTTCCTATTAGCAAGGATGGAATTATGAAAAAATTTGGTATTACGATCCCCTTCCTTAAGCCATTTGATCCTTGAAGCTTGTTTATAAAAGGATTCCTGATCCTCGAGAGATCGATAGAGAATTCTTATAGCTTCAGTTTCTCTAGCAAGCAGATGGGAAGATCCAGGGGAGGTCCTCAATTGGTCCTGAATATGGTTCAACTGGTTTTGACAATTCACAACTCGAGCATTTATATCCCCAATCTGATTTGAATTCATAATTTTAAGAGCTGCCTTAACCTTCTTAAGTTTCGACACTACCTTAAACAAGGGAGTACCTTGGACAGGAGAAGCCCAAGCTTCCTCAACTACCCTCAGGAAATTGGGTTGAGCTGTTAAAAGGTTAAAGAACCTAAAGGGAGAAGGGGGCTTCGGTTGGGTACCTATGACCTTTACCACGAGAGGGGAATGGTCAAAAGTATGAGGGTTATGGATAATACAATGGGAATTAGGGAACTGAAGACTCCAAGAAGAGTTGATAAGGACCCTATCAAGCGTACGAGCGATGAATGAAGCACCTTGATGTTTATTGGACCACGTAAACAAAGTCCCACTAGAATTAAGATCGAATAAGTGACAAGCCTTTACAAATTCTCTGAAATCAAGTTGACTACTTAAGGAAGAGACACTAGGAGGGTCAGATTCATGAGGATGGAGGATGGAATT
Organism: Erythroxylum shatona; assembly: GCA_027568895.1. NCBI lineage: Eukaryota > Viridiplantae > Streptophyta > Magnoliopsida > Malpighiales > Erythroxylaceae > Erythroxylum > Erythroxylum shatona. The sequence goes on along the minus strand of JAOSBK010000205.1, from coordinate 23,462,980 downwards.
GAAGTCACCAGCAAGTAACCACGGTTGAGGACCTACAGACAGTGATATATTGGAAAGAGCACTCCAAAGAAACTTCCTATAGGTCGGATTATTTGCACCATAGACACAGGAAACATAGAAAGAATCTAAACTATGGCGAGGACGGAGTTTCATATGGATAAACTGATCAGAGAAGCTACAGATAGAGCATTGAAGGAGGTCAGACTTCTAAACAATCAAAATTCGAGCATTAGACGAGGGGGCTAAGTTGCTAAAACTATCCCAATGAGGAAACAGGGACTAGCAAACATATTGTAAAAGACCAAGAGAGCGAATCCTGGTTTCCACTAAGCAAACAAAAGAGACAGAAGAGTGTTTAAGCCAAGCACGGACAGCGTGCTGTTTAATGGGGTGAGTCAGGCCTCTCACATTCCAAAACATACAATCCATTATCACAAAAACCAGCTATGCCACAAACCTACTACTACTTCAGTTTCTTCCTAGTTTTCCTGGTTCTTCTAACTAAGAAATCCCCCTCAACCCCTCCCACAGTCCCAGGACTAGCAGGTCGCAATTCAGAAGAAGGAGAAGGAGGTATACCTATCTGGAATGCTGGCTGAGCAGTAGACTCCCCACTGTTGCCACTGCTTTCTGCAGAGGAATTGAGGTGAGAGACTCTGGAAGGAAAACTCTCAGCTAAATTAACTTCTTGATCTCCTGGAAGCTTCATGGGATCAGTAATAGCCTGCGGGGGAATGTCTGGCACCTAGTGTACATCCATGGGGGTCTCCAATGGAGTTGGGGTTGGTTTAGTGACCACTGGAGTCTCCAGAGCCTTGACCTGCTCCAACTCGTGGCTGAGGCTTGTTTCAAATTGACGCCCAGTAGGTGCCCACACCTTCCTCTGCTCTCCGGATGGGGGCTGCCATTCATATTCAATGGAAACTGTCTGAAAGGCTAGCTGGCCCTCCTCTCCATACGTAGCCAATTGAAATGTAGAAGGCCACTACTTCGTTAAGTCCATTTCGACACACAGCCTGGCATAACTAATCCGTGACATTTTTGCAGTAAGAGTATCCATCAGAAGAGGTATCCCCACAGCACTGGCGATTCTGCTCAAGCCTTCGGTGCTCCAGTATTCAACTGGAATATGATAAAAGCGAGCCCACACCGGAGCTTTTTGAATGTCTGTCATGTCTCCACCATTTAAGCTCCACTTCCAGAGAAACAATGGCTTGCCTTGAATATGCCACGGTCCACGTTCAACCACTGACTTCATCCCTTCCTCGGTACCAAATCGGAACAGAAAATTATTAGAACCAATGATCAAAATCTCCTGAAGACCAAAGCCAACCCAAGACTTAGCCAATGCACGCTAAACCACCGGATAAGCCTGCCTTTTCCCCAGGAAGAAACCAAACAAGGCAATACGCGACTTAGACGCTCCTCGCTGTGCAAGCTCCCTCGGAGGAATAACAAAGACCTGATTCTCCCGAACTTCAGGAGGAAAAAAGGAGAGCTCTGGAGTCTCATAAGAATTCACAGTACCCACAACACTCTTCCAAGAACGAAGCGGGTCGGGGAATGAGGCTCCTGGAGGGAAGAAAGGGTAGGAGCAGGCAGGGTAGGAGAGGAACCTTTAGTGGGTGAAGGAGAGGGAATAGAAGGAATCAAGTGAAGGAGAGGGTCAGAAAACGGGGAAGGCTCTAGAGTATTAGGATTAGAGTTTTGATTAGAGAGAGGGGCTCGAAGAGGGGATTTCGGAATAGGGATTGGGGCACGCAATGGAGACGGGTTAGGGATTGGGGGGACAGGAGAAGAAGAAGGTAAAGGGGAAAGAGGCGAACGAGAGGGTGGAGAAGAAGAAGAAGGAGACGTCATAGCGGAGGAGAGAAGCTCACTGGAAACTCCACCGTTAGAAAGCTTGCTCGCCGGAGACGCTCGCTCTATCACTCATATTTTAACGTAATAGTTGGATGAAGCCCTTAAAAACTCTCACCCCGATCAACCTACCTGCATTTTTGTTCAAATCATATAAATCAGACTCGCCCATTCTTACCTATCGCATAATCAATTAGTAATTAAATATAGCAAGATAGTGGATGCTCACACTGCGTTTTATTATTAAACAAACAAGATTGGCTATCATTTTACGTAGTCAAGGCAAAGGAAGTGCCTACATATATAAGCGTTAAGTATGATAGGCAATGGGTATTAAAGTAGTTTTAGAATCGATGGCTTACCAAGCATATGATGACATGCTACACGTGAAAGACTGGGATTACTAGAGCATAAATCTCGTCAGGGAATAATTGTTGGTTTTTAGCAGAGAAAAAAAACTATAAAAGAGAAATTGATGAACAATAGAAAACGAACAAAACATTGCGAGGGATATGTTTATTCAATAAAAGTAGTGCTATTTATAGGCACTTTAGACTCAACAAACTCAACAAAATATCTTCCTATGGACTAGATAATGGACTAGATAATGACCTAAAGACTAGGAACAAAAATAACTAAATTTAAACACATTCAAACATAAAGAAAAGATATTTATCCTAACTAAATCTAAGATATTTTGAATCAGTTTTCCAACAATAATGGACAAAAGAAAACGTTAAATCAAAACGAAGTAAAGATGATTGTTGAACGAAAATAACTATCGATCAATAATTATTATGTCATGGAATGTTTGGAGTTAAGAGTACTTTTAGTTTCTCGATAATCTGTGTATTACATTGCCACTTAGAAAATAAGTTTGTGCATAAGTTGTAAAACCAATTGCTTAATGTCTTTACCAAACTATTTAGTTCACTGCTAAAATTTGTTACCACTGTGCCATAGTTTTGTTGGTTAGCAAGTACTAAGGATTTATCTTGCTGTTAAGAACAAGAGGACTTTAATTTGTAGACGTCTTCCATTAAAATGAGTCGATGTCCTCAAAGGGAGATTTTAAAGGTATGTCTTAATCTTGTCTATGAACTATCAAAATGAAGTATTTTTCTCCCATGTTGTATCTGTTGCATAAAGAATTATGTTGGTTTATTTTCGTGTATTTTTTCAATAACTGGTGATAAAGATTCTAGTTATTTCCTTATAAATTTTTTTTTAACACCATTGGAGGAGCATGTTTAGATTTACTTTTCTGTAGTTCCACCTCATTATTACAGGCTCTATTGATAACTCAAAGCATCATACTTTGGGATCAGTCCCCTATTGGCCTTTTTTCCCCTTATCTTCTTCCATATTTAGGGTGTATACAAGATAAAGATGTATAAGGAGACATAACTTATCAATGCCTTTAAACAAATAGTCGATGATCTATTAAGATTCTATTACAAATAAGGATAAAGAAATTGTTCTGCATTATTCTTTACCTATTTCTTCTTACAAACATCTAGTAAAAATTCTCATATTGGGTAAAAAGATGGTTGTTGTAAAATAAATACTATTGACTCGTAACTAATAAAGACATAATATTGGTAAATGCTTTAAGGCAAAGGTTTGTGTATGAGGGGAAACCAAGATTGTTTAAGAGGAGCATGAGGTCAAAATCTAATGGTAAAGAAGGTAGTTCGATGTAGACATATTATGATAGACTATCCAAACAAAATGAGGTAGGATGACAAAAGAAAGTGATTCGTCAAGGTCTAATAATATAGTATAGAGAGAGAACTAGAATTACAATAATACAAACATGTTTTATGTTTTGACCAAAAAAACTATAAGACTTACAAACCTACTCAATTCTTGTGACATTAAGTAAAGATTGATTTATATTATACATGTCAATTAATTTTTCTACTATTAAGTTAGGGGACAATAAGTCTTATGAATTTTTCAGAGGACATGTTAGGATCAAAATGTTTAATTGTGTTATCAAGAAGTTGTAATATTTGATATGTACCAAATTTGAAGAAGAACATAATCTCTTTGGACACTTTTCATTTGAATAGTTTTGGCTATAAAATCAATGTAAAAAATATTAAGATGATAAACGGTACGTACATGGACTGTGATGATGGGGCTAAGTTGTAAGTGGAGAAATTGCTATAATAAAGTCAGATGATGATAATACTACATATATATACGGTTGGGCTATCTCAAAAAGCTAAGGATGATGAGACTTTATGAGAGGAACTTACTAAAGAGTGTAAAACACTATAGCTTAGACTTCTCCAGGTTTCATATGCTTAACAAAGTCGGTTACTATAGAGATTTTCAAGCATTAGTTGAACTTGATTAATGTCTCTACGTGTTAAGTATGGCTATAACCAAATCTATATAAAGTATATTCGCTAAGATGCAGATTATTGTGTGTGAATTATATAGCCAAATGTGTAATCCTAAAGACTTTTCTTGGAGTGTATTGGCTGAACATGTTATATTTGCCGAAGTGGAGACTATTGTATTTGGTTCATATATATGTGTATGCAATCACAGAATATTTTTGAAAAATGTGGGCATTTCTTAGAAGTCTTTACACATATTCTTCTCTAGAATATAGTGGTGAAGACATGGGATAGAACAGAACACAAATATGTTAGTGTAACAAAGGATTTTCTAATTTAGGACACATACTTATCGAAATTTTTATCTATATGCAGAAAAATATAATGAGTTACATGGCTTGAGATATGAGTGTGTCAAAACCTGTATCTATGTGCGGACAGAAACAATAGGCTATATGACCTAGGACATAGCCTTGTCCTAAGTCGAATTCATCTTAAATTGTCTTATTTGAAAATGTATTTTTGTTAGATTTTAAGTTTTGAAAGAATTTTAGATCTTAGTATAATTATGTTTTAGTTAAGTTGGATATGGTAAGACAAAAGTTACATAAATTTACACTGGTTAGAGTTTGTACATCAATATATTAGTTGTAAACCTAATTTTATAAGAGAGAAACTATGCAATCTTCATACTATAATTCAATTGAATAGTGAAATAAGCCTCGCTTGACTCTAAAGACACATGCACACCAACTTAACTAAATTTGTTAAAAATCTTTTTTTATATTCTTATTTGTTTTCTTTCATACTATTCTTTTCTTGTTGTATATACATTGTTTTCAATAAATGTGAAGTCTTTTTTCTATTGTTATGAATTTTATATTGTGCTAATAAAAAAAATGATACAAATTTGATTTGTACTATACCATTTACATGTCAACTGGTACTATTTGGTACACAGTAACATAAAAAATATTAGATCAAATTAAAAAGTAAAGGATTAAATTGAAAAGTTATATTTGTCTGTTTAAAATTTGTAACTTAATTTTTTAAATATAGTTGTTATGTATAAAAAGATATTTTTATATTAATTTTAATAAATAAAGTTATTGAATAATTTAAATTTCAATCATAATAAGAAACTAAATTTTAGTTATATAAAATTGAAAGACTATTATGTAGTTTTAAAAAATTATCTAAAATAATATTCAATTTTAATAAATATCAGTACGGTACTGTTCCACAGCAAAACTGGTATAAATTTCGGCATAATAATCACTAACTTCACCTTTGTCCGCTACCATTTCACAAAATCAAATGGTCCGATTACTACGGACACATCAAACGGGAATAACAGACAGGTTTGGAGTCCCAGCATTGTCTGTTACGAATACAGATATGCCCGTCTGAGGAAGCAAAGAAGACTGAATGCTTAAAGGCTTGGATTACAAAGGAAAGCCACTCCTGCCAAGAGTAAAAGCAAAAGAAAGCTATTTTCTGTTTCATACCTCGTCATTAATTTTACGTAGAAGCAAACTATCATGTCGTCATCTTATCTAACCTCTCTAGATAATTCAGGTCCACTTGCAGACTTGAATTGCATATATATATATGTAGCACTTGCAAATTGTTTCTCCAAGCAACCACCAAGGGAAATCCTTAGCTTGTGATAAGCAACTAAGTTTTAGCCAGCTTTTCTCAACATAATATGGCTGTGACAAACTGTTTCTTAACATCAAAATCCAGCAGTAGCTCAAAGATGTCAATTGGTGAGAAGACGTTTAATGGACTCGGCAACCTCATCAAGTATCTGCCAACGGGAACTGTGTTCTTGTTCCAGTTCCTTAACCCAGTCCTAACCAACTATGGCCATTGCACCACTCTCAACAAGTGGTTCAGTGGCATTCTCATTGGCGTCTGTGGCTTTTCTTGCTGTTTCTCTTGCTTCACTGATAGTTACATTGGAAGTGACGAGAGAACTCATTATGGGATTGTGACCACCAAAGGGCTCTGGCCATCTCCGGCGGTTGACTTGTCCAAGTATAAGCTTCGGTTTGGGGACTTTGTTCATTCTGTCTTCTCGGTCATAGTGTTCTCTGTTTTGTCTCTCATGGATTCCAACACAGTTGACTGCTTTTATCCTTCCTTTGAGTCCACAAATAAGCTCCTACTCCAGGTTTTGCCTCCAGTCGTTGGTGCTGTATCGGGGACCGTGTTCATGCTGTTCCCTAACAATCGCCATGGCATTGGTTACCCTTCAACTGAATCTCTTCAGAAAAAGTAGTATTTGTAAAAAAGCTATGTGATTTATTACCTAAGTTTCACTTCCAATCATTGATTCGAGAATTATCCAAGTCTTTGGTTATAAATTCGATTGTTTCGTTATTACTGATTAAAGAAAAAAAGGAGGGTATAGCGAAAGTATCCCTGGGATATGTGTAATAAGTTTGCCGTTAATTGTTTGTGAATGTTCGTGAGAAAAACAAAATCTTTATTTTCAATGCTAGGCCAAAAGGAAAATAAAACATCAGAATTGGAGTTCTTGTACTTCAATTGTTACATCAACTATATTCTGTTTTTTCTGAGGAGAAAGCATATACAATCAATTGTTACATCAACTATATTCTGTTTTTTCTGAGGAGAAAGCATATACAATAAGGATTATCGACTTTATAAACTGTTATCATAAAGAGAGATCACAGCTCTGCACTCAGTGTCAGTTAAATGGGCTTCAAGTTTATGACCTATACTTTGTATTGTACTGGAGATCTGGACTCGTTAAAAGACTTACCGCCATTGCCGTCCAATTCCTGACATGGTGGTAGTGAATTTTGAAGTAACCAATGTGTCTATCAAACAACTGTGAAGATAATTAACTGCTGCTGGAATAATTCATTAAGCACAGGTCTTAAAGGGGGGCGAAGATACCAATTGAACAGAGAAGACTGTGTGATATTGTCCATATTGGGTTTTGAACGAAAAAGCAAGTAAAAGTTGGTCCACGAGAATGACGTCTTACCTTTAAATGCACTATTGGGCGCTGAACAAGCACCTTGAGGAATTTTTAAGCCTGAAATGGTGATGCAATTGCAAGCAAAACTAGCCACTTTCTTTTCTCCAATAATATTACAAAATCGTATGCACCATCTAGCCAATCTTTTTAGAGTATGGAAATTAAGGGAAGGAATGTTTTTTTTTACTTCGGCCTTTAGCAATGATGGCCACAACGGTCATGTTTTCCTGCAAATTTATCTACATTAATTATTAATTTATGCATTATAGCTAAATTATTTTCAAGTATTATTTATCTTATAAATATTCAGAAGTATATGATAAAATTCATGAAGTAAATTTACATTACAAATGAAATTATATTGGGTTCATAATTATGAGATTCATATTGTATTTATATATTATTTCTAAATTGTTTCTACTCATTGTTCTTTTAAGATCATTCATTAATAAAATATAAAAAGACTAGCTCATATTACCTTTTTTTTTTTGCTTATGGAGGAAATAATCAATCTTATAGACTAAAGTACAAAGATATTTAAACAAAAGTATAAATGCTTGTTAGAGAACAAGTTTACTGAATTAATCTTATATGATATTTCCATTTGAAACATAACTTGTATATTTATGAAAAATCTTACCACGATGATTATATAAATGATCATTTGATTTGAGATTACCAAAGTATCTTAAATTGTTATTATTTATGACCTAGTCTAATAAAAGGTAACTCAATTGATAGTCACTAAATGTAACATGAATTATATAGAGGTAGTTGAGTGATTAATATAAGATCTATCACCCTAAAGTGATTAGAGAAAGTATTCTATTATTCTCAATTAGTATTATTTTGTAAGATCCTTAGTCAAGTTAAAATGACACTTCATAAAATATTTTATAAATTTCATTAATTGAATCATTAATAATGGAAAACTAATATGATAAGATTTAAATCGAGTAAACATTAATTCCATACTCTATCTCTAATCGAAATATTATACAGTGAAAGGATTGAATTATCCCAAAAAATCATATATAGTAAGGTCAATTAAGATCACTTTGACGTTCCTAAATATTTGCATAGTTATAATATATTGCTAAATGTCAATCTTAATATATGGATATGAATTGTTTCATTAGAGAATTATGATGAATTAAAGGAGTTTAATTTATTTAATCTTAAATATGATTTATAGTTATAATTTATATCTATTTCCAATATATTTTGGAACTTAATGAGTCGCATACAAAGAAAAGTCGAAGAGAAAAAGTATTTAACCAAGTTTAGTCATAATTGAAAAATATAGAATTAAATAGAGATATTTAATAAATAAGAACTAATATGAGATTGGATCATATTTCGACCTAATTAATATTTAATTATTATTTTAAACTTTAATTGAAATTAGAGTTTTATTTCAATTAAATTACTAAAAGGTCCAAATTCTATTATAAATTGGCTTAGGTTCTAAGAAAGGTAGCACTTCTTACCTAGCCATCTCTACAAAAGTAGTAGAGTTCTCTCAACACATTTGTAGATGTTGTTAGAAGCCAAAAAAGTGTGTCTATGGTGGTTAAGATGAATCAAGTTCATAAACGATTTGAGAAAAATGAAAAGAAAAAGATTAAGTTTTAAAATAATGTATCAATTATAATTTATACTTTATTATGTTTTATTTATTAATCTTATAATATAATTTAAATGATATTGTCCTTCTAAAAATTATATGAAAAATTTATTTCACTGTACTCAGGATCCATTATCAGTATACCCTTTTCCTTTCAAAAACTTCATTGCTTTAATCCTTGGTGCTAGTTTTCCTATGTCTCCGTAATAATGCAACGCTACACTGGAAAGGAATAAAAGTAAAACCAAAGTATGGTGGTGAAGCTAAAAATATGCCCTCTATGACGAACAATCTAATGCATCTAAAGAGTTAGACCTCTTACTAAAACGTGCAGGGAGTCATTTGCTTGAATTACTGTGTTTATTTTCTTCATCCTCCAATTTTTATTGAGATGCTCAAGTTGAGTGCTATAGAACTCTAGTTTTCTAAACCAAGGAATGCAAATTATAGCCTACAACATAATCATGTACAACACCCAAAAGTCTGTACCATTAACTTTCTAACCTTTTGTTAGATATTTTATTTCCTTGATAAGCAATTCTGTGGAGGCAAGGGAGAGTAGACATAATGGAAATATCAGTTGCAAAGATTAGTCCCAACTTGGCTGCAAAATATATATTTGAATTGTTGGAACCCGATTTTTGAAACCGGAGCTCAATCATAAAACGGAATCCTAAACGGAAACAGAAAGCGAAACAAAGAGGGCGAAAGCGAAAGAGAAATCAAATAAGGCGCGTGCAGGCAGCAAACGAAAGAAATCTAAACCGAAAGAACGAAACACAAACGAAAATGGGCCAAAAGCAAAACGAATGAACGAACGAAATCAAAGGCGAAAGTCGGATCAAAAAGCGAACACAAAAGTCAAAAAAGCGTGATCACAAAGCGTGGGCGGAAAATTTACTAACTTCGGATCAAAAAGCTGAAGGTCAAGAACTTTGTAATTTCAACATCCGAAAATGCATACTTTAATGAAACGTCGCTTTGGAAACCATAAAGACACTTGATCGAAATCAATTTAAATCGGTATAAATTTTTTTTTCTTTCATTCAAAACAATTCAATTCCCATTTGGAATTCATCCACATTCAAATCTCACTTCATAGGATTCTTCTTATACAATCATATCCCATCATGTTCAATATCTTCTTTTTCTTTTACCATCAAAACTCACACATGTCTATACAACATCAATTTAAAAACAAAGAGCACTTCTATATATCAAACCAATCCACACAATCATCGGACCTCCAGTCCGAAATCCTAACGCAAACAAACACATACATACCCATAGTACTTCAGTAATTCAGGTCAATCATCACAATCATCGAACCTCTTATCCGGAATCCATATCACAATGAATCATAATCATTACACAATTTTATAGCAAACCATAATTCATCATACACAATTTCATAATTCAAGTCCTTATACAAATTCATAAATCATTTACATCATTCCAAA
>JAOSBK010000205.1:23432116-23452569 GCA_027568895.1 Erythroxylum shatona | reverse complement strand
ATAAAAATACAAACTTCAACTTTAGTGAAGACTTTAAGAGCAATTTCAGCCTCTATAAAGATAAAAAATTCAATCAAAATTACTATCCAATAACTATCATCCTAAACAGTAATACAATTTCTAAAATTCATAACTTCCTCTTCCATTGCCCAAAAATTCCATACTTTATGTCAATATAAAGATCAAAACACAATCTACAACTTTCAAGAAGGATTAGAAGAAATTTCAACCTCTAACTAGGTCAAATTTTTAATCAAAGCTTCTGTCAGAAATTTGTCATCCTATATCACATCCAAACTTCAAAATTTCATATCTTCCAATTTCCACAATCACAAAAAACATATTATACATCATTGTAAAACTCTGCAATTTCTCTATAACTTTCTTGTAGATCACATACTCCAATTTAAACCACATCAGTACAAAATTTGCCTCAAAGCACAGTACACACAAACTTATCCATTATAGCATTTTTTTTAAATAAAGCAAAATAACCTTAACTTCAAAAGATCATAACTTTCAATCCCGCTATCGAAAAATGTCATACTTCATAGCGATAGAAAGCTATCAACAGAAGCTACAACTTTCAATAAGATCATTTTATCAAAATCTGCCTAGATCAAACCAGAAAAATTCACAAAGTTTTCACATCAAAATAGTCAACTTTCTACTACTATTCATCTTCAAAATTTCAGATTTTCATTCTCCAAAATTTCACACTTTCACTATTCATTTCTTAGTTTTCAATTCCATTCAAAACAATTCATTCACTATCAATTCCATTTAAACTCAAAAACATCATTTTAGGCCATAATTAATCATAAACATCAATAACAAAAGCATACGCACATATATTCTCTCATCATCAACTTGCTAAATTCACCTATCTTAATTTCATATAACAATTCACATTCTTGAATTTTCTTTTTCTTTGCACATGAAGAATTCACCATAAATTCCTCATTTAATGTCAATTTATACTTCCAAATTTCAAGAAAAGTTCAGGTCCAACATGAATGTTTCCCAAGGCACACTATAACAAAGTAGAGTATTGATTATGAAAAAAAGCATAGCTAAATGTTTCAAAAGCATCGTCTATAGTTATTTGTCACATTTTTATTTTTTCACACAAATCGTCGCCAATTCCTCTTAAAAGAAAACTATAGGCGACATTTTCAGAAATTGTAAACAAAAAGTATAAGCAACGAAATTTTTGTGTAGCTATAACATTACAAAAAGGTAGCTAAAAATTAAATGTTGGCAAGAAAAAATTTTGCACCAATTGATTAACTACAAAAATAAAACATAACTAGTAGTTTTTGGCTACGTTTTTATCTTCATAACTATATAGTATTTGTTATGTTTTTTATAATGTAGTCAAATGTTATGATCTACATTTTCTTAACGTAGTCAAGTGTTATTTGTTACAATTTTTATAACGTGGCCAAATGTTATTTGCTACATATTATATATCATATTTAAATTTTATTTGCTATATTTTTAATAATGTTGCGATATGTTATTTGTTACTTTTTAATCTATGATATTGAGGGCTTTGTAAATAATGTATCGATATATTTTTTATTGTAAATTATTTGCTTATTATTATTAAATTAACTCATAGAAAAAGAATATAACATTAAAGGATGATCATCTGTTTTTATACAAGATATAAATGACAACTTGGACAATTCTTATGTACAAAACAATAAATAAAAAGATCATTTTACTAATTATAAAAGGTCATGCTCATATTACAAAAATATTAAAGCATAACATGATGAATCTATACCTTTTTAAACAAACATACAGATTAAGAGTGTAGGTACCATGATCATAATATCAAGATTCTATAGTATATTTATGGAAGGGACAACATACATGGTCTGTTCATAGATGCCTCCAGATGTTGCATTTGAAATTGCCCAATCAGCCTCTTTTTGGATTTCAAATGTAGCATTTTGAAGCAATTGGACAAGGGGCCAATAATGCTATTAAGATGTCTTAATTAACTTATTTTGAACATTATTTGTAATTGGACTTCTTTGGTTATTTGTGAAATTTCATTATGATGAATATTCTACCTTATGTTGGATTCTTTGAAGATACGGTTTATTTGGGATAAAATCCTAGTCAAGATAGGATTTAATTGAAATAAAATCAACATATCTTAATTAAGATAAGATGTAAATTTTTGGTGATTTTTTTGGACTCTTCTTGACTACCTATTTCAGAAGTTTAATCTATCTTTGGTAGCTACATTCCATAGGTAATGAAGTAAAATTTCTGGACTATTAAGAGGTTATTTTGTGTGGAAAAAATGACCAAAACATGGTGTCTTGGCATATGTAATTTTGGGAATATTGAGCTATCTTTGGCACCTGATTTTTGGTGATTCTATCCATGTTGGACAATTGCATTTTCTGTGGTGTTGCGTGAATTTTCTGGGTTGTCCAGATATCATGTTTTTATGTGGAAAAACCTCCAACAGGTCATGTGGTTTTTACAGCTCTATTGATTGTCACGTTTTGGTGATTAAATGTTTATTAGTTTAGTGTGTTTTGTGGCTGCTATGCGTGAGATGTTTTAGTGATAATATCGAAGATTCATAGCAAATTTCTTTGTAGACAACTTCCCATTCTTTCCTTGATGAAGTTGCATTTTTAAGGGAGTTGTTTTCTTATCTCAAGTGTCTTTGTTTATGTCCCTATTGTTTTAATCACTTGAGTTATTTAATTCTTATCTTTATTATTAAACATTGTTGTAAAAATCCTTGGTTGAGGTTAGAACAAATTGGTCATGTTATTGGGAGTAATTTACTTTCATAGGTTATGTAAACGAGGGATAATGTCAAAGGTTGGATGAGTCAGCTTTGTAATGCCTCAAGTAAAACTATTGTATCATAAGTGAAAGTTATTTAAGCTAGATGAGGGCCCCACAAACGTAGGCAGAGTATGTTGAACTGCGTTACCAAATCTCAGATGTTGACTTGTTTATTTTGTGCTTAATTTTTTGTTTTTGTTTGTGCTGTTTACTATCACAATTGCTTTAAATCAAATAATCGACATATACAGTGCAAAGCAATTGTAGCAGAACTAGAATTTTACAAAACTATATCCTTTCAGAATTTTCAATTAATATCAGAGAGTGGTTCACTAAATCAGAACTTAGTACATCAAGTTAGTGTGGATTAATGTTTCGCAATTATGGCCACAAGAGAAGGGGCATTAATCACTAGGCTACCGTTGCTAGATGGTTCAAATTATCCTACGTGAAAATCACGTATGAGAGTATTCATTCAGGCATAAGGAACAAAAGTATGGAACTTAGTTTTAAATGACTTGACACTTCCAGTGGCAACTAATGAAAAGGGAGAAGCAACACTTAAAGATCCATCTGAATGGACAAGGGCTCAAGAAGAGGGAGCGCTGGGAAACTCTCAAGTCATGTACGCTATCTTCTATATAGTTGATGAAGTTCTCTTTGTCATGATATCAACTTATGAATTAGTGAAAGAGGTGTGGGACACTCTACAAACAAACATAAGGGATCAAAATCTATGATAACCTCAAAACTTTAGATGTTAGCCACTAGATTTGAAGATGGATGAAAATGAAACTATTAGAGACTTCCATGAGAGAATACGTGACATTACAAACAAAGTACATCAACTTGGGAAAAATATTCAAATCTAAAAATTGTCAAGAAGACATTGAGATCATTGCTTCCGAGTTTCATATCAAAGAAGCCAAGGATATCAATGAATTATCTTTAGATAAGATAATTGAGATTTTTACTAACTTTGAGATGAATTTGTTGACAGATAAATGAGAGAAGAACAAATGATTGGAATTGCAAGCTAAGGTTGAAAAAGTCATGAATGACTTAGGAGATGAATCCAATGAGAATGGATATGGTGCTATTGACAAGAAATTTCAACAAGTGGTTAAAGAAGCTGAAGAAAGATAGACCTGAGTTTAAGTAGATTGGTGGGAGCTCATCAAATAATAGTTTCATGGAGAATGTGCTAACACATTGAAGAAGAGAAAAAAGAAGTCTTATATGATTACTTAGAGTGAAAATGAATATGAAAGTGAATATGGTAGTGAAGAGGAATTTTTGAGTTACCATGCTACGTTAGTTGCTTTATATAGCAGAATTCCAATTGCTTGCTTAACAACAAGCAAAGAAGAAACTAGTAGGGAAAGCAAAGATGAATCAGTTTAAAATTCTAGAATAAAAGCAGATGAATCAATTTATAGTTCTAGTTTAGATTAGGATAACAATGATAATGATTCGGATTACAAAAGGGAGAATATTTGCAAAGCTCATGAGTTAATGTATGCTAAATGGGTCCGGATATGTAATAAAAATGAGAACCTAAAGAAGGAAAACTCTACCATGTAGAACATCATTCAAGATCTAGAGAAGAATTTATTATCTACAATAGATAAGCTTAATGAAATAAAGTTGAAGCTGGTCAGTATGGAAAAAGAATAAGAATATTAAGTGCAAAAAGTTAGAACAACTGCTGGAAATTGGTAAGATTAAAGGAGATCTTCAAGACATTGCTATAGAGGTGAATGTTCTAAGTCGAATGATGAGAAAAATGGAGCGACTACATTTGTTAAAGGAGAAACCTCAAGAACAAAACAAAAAATTATACCTACTTGTCACTTTTGTAGGATAAACGAGCATACAAGGCTAACTTGTTACAAGTTGTTACAAATAATATTTCAAAGGGCTTAAAACTAAAAATTTAGACATTATGTGAAGAAGTTCCAGCAATAACTTATGTTACCAAAACATATTTGGATTAGAAATAGTTAATTACAAGCATTTGTAGCTTTTAAATCTATGTGGGTTGCTTCACATAATAATTGGTATTTTGACAGTGGTGCTCCATCACATGACAAGTGAAAGAAGTTACTTGATGGATTAGATGGCCACATTACCTTTGATAATGGAAAGAAGGTTTCAATTATTAGAAGAGGGACCTTATGTATGGATGGACTGACACACCTTAAGAGCGTGCTTCATGTTGATGGGTTAGTGACTTTCATGTATGTTGCAACAAGTGTTATATTTTAAGAGATAGAGAATAAATTGGAAAGTTCGAGAGTAAAAGTGATAAAGGGATCTTTATTGAATATTCAACTCACAGAAAGGCATATCGGGTGTTCAATCAAAGAACCAAAATAGTAATGGAGTCTATAAATGTTGTGGTAGTTGATGTACATCTGATAATTGATAAGGTAGTTGAAGAAAATCTTCAAAACCAGCCTCATGAACCAGCATAATGACACAAAGAAGCAAGAATAAAAAATTGCCTAGATCTGCAGTTAGTTGCTGCTGGAGAAGAAAATGTTCAGACAGAGAATAAGTCAGTTATTTCAAAAGAAGAAACCAACCAGGCACTTGTTGCTTAAATAATTCTTTTGAATAGAAGAAACTTAAGGGAAGATGATTTTAACAAGGATCCACCATCATGAATTAGATTAAGTCATGCTATTGAGAACATAATCGTAGAAGTCAGCAATAGAAGGAAAACAAAAGAGAGAAAATAGATCGATTATCGAGAACTTGTGGGATTTTTATATTTCACTTCTTCATTCAAACTTTAAAATGTGAAATAAGCCTTACAAGATGAGTTCTGGACAACAGCTATGTATAAAGAATTGACACAATTTACTCGCAATGATGTTTGGAAATTGGTGCCATAGACATTAAATGTGAATGTGATCAGAACAAAATGGATATTTTGTAATAAAACTGATGACAAAGGCAATATGACTAGCAATAAGGCAAGGTTAGTGGCTCAAGGTTATTCTTATACTGAAGGAATTGATTTTGATGAAACTTTTACACCAGTGGCAATAGTTGAGTCAATTAGACTATTTTTTGGTATAACGTGTGTGAAAGGCTTCAAACTCTACCAAATAGATGTGAAGAGTGCATTTTTGAATGAGTTTATAGAAGAAGAGGGATATGTTAAGCAACCGAAAGGTTTTATTAATTTAGTACATGTTAATCATGTTTTCAATCTAAAGAAGGCTCTTTACAATCTCAAGCAAGCGCACAGGGCTTGGTATGAAAGGCTCACTCAATATCTAATCAAGCAAGGCTATGAATGAGGTAGTGTTGACAAAACCTTATTTTAAAAAAAAATAGATCTAATTTGATGGTTGCACAAATTTATATTGATGATATTGTGTTTAGTTTCACTCATCTAAAGATGGTGGACGAATTTGTGGAGTTAATGATGCATAAATTTGAGATGAGAATAGTAGGTAAATTGAATTTCTTCCTGGCTTTACAAATTAAACAAGTGAAGGATGGCATCTTCGTATTACAAACTAAATGTATGAAGAATTTAGTGAAGAATTTTGGCCTTGAGAATTCACAAGATGTTGGAACTCCTATGAGTGTATCTACTAAGTTGAACAAAGATGATAATGGCAAAAGTGTTAATGTCAACTTATATAGAAGCATTATTAGAAGCCTACTTTATTTAACCTCAAGTAGACCAGATATCTGTTATAACATTAGAGTATGTGCTCATTGTCAATCCAACTTGAAATAGTCACACTTGATAGTGGTAAAGAGGATTATCAGGTATGTCAGTGGTACTTTCGAGTTTGTGTTATAGTATTTATGTGATTATACTTCCTATTTAGCTAGGTATAGCAATGTAGATTAGGTCAAGAATTTAGATAATCAAAAAAGCACATTAGGGGGTTACTTCTTTCTAGGTAATAATTTGATTTCATGGTACAGTAAAAATAAAAAATTCCATCTCTTTGTCAAATGTAGAAGCAGAATATATTGCAGCAGGTAGTTGTTGCTCGCAACTACTATTGATGAAATAAATGTTGAAGGATTATGGAATTGATCAAGATATTTTGCATATTATATGATAACAAGAGTGCTATAGATATCTTGAAAAATTAGGTTCAACATTAGAGAGCCAAAAAACATCAACTTGAAGTATCACTTCATCCGAGAGCTTGTAGAGACTAAAGTTGTAGTTCTTTCATATGTAGCAATAGAGAAACAATTGGCCTTCTTTTTTATAAAACCTCTTGATTCAATCAGGTTTGAATTACTTTGAGAGGTTTTAGGATTATGTGCTCTACATTTTTAATGTAATGTAGTTTAATTTTTTGATTAAAAAAGGGAAAATAAGAAAGGGACCAAATTCTTAATTTTTTCACTCTTTTTTTTAGTTGTTGTCACATACACCTCCTTTCCTCCTCTTTTTAGTTTGAAATTTTTTCTTCATTTTGTCTTAGTTCTCTTTTTCATACACGATTGTTTGGTGTCTCTCGCTATATTATTTCTTCTCTTTTGGGTCTCTCTCTCAGATCATTCTCCACCGATGCACCCTCCTTCATTTTCATTGGGTATTCTTCTATTTGGAGCTATAATAAGCAAGTCAAAACGTCAAGTTTCATCTTCTCGTATGGAGCAGTCACTGACATCTTCTCTTCCCTCCACTGTTTGACTTTCTCGATGTTCAAGTCGTCTTTAACAAAACCCATCTCGTGGGAGGTTGTCAACCAGTGTTGGGTCATCTTCAGCAGTGCCCCATCGACAATCCCAACTCCTCCTCTTCTCGGGCGCAGTCACTAGTCGATGATGATGTGTTGAGATATTGCCATCTATGGTAGAGATATCTGCCTCTAATTCGAAAGATGTTCTTGCCGAGGCTACTGCCATTATTTCTCAAGTTGCATCAACACCAACAGCCACTTCCTCTGGTTGCCAAAAATTGGTTAAACTTATTGCTCATAAATATGTCCAATTGCCACGCCAACAATCACTTATTCGAGTTTCAATGGTTGATGAGTTGTCCTACAAATTTTGTTCTTCTGTTGCAAAATAAAGGTGGGACCCTGTTGTGAATATTGAGTTGGTGCTTAATCATCCTATAAATTTGTATAAATATCAACAATTTCTTTTAGATATTCTGTTAACTGAAAGAAGTTTGTTGACTCCTGTTTTATTGCCAAAATATTGTGACTCTAAATTGGTTAGAGAATTTTACTGTAATCTTGATAAGGTTGTCTTAAATGAATCTACATTGAGTTATCATGTGGTGTATGTGAGGGGTACTATGGTTGGATTTGATCTTGCCTGGTTGAATACATTTTTGGGGTTTGATAATTTAATTGGTGAACAAGTGTATGAGGATGATTGAGTTGTGACTAATGATATGATGGCTACTATTTTTAACACGGGGTAAATTAATTGCTTGGCCATCTTCGTGCATATGCATTGTTGCATAAATATTTTGTGTTCCATAAGCTTGTGTTAGCAAATTGGATTTCCAATACTCGCACGGTTGCAATTTATCCGACTCGGGACAAATTAGTTATGTCATTGGTACTAAGGCAAAATTTCAATTTAGGAAGAATTATTATTGAGGTAATGATTGTGATTGGTAGTAAGCCGCACTCTTTGTTATATTTTTCATGTTTGATTACACAATTTTTGTATGTCAATAATGTTCCTCGAACTTCTTCTAGTGTACATGAGTATGTGTCATTGCTGAATATTTCACCTCAAATATTGATTGTGAACAAGCAAGCTCGGGTGATCGACGTGCCTTATTCATTATCTGGGACATTTGAACCTTTAACTACATCTATCAATCAAAATGGTGCTTTGTTTGTTGAAATTGATCAGATTAAAAGCATTTTGGGCTTAGACGTACTATGTCAACTAAAGCAGAGGGTACTTCATCACTCAGCCGATTTTTAGCTTGATTTTTTGGGATCTTTTTGTCTCAAGGGAGAGAATGGATAATTATTGGTTGTAGCTGTTTTGTTTCCTTGGAGAACTTGGATGATTGTTGGTTGTTTTGTTTATTTGGTACTATGGTTGCTTTGGTTATTTGAAAATTATTGTCGTTTGCAAGTTTCTTGGAACTTGATGTTCTCTATAAGGGGGAGTTCCTATATGTTGTATGCACTTGATGATATGTGTCTAATTATCTCCTTGGGAAGGAATTTTGATATTGACAAATAATGCCAAAAAGAAGAAGATTGTATCAACCATACTAGTACTGAAATACCAAATGCTTGTTTATCAACCATACTAGTACTGAAATACTAAAAAAAATAATTGGTTAGGTTTTTAGGTTAATAAAACTTAAAGATCTAAATTGAAAATTTATTTTATGATTAAATTTTTTAAAATAATAATTATGTCTAACTATTATTTTATATTACTTTAATAAATAAATTTATTAAGTAAACATAATATTTTAAATTTTAATCTTAATGTGGAACTAAATTTTAAGTAAGTTGAACAGTTGTATATGTTATTTTCATTAATAGTCAATACATAGGTACAAGTATATATAGGAATACAAGGAGCTATTCTAGGAAACTAACAGCTATATATAATATTCTAATTGATCTAACTTAGCTAACTTTTAGGAGTCATTAACACCTATGAAATATCCACTCGAATATTTCCCAACACTTGCCTTCAAGCTGGCTTGTAGATGTCATCCATAGCCAGCTTGGTAACCAGAGCACTAAACTGCCTCTTGTGTAACCCCTTTGTAAGAATATCAGCTACCTATTGTGAGGTTGGTATATAGGGAACACAAATTAATCCTTTTTCAATCTTCTCCTCAATGATGTGCTTGTCAACCTCAATATGTTCGTTCTATCATGAAGGACCGGGTTATGGGCAATTGAAATTACAACCTTGTTATCATAACACACCTTTATAGGAATTGAAATAGGAATTTGTAGTTCCTCCAATACCCTTTTAATCCATAAAACTTCATAAATTCAGTATGCCATTGATTGAAACTCAGCTTCAGCACTACTCCTTGCAACAACACTTTTTTTTATTCTGCCAAGTTACCAAGTTACCGCCAACAAATGTGTAATAACATGAAATTTATCTTCTATCAGTAGTACTCCCTACCCAATCAACATCGATATAGACTTCAACTTAAAGATTATTCCACTTACGAAACATTAAACCTTGCCTAGGAGTTCCCTTTAGATACCGTTGTATCCTATACACAGCATCCAAATGTTTTCGGCCTGGTGAATGCATAAATTGACTCACTAAGCTCATGATAAAAGCAATATTAGGTCTGGTGTGTGACAAATATATTAGCCTTCCAACCAGTCTTTGGTATCTCTCTTTATCAATGATATATTCAGGTTGAGCTGGGTTAAGATTCACACTTGTTTCAATAAGTGTATCCCTAGGAAGTATTTTAAGGGGTCCAAGGTCCTTAATTTCAAATTCTTTGGCTAATGTGTTCAGATACATCATCTCCAGCTAGAATGATATCATCCACATAAACAGTAAGTATAAATAGTTTACTTGCCTTGGACCACTTGTAGAACGTATGATTGGATTGACTCTGACAATAGCCATAGTTCTTCACAACCCTTCCAAATTAAAACATGCTTTAGGGAACTGTTTTAGGCCATATAATGACTTCTTTAGCTTGCACACCTTATTCCTCCCATAGCTATCCTCAAATCTCGGAAGTAGGCTCATAAAGAATTCTTCTTCCAAGTCTTCATTAAGAAATGCATTTTTGACATCTAATTAATATAAAATCTACTCAAAATTTACAACCAAGGATAACAACACTCAAATAGTATTTACCTTTGCAATATGAGCAAATATGTCTTGGTAGTCAATACCATAGGTTTAAGTGAACCCCTTAGCAACCAACCTTACCTTCAACTTTTCCACACTGTCATCAACCTTGAATTTAATAGTGAATAGCGACTTGCACCCTACTAACTTTTTATCTTTATGGGAATTAACAAGTTCCCAAGTTCTATTCTTCTTAAATGCATTTACCTCTTCCATAATAGTTGATCTCCAATTTAGATCTTGAAGTGGTTCTTGAATGTTCCTTGGTATAAACAGGTTAGTGATTTAGAGATAAAGGAGTTATGTTTATGTGATAGTTTTCTATAGGATAGGTGCTTTGATATAGGATGGTTGGTACAAGCTTGTTTCCCTTTCCTAAATGTTATGGGTGGGTAATTATCAACAAAGAAATCAGTAGAAATATCATTGGTAACTTGTGGGTAAGTAGGAATAGATTGATCAGTACTAGGCGCAACAAGAGGTAAAGTAGCAAATGGGTTACTTGAATTAAAGTTGTTCCCAGGTTCATTCCTCGAGAAGTTTGAGAGGTTATGTAGTGTTGTGATAGGATGTTCTTTACTTCTAAATTGAGTCTTTCTCTTAATATAAACATGAAGCTCATTATTCCAGCGGACAGTAGTATTTCTCCCCCTGTGGTTGAACTGAGGTTTCCTAGTATAGAAAGATTAGGAGTAGTTTCTTTACCTTCATTATTAGAGATTATATTGTGATCACTAATAACTATGGGTAGGGGTTAGGGGTAATAATAACATCCTAAAAATTTTCTACTTCGTTAGAGTTCTCCCCCTAAAGGAAATTTTTTTTATGTCCTAGGAATGTGACATCCATCTATATAAAAAAATTTTGTGAGAAAGTGTTATAACACATATAAACCCATTGACTGGGAGCATACCCAATAAATACAAATTTTCATCTCTGGGATCTAGTTTGGAGTTTCCCCTAATTGGGGTATGAACATACACAGTACATCCAAAAACCCTTAAGGGGAAGGGTAGAATAAAGTCGATTTTTAGGAAAACTTTATTTAAACATATCCAAGGGTGTAGCATAATGCAAAACATAGTTAGGCACTTGATTGATTAAGTACGAGGCAGTTAAGAAAGCCTTACCCTAAAGGTATTTTGGCACATTCATAGCAAACATAATGGCTCGAGATATTTCTAACAAATGTTTATTTTTCCTCTTAGAAATGCTATTTTGTTAAGGGGTGTTAACACAAGTAGATTGGTGAACAATGCCATTAAGATTAAGAAATTTTCCAAGGACTTCATTAAAATTCTTGGTACCATTGTCAGAGTGAAGTGTACCAATATGTTTATGAAATTAAGTTTCAATCATGGTATACAAATTTTGAAAGATTTGAACAACTTTAGATTTTTCACGCATCAAATATACCCAGTCTAATCGAGTATAATCAATGATAGAAGTAAACCATTTTTTTTCTAAAAAGGGTTTTAATGTGGGATGGACCCCAAACATCACTATAAATTAAGTAAAATGGTTTAAAGGGTTTATATGGTTTTATAGGGTAAATAGTCTTATGACTTTTGGATAAAATGCAATGCTCAAAATAAAATTTTGAACAATCCAAAGATTTAATCAAATGAGGTAATGGTCTTTTAAGATATGAGAAACTAAGATGTCCTAATCTATTATACCAAAGTAAAATATGTTCTTTAAAAGGGGTAGAAGAAATACTACTTAAGCCCTAAGCTTCTTTATTCTTCAAGTAGTCATCAACGAAGTAGTAGAGATCATCTATCAACTTACCACTTCTAATCATCTTCTTCGAAGTCTATTCCTAAAAAACACAATATGAATAAAAAAATGTAATGGTACAATTAGATTCATGGGTTAGTTTGCTCATAAATAGTAGTTTACAAGCTAGTTTAGGAACATGAAGGACATATTTAAGGTAGATAATAGAAAACAAAGTGATCGAACCTTTTCCAGTTATAGCAAAAAATGACCCATTTGCTATACGAACTTTTTCATTGCCATAATAAGGGTTATAAGTATGAAATAAATAAGAAGAATTGTTTATATGGTCAGATGCTCCTAAATAAATGATTCGAGGAGTGAAATTGTAGGGAAAGAAACATGACAAGACATTAAAATCACTATCTGTTTGCACAATAGATACATAGGGAGCAATTGAGGACTCATATTTAAGTTTCAACTGCTTCAGGATGTGATTAATCTGCTCCTGAGTGAACTATCCATATTCTACGTTATAGCTGATTGAGTTTTATTAAATTTTCCTTCACGAGATTCGTTCCAACTTGCAGGTTTTCCATGAAGTTTCTAGCATGTTTCTTGGTATGACGAGCTTTATTATAAATGGTCACACCAAACCCATGCCTCTATTTCCCATGACTTCTCCTCAGTCTTCTTAGCACGACTAGAAGCATTCCCTACAACCAAGGTTGAGTTTTCAATAGTAGGTGTATAATTTTGTTTGCTAAGCATCACAAGCCATCTACTCTCTTCTCGTCGGACTTTTACAAAGACTTCCTCAATGGATCAGAGTGGTTGTCTCCCAATAATCGTGCCTCTAACCTCATCAAATTCAACATTAAAACCAATCAAGAACTTGAAAATTTAGTTATCCTCTACTGTTTTCTGATAATGGTTACAGTCATCAGAGGATTTTCATTAATAGTCATTAAACAAATCTATGTCTTGCCACAAACAGTTCAGAGAATTAAAGTACTTAGTAACATTGTCCTCACCTTGGTGGATCTCACCCAATTTTAGAGTCACATTGTCCTCATCTTGGTGGATCTCGCCCAATTTTAGAGTCAATTCGTACACCTAGGAAACCAGAATACATCTAATTCACATTATCTCATAGCTCCTTAGTTGTGTTGTAACACATGTAGTTAGAACCAAAATCCTCTTTCATAGAATTCACTAGCCATATCATAACCATAGAGTTTTCAACATCCCATATTACGTGTGCAAGATCATCAACTGCTAGTTCCTTCTTGTCACTAGTCAAATATCCAATCTTGTCTCTCCCATGGATGTATATTCTAACTGATTGGGACCGGCGAAGAAAATTCTCTCCATTTAGTCGTATAGTAGTGATTTGAATGGAATGAGAATCTAAGGTAAAATTATGAGGTGGAGGTGTTTGAACAGATGGGTTGGAGGATCCAAAGACGACGGACATAGTTGACATAGATGGGTAGGGTTAGAGAAAGTAGGTAGCGGTTAGGGTTTAGGTATGTTCAGGTATCCTGTGATATCATATAGAAATTAGAACCTGAAGAGATGTATATGTTATTTTCCTTAACAACATATGTACAAGTATTTATGGGAATACAAGGAGCTATTATAGGAAACTAATAGTTGTACATAATATTCTAATTGATCTAATTTAAACTAGAAAATATCCAATAGATATTTCCCAACAAAAATATATTTTATACATTATTCAAACATTCATTTTAAAATTCTTTTCCAATTTTTAATCTTATTTTTAAATAAATATAAGATTTGTTTTAATATATGAAATAATTTGTCTTTTTATAATCTAATTTTATTGTTAACTAAGAAATAATTTAACTATTTAATATTAACTAATAATAAAAATAAAAATTAATGTAATAATTTTACAATTAAAAATAAAATTTAATTATATAAAAATTTAAAAATTGTCCAAACTAATATGCAACATTAACCGACCATAAAAAAAGAAGGTGGTTTAGGCATTAAACACTTATCTACATGAAATAATGTGCTTATAGGTAAAAGAATTTGGGTTCTTTTTAATGATAATGATGCTTTGTGGATTAAATGGGTGCATACCATTATTCTTATAAGGAAAACTTTTTCGAATGCCGAACCTAGTAATAATAATTCATGGAGTTGGAGGAAGTTGTTACATGTTAAGGATCTTATTAGGAACCAATTCAGATTTAATAGGAAATGGGATGTCTACTTTCTTATGGCAAAATCCTTGGCATCCTAGAAGTATCCTGAAGGACCTCTCAACTTCCAAAGTGATCAATGGATTGGAACTACAGATGAATGCAAAAGTTTATGAGGTTATCAGGAATAATGTGTGAAGTTGGTAGGAGACTACAATTGAGATCATACGAATCTTAGAGCCTTTACCATACTAACTAGAATGTACCAGATTTGATAAAATAGAATGGCTAGTAAGCTCCTCTAAAACATACCCAAATACTTCGGCCTACACTACCTTGAGACCTCCCAATCCTCATGTCTCGTGGCATAAATTAGTCTAGCATAAAAGAACTAGCCCAAGGTATTCCTTCATCCTATAGCTAGCTTTTCTTAACAAGTTGCAAACGAGGGATAAGCTTCTCTTCTCTTATGCTCCAAATCACTGCTCTTTGTGTTTCTTGGATAATGAGTCTATTGACTACCTGTTTTTTGAGTGTGCCTACTCAAAAACAGTATGGACACTTACCAAAAAATAAACAATATGGCCACATTGCTTAAACCATTTTCAAATCCACTTGCCAAATATGGAAAATCTTCAAGCCTTTCTAAGGTGGTTTAACCACCCTGACCTCAACCTTGTTATCACCCTCCTCTCTGTATCTGTCTATAACCTATGGTCCGAAAGAAACTATCGAACATTCAAAGATAAAATCTTGGAAGTTGGAAGTATTAACACTAGAATGGTCTTCTAAGTTATGGAACTTCTCAGCTCAAACACTAAAGGAATGTAACTATTGGTGTGGATTATTTTCTCTAACATTTTGTTTTGCAGGTTCCAGGTCGTAACAGTAGGAGAACAAAGATCAGATTCTCCTAGCCCTCCTTTGGTTCAGAAGTACCCTTACGGGTTTCACCAAGGAGGCTTGGGTGAGATTTATGCAAGTACACGATGGAGATCTCAAGTAAGGCATTAGATGTTTTATCTCAAAAGGTTTAAGAAAATTACCATGACTTGGAATCGTGCTGTTGGAATAAGATAGATGCAAGATGCAGGGGGAAGGTTTCTTCCTTTATCATCATCGGTATCTTAGCAATGGTATTCCTTCCCTGTTCAGCAAAATAGAAGAGCATAGTTAAAAAGCATCAACCTATGAAGCTGTGTCTCGAAAATTCTAGTTTTGGGGAGGAAAACTTCTGTAATATTTCAGCCTGTAAATGTATGTGTAGCTGGTTAAGGTGTACCTTTTTAGGCATCTATAAGGTCATCTTGGATGTAAGATCTATGTTTATAGGCTGACTATTGTGATAGGCTTCCTGTCCTTAGGGAAGCAATCTGTAGAATTATCGCATGTTCTTAGGTGCGGTTAGGCTTCTCTTCAAAAAAAAAAAAAACTCTTTTCTTTTCTCAACTCTTCAAAAAGGCTAGGCCTTTTGGTAATGGAAAGAGATTTGCATCTTTGGCAATTTCTAGAATTGTACGTAATTTTCCTGTTGTTTTATTAAATTATTGATTTACCAAAGAAAAAAAAACATTAACCGACCATACCAATGTTAAAATCAATCCCAACTCTGGTACATTAGCTTTAACATTGCTCAATTGGTATTAAACTGGCAACAAATATCAATACAATCATAATTCATTACATAGTCCAGAGAATAGCAAGAAACTCAATTTCGTATGGCTAGAAGAAATGATTGAATATGAAGATAATTTGGACTAGTGCCACTGGCCCTTTCATATTTCATGGTTACACAATTACCTCACTCGGTTTTATCAAAGTTCCTCCCATGAGGTTAAAATGCAATTACTTCCAGCTCAATGCATTGTATATAATCTTATCCGGTAACAGGCTCTTCCTCACAACTGCTTAGTCCATAATCCTGGCCGCCTTTTACAAACAACAAGGGATCCATGATCTTTTTTATGGTTTACATGGCATAAATAAGCTACAACAGGGTGAAGGTAACGATGTCACATTCAGCGCTTGATCACTCCTCACTAAATATTGCGTCCAGAAGGTTAGAGCCCGGATCTCCATTTCTTATCTCATCAAAGAAACCTTTACAAGCATTTTCTCTTCTTGATTTCCGTTCCTGAATGATAGATTCTGCCGTTTCTGTGCAGTACTTTAACAGTCTTGCAGGTCTCTCAGCAACAACAAACTTGTTCCCATCTCGAGATCTCTCAGAAAAACCTGCCCAAACTGAACTGAGAAAGCAAAAGTTAGGACATCAAAGAGCTGAATGCAAAAACGAGGATCTTGTTTTTTTATTCTCCAATAATGGCATCCTTCATCGCAAGACGCATATCAAGAACTTGCAACGATGAATGACTTTAATGCTCGTGGACATAGAATACCACCTCCCTGTGGCCCCCCTTCAATGACTGTTCCCTCATGTATTCATTAGTTCAACTTCTTTTGGATCATAAATTTATTAATTTATAAATTCAATATGGATGTGCACAATAACTGATAGATTACCCACTGACTATTAACCTACAAAACTTTATGGAAGAGAGCATCAAAAGTTTTAGCCTCCATCAGAACTACTTCCGCATCATTAGCACAGAGGAAGGTGAAAATCTAAAGGACATTACTTAAAACCAGGGCCACTGCAGTGCACTTGAATGAACAATTAGAGCAAATAACTGCTGACAGAATGCTGCTTTTTCAATAAGTTTCCCCTTCAGAAACAAAAAACAGACAAACCACAAGTATGGCACTCCCTAAATATTTGTGATCATATACGGAAAATATCCAAGAATCTAGCCAAACTGTACACAAATTGGAATAATAAAAAATCATACAACTTAAGCCACAACAATCAAAGTCCAAATTTGCAGTAAAAGTATTTATATCATGATTTTAAATTCAAATAAATTACCTCCAAATTGATGCAAAACAATAGAAGCAGCAACAGTAACATTCAAAGATGCTGTACCACTCCCATATTGTGGGATATAAACAAAAAAGTCGCATATTTCACATTCTTTTGTTGAAAGGCCTGTTCCCTACAAAATTGAAGAATTACATTTGAAATAGCTGCAATATGTGACACAATTAAAAAAGCACAAATAGCAATTTCCCTGCAAACTATCGTATAACGCTTTACACTTCACTTCCCCCACCTTCCCCAAAATGAAGCTCTTATCAGTATACTAAAATACAGGAATAGCATAGCACGATCGATCAAAAGTAAATGACCAATGATGCAGCAACACACTGATAGTTAATAAACATGTAAATCATGGTCCTTGACATCTTCATGCCTCAAGGAATAACCAATCCTAAAACATTTTAAAGATTTCAAGAGATGACAACAACCTACAAAATTGAACAGATAAAACAAAGTTAACCGGCAGCGGTTGCAACTTATCTGCAAGCCTTAAGAGAAGTACAAAAGCAACACGGTTGCTCATTGGTTGAAGAGCACCCAGTAAAGGGCATATCAAACTGAACAATGCAGCAACTCCCCCTGTAAACAAAAGCATCAGTGTGGGGGCGTTTTAAGGGATTACAAGGGTACTTTTCTATTGGTCTTTGGCAAGCATCTCCAATCTACAGCTTTCATGTCAGGAATCTTCAAATGGCTACTTAAAAGCTTGTGGTATTCTTGGACAGCTGGATTTAAATATCCCAATGCGAGGTCGAATTGGAGGAAATTGTAAATATGCTCACAAAATTGGAGTATGCTTGAAAAATATTGACAATGTAGCCTGAGGTGGATCAGAATAGTTGTGCGTTGAGCCTACTTAGCTTAAATCTATAGTATGACAGCATTATGACTAATTTTTCATGATCCCCCGGAATATTGTACGAGTATTATATGAAATGCCTGGGAATTTATTTTCCTAATTCTCCTGTACAGCTTTGTGTTTAATTTATAAACTTCTGCCCCTCATTTACACGATAAAAAAGAACAGATTAAGCAACATTCATGACAACAAAAACCATAAATTTCAAGAAAGCAGTAATTTTTACAGAAAAAAAGCGTTACCTCGTTGCCCAGAAGGAAAGCTGTGCTCTTTTTGAAAGGGCGTTCATTTACAGGCAACGCGCTATTAGTAATCTCCACCCCACATAGATCACAATCCTTCTCCTGAAATGGACAGCCACAAGCAATGAAAACCCAAGAATCAATTTAGTGAAAACTAGAGAGTCAGACCAAAAAAGAAAAAAAGAAACCTTGAGAAAAAGTCGGGCGTCGGTGAGAGAGTGGAAATGGCGAAAGGGAAGGTGGGAGGTCGACCCGTGGCTGCCAAAGGCGTTGAAGTCTCGCCGGCCAACAAGTATGAGCTCCGTCACGCCGAAAGCGGTAGCGCTCCGAGCAAGGGTGCCCACGTTGTGCCTCTTAGCTATGTTGTGAATCACCACGTAACTTTGTATTGCCATGCTACTTTCTTACAGAAGTGATGAAGAGGGCTCCAGGGTGTAGTATTGAGATTTGAGAAAATTTAGTGAGCTAAACGCCTTCGTTTCCAATTTTGATCGTTAAAAGTATTCCAAGTTGTATAAAAATAAAAATTTGATCCTTATTATTAGTAAAGCAATCATTTGGATATATTTAATCGGGATGTTGTTGTGGCATACACACTACCGAGCAGAGTATTGGGATCTGTACCGTTTTGGTCGGAGATCGATACCTGGATCCCAATTTTGATATCGGTAAAAAATGTTAGCCGGTATCGGAGTTTTCCGTTGAGTACTGGCTAGTATCCAATATACCAGAAAACTCTGGGCTATTTTGCAAGTTTTTAAATGTCAGAGGACTAATTTGTAAAAAAAAAACCTAAAAAATCTACCCAACCTCCCAACCTCGACTGCTACCGCCCCTCTTCAGTCTTCTACTCTTCTCTCTAACTCTCACCCTCTCTCTCTCTCACTCTCTCGCTCTCACTGTCTCTCTCGCCGACGTCTGGATCATCTCACCGCCACTGACGCTTGGTTGCTATCTTCTTCGATTCTCCTCCTCGACCTCGCCTCATCGTGTAGATCTGGTCTCTGGGTTTGCAGAATCCGCCACACCTCTCCTCCTCGACGCACCACTGCATCACCACCGACTCTCCAATGCTCACAGGTGGATGGCTGGACCTGGGCAACGGACAACTCTACCACCTGAAGCCCTAACCCGAATATCAAAGTGAAGACTCGAGTCACCCGATAGTTCAAAATTTTTTTTGGGTGTGTGTTGACTGTTGATCCTTGATTTTGTTGATTGATTCGTTGATGAGTTGATCTGTTCTCTTTGTTTCCAAAATTTGCTAGTAAATGGATTTTTTTGTGTGCTGTGGATTGGAAATGGATTGAATTTGCCAAATATTAGTGTTGATGAAAATGATGTCGGTGGGTGGAGGATTGGATTTGGAAGTTGAAGTTTGAACTGTTGAAGAAGTTGGTGTTGGTGGTGTCACGGTTTTGGATTTGGAATGGATTAATTAGTGAATATTGATTGTTTTGTTTTAGAATTGTTTTGGAAATAAGAATGAGGATTGGTTTGAAAATTTCTGGAATGGAATTTTTGAATGTTTGGAATTGTTTTGGAATGAAATTTCCACGGTTTTGGAATGGAATTTTTGAAGTTGATAATTTGAAATTGTTGGATTGAAGTTGAAGAATGTTGTGGGTAAGTAATTTGTGTTATTTTGTTATGAATTTGCTATATGAAAATTAGAATTGGAATTGAAAATGGAATTGTAAAATGGGGTTAGTATGTAATTAATTAATTATGTATTATGTAAAGATTGTTAAAACTTAAAATTGAAAGTTGATAATTAACATTTAAACTTAAATGTAAAATTAATAATCAAATATGAAATTAATAATCAAATGTAAAATTGATAATTAAATGTGAAATTGTAAAATTGATAATAAAAT
>JAOSBK010000205.1:23407990-23421326 GCA_027568895.1 Erythroxylum shatona | reverse complement strand
GAAGATTGCGTGTATATCGCGCGAAGAGAAACAGAAGAAGAAATATAAGCCGCTGGATTAAATGGACGATAGGGATCGATTCTGTGGTCGTCCATTCCATTCGCTCTTAGTATATATACTTAATGAATGCAGATGCGTTCCTGTATCATTAAAATAAATCAAAGATAATTTCTACGTGGACAACAAAGAAAGAAAACCCGAGTTGGGTCAATGCGAAATTTTGACTCCCAAACGATGCTGCCATCACACGGCGAAGACTTCGAAGACGGCGAATCTAAGAAAATGGGACAGCCACAGCCGTCCCAGCAACCACTCCCACTTCACCAAAACGACGTTGGTGACGACGACGACAACGTTAAGCAACTCGGGCAATGTTCTTCTCTCTATATTTCCCTACAGGTGGTTCTCGAAAACTAAAATACTGAAAATCACTGATTGAGATAGAGCTCTAATGGGTTATCTCTTGGAGTTTGAATTTTCAGGATTGTCTAGTTAATAACAACAGGAACTGGAAAGCTTGCCAGGAAGGTAACGGGTTTTTGTAATGAAAGATATAATTTGCTTTTGGATATGTATATTAAGTGTTTGCTAAAATGCTAACCAGAGGTTCAAGCTTTGAGGGCGTGCAGTGAGAGGAGGAATAACTACAAAGGAAAGTGAAGATTCTATAGACAATAGAACCTCCCTTGATAAGGGTAATGAATATCAATTTTCTTATCAATAAATTGCTTAAGTAGTATTTAGAATCTTTATTTTTCCCTCAGCCCCTTTTACAGATTGCAATATCGGGACTTAACTCTTCAATGGTATCATTGCTGTTCATGACCGATGCATGTTCAGCTGCTTCATGTTTGTGTTCAGATATGATCTTGCACAAACAACTTGGGATAATAAAAGTTTAGGGAAGAATTTCATCAACTTTCTCTTGGTAACTATTATTCACATTAAAAGGTTGCGTGGAATTTGAAGACTATACTTTTTTCCAGCCCCAGATTCTCATCCTTCTCCCTCGAATGAAAATATAGACTTAATAAGCAGAAACAAACAATTTCCTGTTAGCGTCTCAGTCCTCTTATTAGTAACTTAACTTTCTTCGTCGGATCAAACTTTATTTTCATCCTATTTTTCAATTTTTAATTTTCATGTGTAAAACGCACAAAAACAGCCAGGTTGCTTTGTATTCAGAATTAATTATAGGGAAATTTATTAAGATGAGGTATAAAATTTTGAAAATGTTTTAAAAGATGTTACGTTGACGATTAAAACGATTGCAAATATGTTAAAATATTATGATATTTGTAAATAAATTTTACATTATAGTGTTGTTTTGATCGAAGATCATCAAAAGTTAAGTGTAAGGAAATTGGATAATAAAAATTATAATATGTTTTACATCCTTATTTTATGTTATTTACATAACATTTGGGTTAAATTATTGCATTTTTATTAATTATGCTAGTTATTTAAATTTATATTTTATTTCTGAAAATATATATTTATAATTTGTATCAAATATTTTCTTATAGGTTTAATGGACTTAAAATTTAAAAAAAAGCCCAAAACCAGCCCACTTCACTAGTAGTAATAATCTGGATAAAATGCCCAAACAGTAGCAAAACACAGTAACCAGAGGAAAAGAAAAATAATATAGCAAGCACTCCAATCTCCAAAACCGCAGTAGAAATAAACAGAAAAGGAAATGCAATGCAATAACAGGAGACTATCCAAAATGCAGTAGAAGGAACAAAACGCCATACACAAATCAATAGAAACCCAAAAATATCTGCATCAAACCTCTTCAAGATGGAAGAGATAAGAAGGAAGTCAGGGATATTTTAGCAATATGTGACAATTGGGGTGTTTTTTGTGAGCCCATAAAAAGGCAACAGCTTGGGAGGAGAAAGCAACTAGCAGTGCATGCAAATATGAGATTTCAAAGAGGATTTTCATCTATCAAAGACGATTAAATAAAGTAGCTTGCACGAGGAAGTGTGGGAGTGTTCAGAAAGCCACAAACGACCAAGATTGAGTTCGCTCATGACTGGTGGAGGAAGAAATTCCAAACCTTTAACGCTGGTCTGAGGTTTGTGAAGGCAGAAAAAATTGAATGAGTTTTTCTCTAAAACTTGTCCACTCTTCGTTTATGATTTCCTATCCTTAGTTAATTATAATTGTTAAATTTAGTTTAGAGATGCACTTTGAATATTTGGATTATTAGTTTTCTGAATTCATTGATTTATTGTCGAGTTAATTTAATACTTATACAATGTATAAATTCTTTGATGTCTGATTCATGTTCTTTATATGATTGGAGACATCCTTGATTATGTGAACGTGATACTTAAATCATTAATTTATAATGCATTGTATAAGCTAGAATTTATTTGTTTTTCAGATAATTTATTGGTGGTTGGATCTATCTCTTAATTCGTAATGCACTTTGAGTTAGGATTAAATTTGTTCGATTCTAGAAATTGAAGGGAGACAAGTAGGAGTTAGTTAGTCAATTTTCTATGCTTAACCTATTAAATAACTCGAATGATCTAAGTATATCAAATTGCATGGCTAAACTGAAATTAAAACACTGTTTATGCCTTTCTACATATTAGATTAAGTTAGAATAAATTTAGAAGTTGTTTATTTATTTTCATTATATTCAATTCAAAATTTGCAAACCCTTGTTTTATATATACGTGCATTTATTTCGGATTAATTTATAGGTTTTAAACTTGTTGTAAATTGCTTGCATTAAGTTTAAAATGGAACAAAATAATTGATTTACAACAAAGTGAAGAATTTAGATGAAGAAGGATGACTTTTCTAATTGTTGTCCAAGTTGCGAAGAATATTCTAGATTATTGTTAAGATGTGTTTTAAGTTTAGGAAAGCAAATTAAATGTTTAAATACATACTTCTTGTTTTACCTATGATTTGACTTGTCTTATAAACTACTTAAGTTGTAAAGCATATTAAATGTTTAAATACATATTTCTTATTTTACCTATGATTTGACTTGTCCTATATACTATTTAAGTTGTAAACTATCTAACCAAATTCGATTGAGTTTGGAAGTACACTGGAAGTTGTAATTTTTTTATTTTTCATGTTTTTCTTTATTTTAAGTTTTAAGATTATGTGCATGACATAACGAAATTCACTAGCATTTAAATGATGAATTAATAATTTAATTGTTGATTAAATTAGATTGTAATTTTTTATGTCGAAGTAAGGAAAATTCATATTCCATGCTTTATGGTTAATGCTAGCTATTTTGAGTTCTACGTTGATTTTTATTGGAGTTATAAAATAATTTATCAGCTTTTTGAATATTGGATGAATTATTTTTTTCGAATGTGTCATACGTTCATTTTTTTAAAGTTTTGATGATCTATCATACTATTATGGTTAAAGAGGACGTTACATGAGCGTTGATGATGTTTATATTTTGTTATGAAATTCCTTTCATATGAGCAAAATTATTAGGATATAGTTGTCTCTTTAAACAAAATAGATTGATTTGTTGACCATTTTTAATTAAAATTATTATAATAAAAACTAAATTAGTAAAATAACTTTCTTCATGGGATTGAACCTTATTTTCCATATGCTAATTTGTTTAACAAATTGGAAGTAAATAAGGACTCAATTTGTATACATCTAACGACATGTATCAAATTTTGGTGCCATTATTTGGGAAAGTTTTATTTGCCTAGTTTATTTATTTATTTTTGAATCATAACTAATAATTATGTTGTTTAAAAAAAGGTAAAGGAGAGAGAAGGTGATTTTTATGAAATTAAGATATGGAAAAGAAACTGAAGTACAAATCCAATTGGAGAAGGAAGACAAACGGATAAAAATGGTTACAGCTAACTTGAAACAACCTTCAGAACCAAACTGAGAAGATAAACCTTTATGTATTGTCTTCCTAATCTTGGAAAGACTCTTGAAGCTGAATTCAATTTTCTTAAATTTATTACCTAAATTTTATAGACATCTAAGTGAGAATCCTTATAGGCATTTAAAAGAATTTATGTGCTTTTCCATTTTCATTACATGATTTTGCTAAAGATTGGTTATATTGTTTTCCTTGTTGATCCATAAATACATGGGCAAAATTACATAGATCTTTTCTTGAAAAATATTTTCCTGCCAGTAAAATAGGATCTATTAGGAAAGAAATGTGTGGAATTAGACAAAACATGAATGAGTTACTATATGACTATTAGGAAAGATTTAAAAGATTTTGTGCTGGTTACCCTAATCATCATATTAGTGACCAATTATTAATAGAATATTTCTATGAGGGACTTTTACCAAATGATAGGAGCATGATATATGCAGTTAGTGGTGGAGCATTAGTTGATAAAACTCTTGAACAAACTAGACAATTAATCTCTAACATGGCGGAAATTTCACAACAATTTGAAACTAAAATGAGATTAATCAAGTTAAGAGAGTTAACGAAATAGATGTGCAAGCCATTTAGGATCAACTAATGGAAAATTCTCACCAAGTAGCTCACTTGACTACTTTAGTGTTGAAACTTATA
Source organism: Erythroxylum shatona (assembly GCA_027568895.1). NCBI lineage: Eukaryota > Viridiplantae > Streptophyta > Magnoliopsida > Malpighiales > Erythroxylaceae > Erythroxylum > Erythroxylum shatona. Next base: position 23,416,774 of record JAOSBK010000205.1, on the reverse strand, counting down.
GCTAGTGTTATTACCTAAGCTCGTGCTTTTGGAATTTGCACTAATTTTACTCACACTATTGATGCATGTCCTTCTTTGTTGATTCAAGACGTGAATGTTGTGGTAGTTATCCTGAACAAATATAGAGGAAATATGACCCTTTTTCAAACACATATAATGAGGGTTGGAAAGATCATCCAAACTTTAAATATGGACCTCGGACAAACTTATCTACTTTTGCTAGTAACCAAAACAATCCAAGGTCGTCTTTTATACCTAACCCACCAATCAATCCTTAAAAGATATAGTGAAACAATTAGTTAAGTAGATTAGGAAAGTATATAAATACAAGGGCTAGAATATCAAAAAATGAATGATGCACATTTAGAATACTTAGAGACCCAAATAGGGCAAATTCGCAACAGTCTAAGTAACGTAGAATCCTAATTATCTAGGAAAGAAGTGAGAGAACCTAAAGAAAGCAAAAAAAAAGTTGCGAAGTAGAAAAAGAGTTAGAAGTTACACCTAACTCTGAAAAGAAAAATAAGAAAGAAGAAAAAAAAGAACATAAAAAGTAGACACTACTGACAAATTATCAATTGACAAGTTTAAAAGTGTTCTTCCTTTTCCTTAAAGGTTAGCGAAATTGAGAAAAGAGGTAGCTAATCAAGAAATTCTTGTAATCTTCAGGAAAGTTGAAGTTAATATTCCTCTTTTAGATGCAAAATCAAACAAGTTGCATGATATGAGAAGTTATTGAAAGATTTATGCAATAATAAAAGGTATTTCAAGGAAAATGAAAAGGTAAGTATGGGAGAGAATGTATCATTCGTGATTTAAAAGAAAATTCCTACAAAATGTAAGGACCCTGGTATGTTCACCATCCTTTGTAAGATAGGTAATATTAGTTTTGAAAGGTGTATGCTAGATTTAGGGGCCTCTATAAATGATATGCCCAGATGTATTTATGAGTCTCTTAAGTTAGGTCCTTTAAGAAAGACGGGGTTAGTAATTCAGCTAGCTAATAGGTCAAATGTATATCGTGATGGTATACTTGAATATGTTTTAGTGCAGGTTAACGAGTTAGTTTTTCCAATTGATTTTTAAGTGCTAGATATGGGAGAAACTTCTGATCCATCAAAAGTAGTATTGCTACTATTAGTAAGACCCTTTCCTAATATAAGAACAAAGATAGGTGTCCCTTACTATAGAATTCGACAAAGAGGTTATTAGGTTTAACATTTTTTATGTTATGTGATACCTCGATTACATCAATTATTTATGCTTTGTTTACAATATAGATATTATTGATGAGATTATACGCATGTTATTTGAGTCTAATATGAGTATAGGTGACAATACGGAACAATTAGAGCGAATCAAGAGCATTAAGGAAGCAATACAGATAGATAACTACACATAAAAGGATCAATTAGAACTTTTTAATAGTTTACCTCTTACCACTTCTAATTTAGTACCATTTGTTGTTCAAGCACCTGAATTAGAGTTCAAATGTCTTCCCACAAATCTTAAGTATGTTTTTCTGAGTGAGAATGCTACTTTTCCACAAGAAGAGAAACACTTACAAGTATTAAAAGACCATAAGGATGCCATAGGATATACCATAGCTGATATAAAAGGGATTAACCCAACTTTGAGTGTGCATAGGATCCTTCTAGAAGAAAATTCTAAACCCATCAGAGAAGCCTAACGTAGGTTGAAACCCCCATGATCGAAATAGTAAACAAGGAGATACAAAAGTGGTTAGATGCAGACATAATATACCCTATTTTAGATTCTAATTAGGTAAGAACCATATATGTAGTACCTAAGAAAACATACATAATTGTAGTAGAAAATAGCCAAGGTAAACTTGTTCCTATTAAGATATCAAATGGTTAAAGAGTGTGCATTGATTACTGAAAACTTAACCAAGCAAAGATCATTACCTTTTACCCTTTATTGATCAAATTTTGGAAAAATTAGTGGAACAATCTTACTTTTGCTTTTTTAAAGGGATACTTAGGGTATGTATAGGTTGCTATATCATTTGAGGATCAAAATAAAACCAGATTTCACTACCCTTTTGGTATATTGGAATTTAAGAGAATGTTATTTACACTTTATAATGCTTTAAGTACTTTAAGTACTTTTTACAGATGCATGATGAAATTTTTTTATTTAAATGAGCATAAAAGGATAAAATAAATGCTGAATCCAAATATTATTTCTAGGATAATCCTTATTTATGGAAAGCATGTTCTATCCAAAATTTTCACAAGTGTTTTCTAGAAATAGAACATATGTTTATTCTTAACTTTTGTGATTCTTTAGAAGGAGGTGGTCATTTTAGGCTAAAGAGGACAACTCGCAAGGTTTTAGAGAGTGGATTCTATTAGCCAACCATACATAAAGATGCATACTTATTTTGTAGGTCATATGAGAAATTCCAGAAGATTGGGAACTTATCTAAGAAACAGGAGATACCTTAACACAATATTATGGTTTGTGAATTTTTGATATGTGGAGAATTGATTTCATGAGTCAGTTCCCTTCATCTTTTAGTAACATATATTTTACTTGTTGACTATGTTTCAAAATGGGTAAAAGCAAAGGCCACTAGATTGGATAATGCTGAGATAGTCATTAATTTTCTAAAAACTTATATCTTTAATCGATTTGGTGTACCTAAGCCTATTATCAGTGATCGTGGTACTCATTTTTGTAAACAAACTTTGAGGGTTGTTTTGGAAAAATATGATTTAATGCACCATCTTGCTATTACATACAACCCCTAGGAGATTAAAACTATTTTGGAGAAGGTGGTAAAGGCAAATAGAAAGGATTATAGAATAAGATTGGATGATAATCTATTGGCTTACAAAAATGCTTACAAAACTCTAATAACTATGTCCCCTTATAGACTAACTTATGGTAAAGCTTGTCACTTACTAGCAGAAGTTGAACATAAATCATATTAGGCGATCAAACAATGAAATTTAGATTATGCAAAAGCAAGAAAAGAAAGGAAATTACAGCTAAAAGGAATTGAGGAACTTAGGCTAGAGGCATTTGATAATGCTAGGATCTATAAAGAAAAGACTAAAAGTTTACATGATATGAAGTTAGCCATGAAATCATTAACTATCGGATAAAAAGTTCTTTTATTTAATTCTAAGCTAAAGTTTCCCTTGTAAACTTCAATCTAGATGGTTAGGTCTCTTTCTTGTTACTAACATCTTTGAGAATGGTGCTATGGACATTAAAAGCCTACAAACTGACAAAAGTTTTAAGGTGAATGGACATAGGCTGAAGTTGTTTTATGATCGTGCTGAAATAATGGTGTTTGAAGAAATTTTACTAGAGGAACTTGGATGGTAAAGGAAGACGTTGAGCCAACGACATAAACCAAAGGCATTACTTAGGAGGCAAGTTAAGAAAAAAAATCATATTTGAATTTCTTGCTCTTTAGCTAATTTTTATATAGCTATTTATTTTCCAACAAAAAAATCAATCAAATCAAAATAATTTTTCTATTTTATCTTTTTATTTTGTTTGAATATTCCTTTTTCTACATTTAGCTATTAAATTGAGGACAATGTAAAGTTTAAGTGTGAGGGGGAGAATATAAAGACATAACCTGATTGTTTTGAGTGCTTTACGTATGAAAATTGAAAATTGAAAAATAGGGTGAAAATATTGTCTAGGAAATTGGATTGCTTGCTTAAGCTAGTTGGTTTGACCTTATTTTATTTTATTTTATATGTACATATTTAGTTTTATTACCACAATATGCTTTAAAAGAATCAATCAAATTAATAAAAAAGGAACAATAAATTTTAACATTATGGTTGAAGGATTAGCAAGGTGCATAGATTATTTTATTTAACATAACAAGTTTTAAAACTCTTTTGTTTAATTTTAGGTTCACACTTACCCTCATTTTACAAATTTATTTATAAGCAATTGGAAGTCTTATTCTAATTCTACATACTTGGCCTTAAGGTTAGACTTTTAATCAACTTAACAATGTCTAGTATGCTTGACAATTTTCATTTACTTTTGATTACTGGAGAAATATTTGACGTGAACTTGAAAATTTCATTTCCTATGAAAATGTTATTGTTAACAATCAAATGCCCCTTTGAGACCAAAAATGGTTACTAAGGAAACACTTAAGGACAAGGGATTAAGTACTCCTTTGAGATCATAAGCAAGGTAAGAAGCTGAGCCAAGCACAAAGGGTAATGTGCCTATTATGTTAGGAACTAGTTTTTAAAAAAACTTTAATTCAAGTCAAACCAAGATGCTTTATATTTAGATTTAATATATAGACATTGCTTATAGCCTAACTTTATTAAGATGAGGTGTAACTACCTTCAAAGTTTGAGGCTAAAGTTGAAAATTTGAAGATGTTCTAAAAGGTGTTATGTTGATGATTAACCGATTGCGAATATGCTAAAATGTTATGATTTTTAAATAATTTTTATTTTTTGTTCATATTTTCTTAATCTAACCTCTTGTATGTGAGGTATGATGGTAACTAGATTCTTATTTTGCATTATAGTGTTGTTTTGATCAAGGATGACCAAAAGTTAAGTGTAGGAGAATTTGATAAGTAAAAATTATAACATATTTTATACCCTTATTTTATATTATTCACATAGCACATTTGGGTTAAATTATTGCATTTTATTAATTATTCAAGTTATTTAATTTTATATTTATTTATAAAAATATATACAATCTGTATTAAATATTTTCTTATAGGTTTGATGGACTTAAAATGAAGAAACATACCAAAATTAGCCTACTTCATCAAATAAGCTAGACTAAATGCCAAAATAGTACCAAAATGCAACAACCAGAGGAAAAGAAAAATAATGCACAGTGTAGCAAACACTCCAGTCCCCAAAAACGTAGCAAAAATAAACAGAAAAAGAAATGCAATGCAACATAAAAGACCCAACAAAATGACATAATAGAGAGAGATATTCCAAAATGCAACAGAAGGAACAAAATGACAAATGTAAATCAATAGAAACTCAACGATAATCCTTCAAATCTCCTTAAAATGGAAAATAAAAGAGGGAAATTAGTGAGAATTCAATAACATATGGTAGTTGTAGTGTTTTCCATAAGCCTATAAAAAAGTAGAAAGCAAAAAACAGTCCATGCAAAGGTGAGATTTCAAAGAGGAATTTTCTTTTGTCAAAGGCGATTAAAGCAAGAAGCTAACATGAGGTGGTGTGGGAGTGTTTAGAAAGCCATAAACCACTAAGATTAGGTTAGTTCGTGACAGGTGGAGGAAAAAAATCTAGACTTTTAGAACTAATCTAAGGTCTGTGAAGGCAGAAAACATTGAATGAGTTTTCTAAAAATTCTCCACTCTTCTTTTATGATTTCCTACACTTAGTTGATTCTAGTTGTTAAATTTAGTTTAGAGATGCGCTTTGAATATTTGGATTATTAATTTTCTAAATTAATTGACTTATGCAATGTATGAATTCTTTGATTTCTGATTCATGTTTTTTATATGATTGGAGACGTCTTTGATTATATGAATGTGTTAGTTAAATCATTAATTCATAAGGCGTTGTATAAGTTAGAATTTATTTTTTCTTTAAATAAATTATCGGTGGTTAGATCTATCTCTTAGTTCATAATGCGATTTAAGTTGGGATTTAGCTATTTCGATTATGGAAATTGAAGGGAGACAAGTATGAGCTAGTTGGTCAGTTTTCTACGCTTAACCTATTAAATAACTCGGATCATCCGAGTATATCAAATTACATAGTTAAACTGAAATTAAAATATTGTTTGTCCACTTTTACATATTAAATTAAGTTAGAATAAATTTTGAAATTTTTTATTTATTTTGATTATATTCAATTCAAAATTTATAAACCCTTTTACACACACACACACACACACATGCATTTATTTTGGATTAATTAATAGGTTTTGAACTTGTCACAAATTGCTTGCATTGAAGTTTAAAATGGAACAAAATAATTGATTCACAACAAAATGAAGAATTTAGTTGAAGAATAATGACTTTTCTAAATGTTGTCCAAGTTGCAAAGAATATTCTAGATTTTTGTTAAGTGGTGTTTTAAATTTAGGAAAGCAAATTAAATGTTTAAATACATGCTTCTTGTTTTACCTATGATTTGACTTGTCCTATAAATTACTTTAGTTGTAAACTATCTAACCAAATTGTATTGAGTTTGAAAGTAATGTAGAACTTGTAATTTTTTAGTTTTCATGTTTTCTTTATTCTAAGTTTTAAGATTACGTGTATGACATAACATAATTTGCTAGCATTTAAATAGTAAATTAGTAATTTAACTGTTGATTAAGTTATAACATAATTTTTTATGTTAAAGTAAGAAAAATTCATATTTTGTGCTTTATGATTAATGATGGCTATTTTGAGTTCTATATTGATTTTTATTGAGTTATAAAATAATTTATTAGCCTTTTGAATATTGGTTGAATGATTTTTTAAAAAATCATTGATACATTCATTTTGTTAAGTTTTGATATTATGTCTTACTAATATAGTTAAAGAGGACATGATATTATTAAGATGTAATTGTCTCTTTTTAAAAAATATATGTTGATTCGTTGGAAAATTTTAATTAAAAATTATAATAAATAAACTAAATTAGAAAATTAACTTTCTTTGTGAGATCGACCGTTATTTGTTATATGTTAATTTGCTTAATAAATTGAAAATAAAATGAGGATTTAATTTGTATACTTCTAACAACACATATTAAGAAACAAACAATTTCTTGTTAGCATCTCAATCCTCTTATGTAAATTTTGGACTATGCATCATAATACCGATTAAGTCTCTCCACATTTCTCTTTTGAAAAATTAATAAGAAATTGCTTCTTAAAAGCGGGAATTGGGTACACTGAAAATAGTTACACCACTAAGACCAATATAATATGCAAAGCCTGTTTAGTAGTCTACATTGAGCCTACTTGACTATATAGCATGATCACCCGTATGAATAGGATACCTTATTCCTAGCCTAGACGACATTGTCAACACTTACTCTCCTTTTGTAACTTCTGCTAGCGACTTTCAAGAGGTGTCTATTTCGATTATTTCCAAATGTTGGAAATTTGGGGCTATAGTCATTCTTTGCCCATAAGGTCTTCCACGTGATAGCAATTGCATTCAGGAAGTCGCATGGTGGAGTTGTTGGCTCGACTTAGTTAGAGGTATTTTTCCCCTTCCAATTATTCCGAATTAGGCATTCAGGAAGCCGCATGGTCGAATCGTTGGCTCGACTTACCTAGAGATATTTTCCCCCTTCCATAGATTTAGGTCCCCTTCTAGTTATTTCGTAGGAATTGTATGTCCTTTAGTTGAATTATTATTGTTATGCTGTATGCTTCTACTTTCACATCTCCCGGCTTGATCTGATCAACTTTAGAGCCTGTTTGTTTCCATTTATACTTTTAGTTTTCTGTTTCAGTTTTTAAATTTAGTTAACAAAAGTTTTTAGATTTTGTTTTTCATTTTAGTTTTTTTTTTCCGGTTTTCAAAATTTATAAAAATCACAAAAGTAGTTTTTGCTTTTGTTTCTGTTTTTTTTTTCATAATCTAATTTACTATCAACTAAATATATATTATTGAATTATTTAATATATTAATCATAAAAAAGAATTATGAATAGTTTGGTTTAATATTATATTCAATTAATTATTAATAAAAATTATGAATAATTTAAATTTATTAAATAATTTATTTAATTTTGTAATTAAATTAAATTAATAATTATCAATAAATATAATTAAATTTGAAATATCTTCGATATATATAAATTTCAAATAATAATTTAAAATATATTTAAAATAAATTTAATTTATAAATTATTTAATTTAATAAAATAAAATAATTCTTATTGATAATTATTTATAAATATTACACAAGAGATTAAAATAATTTTAATTTAATTAAAAATAATTTATCTTTACATTTTATCTAATATGTAATTACTATCAACATTAAAAAATATAACTACATTGATATTAACAACCAAATAGTTTTTTATTTGAAAGAAAAGAAGAAAATTAAAATTAAAATTACAATAAAAAAATAGAAGTGAAATCAAACAACTCCTTAAATTGAGTTCCCTCAGAACTTCACAGATGGCAAATACATTAATAACCTGACTTGATAATAAGCTTCATTGACAACCTAATAGCCTAAGAAACATACATCTATTGGAACATTCGGCAATGACAATTGGCAACAAGCTTCAATCATGCAGTTCTTCAATGGAAGTCTCTAATAGCTTCAGAAACCCACCAACAAAATTCACACCAGCTAGAAATATCTGTTCTCTCAACCATCCATTAATGTTTGTTGCATTTCCTGGACTATGCCTACCTTTGGTGTTGAAGTCTGGGCCATGTGTAACATCCCATTACTTGTGGGAGGGTTAGAATAGTAAATATGAGTGATCTATGAGAGGCTTAAAAATACTTCTTTATGCTCATGCATAGTATGCCATACATACATATGACTAGTGAATGAATTTGCACATAAAAATAATTGTACATACATTCATGAATAATTTTGGGTATAATTAGATTGTAAAAAGGATAGTTGTATTGTGAATAGGAGAGTTAAATGGAGTTATTTTCAAAAGAAACTAAGTTAGAGATTAGACCATAGGAAAGTGACAAGTGTTGAGTTGCTTTATGTACTTTTGTAAAAAGTAAGTCTCGATATCCGAGAGTTCAAAGAGGGGTTTGATATTTCTTAAGCTTCTTTCCTTG
>JAOSBK010000205.1:23372182-23384458 GCA_027568895.1 Erythroxylum shatona | reverse complement strand
ACTTCCATCCTTTTGGTTGCAAATGCACTATATTGAATACAAAAGAAAAATTGGATAAATTTGATTCTAAGATCAATTCATGAATTTTTCTAGGATATTAGATTACTTGTAAAGCTTTTAGAGTTTATAATCTTGTTTTAAAATCTGTTGAAGAATCTATGCGCGTTAAATTTGATGATAATTCTCATCTAGATAGAAGAGACAGTTCTAATGATGAAACTCTATCTGATCCTTTAGTTAATAACCTAGACATGTCACCACCAGATAAGGTAGAAGATATTTCTGAAAACTTTAGTCATAGAAAAGACTAGAAGTACAAATCTTCTCACTCAGAAAATCTGATCATAGGAGAAACATCAAAAGGAGTGAGAACTAGGTCTAAATTTAGAGGAGAGGCAAATGTAGATTTTGTTTCTGAATTAGAACCTAAGAAAATTGATGAAACTTTTCAAAATGAAGCTTGGATTTTATCCATGTGAGAGGAGTTAAATCAATTTACAAGGAACAAAGTTTGGTCTTTAGTTCCTAGATCACCTAATAATTCTATCATAGGAACCAAATGGGTATTCAAAAATAAATTAGATGAATCAGGAAAAGTAAACCGTAACAAAGCTAGATTAGTAGTTCAATCTATAATCAACATGAAGGAATAGATTATAATGAAACTTATGCTCCTGTAGCTAAACTAGAAGCTATTAGGATTTTGCTTGCATATGTTGTTTGTCATGATATAAAACTATTTCAAATAGATGTAAAAGGTGCCTTTTTGAAAGGTTTTATAGATGAAGATGTTTATGTAAAGCAACCTCCTGGTTTTGAAGATACTGATAAACCAGATTATGTCTATAGACTTCATAAAGCTTTGTATGGATTAAAACAAGCACCTCGTGTTTGGTATGATTGTCTAAATTCATTTTTTATTAGAAATGACTTTATTAGAGGACAAGTAGATAAGACTTTGTTTAGAAAATGTATTAAAAATGATTTCATTGTGGTGCAAATATATGTAGATGATATTATTTTTGGTGCAACTTCTAAGAATCTATATTCCAGTTTTGAAAATCTTGTAAAAAATGAATTTGAAATGAGTATGAACAGTGAATGGAAATTCTTTCTTAGTTTACAAATTAAGCGAACTGATGAAAATATTTTTATTCATCAACAAAAATATATCAAAGAACTGTTAGTCAAATATAAAATAGAGAAGGTCAAACCTATGTCAACTGCTATGCATCCTTCAATCCTTTTATCTAAGGATGAAGCAGGTAAGAAGGTTGATCAAACCCTTTTCAGAGGAATTATTGCTTCTTTAATTTACCTAACTACAAGCAGACCTGATATACTATTTAGTGTTTGTTTGTGTGCAAAATTTCAAGCAGATCCTAGAGAATTTCATTATATTACTGTCAAAAGAATATTAAAATACTTGGCAGGTTCTACTGATCTCTGTTTAATGCATGAGAAAGGTAAAGATTTTAGGTTAGTTAGATACTGTGATGCTAATTATGCTAGAGATAGGATTGATAGAAAGAGTACAAGTGGAAGTTGTCATTTTGTTGGTCATAATCTAATTTCTTGGTCAAGCAAGAGGCAAAGCTCAATTGCTTTATCTACTGTAGAAGTTGAGTACATGTCAGCTGCAAGTTGTTGTTCACAAACGTTATGGATTACGTATCAATTAGAAAATTATTCTATACAAGAAGATCAAATTTCAATCTTTTGTGACAACATAAGTGCTATCAATCTATCAAAGAATCCAATACAACACTCGAGGGCAAAGCATATTAAAGTTAGACATCATTTTATATGAGAATATGTACAGAGAGGAATCATCAGTCTACAATTTGTTGAGACGAATCAACAATGGACGGAAATATTTAGTAAAGCTTTGTTTGAAGATAGATTCAAGGAAATCAGACGAAACTTGAACATGGTAATGTTGAATGACCATTTGTCTAACATGTCATGACCCAGATGATTCGTACAAGAAGATAAAAAGTTGTAAGTTTTTAAGTAAATAGTAACGGTAAGTTTTCAAGAGTATGTATAAGAAGGAAATCCTCTCAAGATTCTAAAATGCCTTCTACTCTAGAATTTTCTTGAAAACGACTTGTTTAGTGCTCTCAACCAAGATGATTCAATACTTTATTCTAAACAACAAATTCTTTTCATTTCATGTTCTTACTTTTAGATACTAACATTGCTAAGTTAAACGAAATACATTTTTGTGTTTAGTTTTTATCTATTACATATCATAAATGGAGCAATCTCCTATCTATAGGAGACACGTTAATTTCATCTCCTTGAAGGAAAATCATATGGACATTGAACCAGAAATTGAAACAGTTGGCTGGAAAAAAAATTTCAATGTTCTTGAAAAAGTCTATTTGAATGAGATATATAAGTTTTGGAAGAATGCAAAGGTAGTAGACAACACCTTAGTATCAATGGCAGATGGATTGTCGATTATCGTCACACAAGATACTATCGAGAGGGTCATTGGATGTTTTAGTATTAGAGCAAAGTTGTTTAACAATACAGAATGGATTACTCAAGGTCGTGTAAATAAAGTGCACATCAATCGACAACTATATGGAAGTAGTGATCTAGGAGTTAAGAAAGCTTCAACCCTTGTTCCAAAGGCTAGGGTTCTACATTCATTGCTTCTCCATTGTGTTCTACCAAGAATAGGCTCGAAGGACATTGTGACAATGAACGATGAACATTGTTTGTTTCACCTACTTAATCACCAACTTATTAATCTTCCGTACTTGATTTTAAAGTACATGATGAAGTCAAAGGGAGATTCTAGCTCTTTACCTTATGGTATGTTGTTGATAAGGATTTTTAGAGAATCTTGAATCTTACTCGACAGAGGTAACAGGGTAAAGATAGATGTAAAGAGCATTATTAATGCCATTACTATTCACAGAATGGAAATAAAGTTTGAAGATGAAGCGGATACAGGTTCTACACTAAAAGCAAAGTCTAAGGGGGACTTGTAGTAAGACATAGCAGGAGTGAACATGTTACGTCTGAAAGAAAAGCAAAACCTCGATCAACAAGAAGAACATCTATAGAAGAAAAGACTAAAAATCATCTGATGTACCAATAAAAGCTAAGACGATTCTACAGAAAGAGGAAAGTCAGGCTCAACAATCATCACAACAAGTGTCATTGAAGAGAAAGGTTGAAACACTTCAATCAGAAAAATCCAAATAGTTAAGAAGGTCACCAAGACTATTGACCTTACAACAACAAGAATAGAAGAAGCAGAAAGCTCTGATTCTTGGTGGAGATTTTGAAAAGTAATAGAAAAGGCAGCAGCCTACTGGACCAATTGTCTCTCTTTTGCATAGTCAAAGCAAAATCATCTAGAGAGATAGAAATAAAGAGTAAGTTAGTATTTGAGAGGAAGAAGCTTCAACAACAACTTTCTTCTAAACTAGCAGAAGAATAAAAGAAGGTGAAGCTTAGTCTAAAAAAGGTTTCTTCATCTGATGTTCAATAGAAGGCGAAGACAGTTGAACACCAATTGGAACCTTACAATCCTTCTCAACTAATCAACAAAAAGGATTTGAAAATGAAGATTATAGAAGAATTAGTACCTGTTCGAAGTAGAAACTCAATTATTATTAGAGAACCTTCGAAAAAGACAATCAAGGTATAAGTCGAACTTATACCGATTAACGAACAGACAATACATCTTCTAAGTCATGAAGAACGAAGACTATATGGTATTCTGTGAGATGAGAAGGTAGAACCATATCCAATCAAAATTTCAAAGGATCGGTATACAATCTATCCGATTACAAGTAAAAAATTTTTAAAGATTGTGCTAGATATACAACTAAATGTTGAACCCCTATGAGAAATGAAGAAAGAGGGAAAAAGAAGATATTTCCTAAAGGGCGTGAAGATGATCTTACAGAAGAACAAATTCAAATAGCTGTGAAGAACATAGATGATGCATGCATTGCAACTCAACTTGAAGGTATCTATGTTTCACATCACATTTCAAAGGCATCAGGAAGTCAATTTGGATTTTCTACCAAAGATGAAATTTTCAAGGTAGTTGGAACAGTGACAGAAGGATAGTACAGAAGTATCATGGTTGAAGGTATAAATTTCAACTTAGAAGCCTTTGTGCAATTAATCATGCATTTCAGACCCTTAGGTTTCATACCTTCAGTCAAAGATGTGTTACACCTTTTTGGGCAACCAATTCTTAAACTACTTAGATCTGATGATCTTGATCTCCTAGAAGGAAAACAAACCTTCAGACTACCCTCATTCAAAATCATAGAGTTAGATGTTTTACCTACAAAACCATCTGTTGTTGAAAACTTTCATTCACTTAGTGAAATACAACAAGATCCTACTGTTAATTCAGAGTTCTTGAAAAATTTCATCAATTGGATGTAAGCAAGTCACAAACAAAAGGAAGTTCAGGAAGCCTTAGCAAAAGAAATTGAGGAAATTCATATTAAGGTTGATGAACTGGGTGACTCAATGGGTGATCTTCATGAGGAAGTAGCACTTCTACGGGTTACTATCGAACAAGACCTCAAGACGATCCGTACTAACATGCAACATATGTTTTCTGAAATTCTGAAGTGTCTACGATGAGCAATCTTTTTTATTAATAACAAATAAGGGGAGAACAAGAGGAGAAAGAGAAGAGAAGATTAAAAAAAAGCATTGTATATATCTTATGCATGCATTTCTTATGTTTTTGCTTTGAATACTATTCGTCAGAATATCATTTTATCTTTTAAAATTATGATTATTTGTTATCATAAAAAAAGGGGAGATTGTTAAGTCAAGAAGACCTCACTTTTATTAATTTTGATGAAAATCAAATAATAATCTTAGAAATGTATGAACTATTTTGATAAGTTTGTTAAGTGTGTAGAAAAATGTAAGTAACACTTAGTCAAACCCAGAAGATGCATGGTCAACATCAAATGATATATCAACAACAGATAATATATTAACAACAGACGACACGTCAATAACAGACGATATGTCAGCAACAGATGAAGTGTAACACTAGACGAAGCGCAACATCAGACGATACAAAAGGAAACTATTCTAGAATGTCAGTCAGTCAGTTAGTTAGTTGGACTTAGTTACAGGACTCAACTAATAACGATTTCTAGAAGATTCAAGAAGCAGTTCTCAAGAAGACAGTTAAAGACTTAGGCTATAAATACTAGTTCTAGTCGAAGACTAAATAATGTTTTTACAAGAGAGAAAATTTGATTGTACAATACTTAGAGAAATTCTATATTCAAAGTGTGAAAGAAGTGAGCGAATACATCTGTAACGTGAATCTCAAAAATATCTTTCCTAGAGATAGAAATAAAGGCTAGAGCCTAGAGAGACTAAGAAAGCAGATAAAGAATACTTTGTGAGAGAGACCTGAAAAGGCTCTGTAAGTGTAAAAAGAATACTTGTAAAGTTGACGAGTATAGTGAAATCTTACACAAACTCTGAGGACTGGACGTACCATAAGGTTAAGAGTGAACCAATATAAAATCGCAGCGTCTATTCTCTAATCCTTATCTTTTATTTTCTTGTTGTTAGAAGAGTAGATAATAATACTTGCGATTGCATTACTTATCAACTTTAGTAAGTGTTTTTGTGATCATCTAAATTTTGTAAAGAAATTCAAGAAATCTGAAAAGATTAATATCTTTGAAAAGATTACACAATTCAACCCCCCATTCTTGTGTATTTTACATATTATACGTGATTTCTATATTAACAAGTGATTTACTTCATGTAAGGCTTGATTTGAGGTGCTCCTACTAGCAGGAGAGCCTAACATCTTCTCAAAGTATTCAAAAGCCTCCTTTTTAAGGACATCATGATTTTTGATGATCACTCCATCTTTCTTTACTAGAAAACATATTTGTTGAAGTTTTCCTTGCCACAATTGAGTTATGAAAAAAAATTAGTGTTCCTTTCACCTTCTTTCATCTACCTATTTTTTTCCTTTTAAATAATATATGATCTCTTAGGCATAAAATTAAATTCCATTGTGCTTCTAAAAGCTTCTCTTGTTAACCTTAACTAGTTCCTTTAAGTATGAACCTCTATTCTTATTCATCTTCTTAAGTTCTTTTACCATTTTCAATTTTTGTATTCAAATGAACATCTTATAACCTTCCATCTCAATGGACATAACTCTTCTAATAACATCCTAAAAACCTTCCACATTATTAAGAAAGTTTTTAAGCTTGAAATGATTAGCTCTTTTGATCTTGCCAATTAGATCTTGTACTATAACTAGGCAATGATCTAAACATAGGGGACTATTAAAAGTAACGTTACTCTCAGGAAATTCTAGTAACCAATCCTTATTGACCAATTCCTTATCAATTTTTTATGGATAAATTATATAGGTGCTCGTTTATTACTCCATATAAAGAAATGCCCCTTGACCTTTAGATCACTAACCTTAATCCTTTTAACACATTCCTTAAATTGCTTGAGTAATTCCTCATATTCACATTACTTTCAACTTCAGATCTGAGCAAGGTACTCTGTTGGAGTTGTGGATTGAGGACAGACTATCCTATAGCCTTTTCATTTAGGAGGATAGGTTTAAACCATAAATAAAAGTAAAATGTATCAGTTTATTTTCCTATAGGAAGAAAACAACCAAATAGATCAATTGATCATTAGATAAAATAAAATCTACCTTTTTCTTCATAATATCAAATCACACAATGATCCTTTCTAATTGGTGACGGTGGTGGTTTTATTCATGTGCCCATTTATTGCCCAAAAGGTTTATTTCAGGTAGATTTTGCAATTTAATTTTAGTTTTTATTAAACCTATGATGGAAAGGTTAACATTCCTAAAAAATTCGTGAACACTACTTTCCTTTTAGGGAAATTAAAGCCTGTGATATTTTATGTTACAATGGTCATACGAAGCAGATAATTTTAATCCTTTGGACCCTTCTTTCCTTATTGTTTTCCTCTTAACACATATAAAACACTCATTATTCTACTTGGAAATGGTATAGAAAACTTTCATCTCTTAAATAATTTCCTCCATTCTATCAATTTTAGAAATCTCCTTTAGAGTATTACATCCTTTAGCTTCTTTTGGTATTATCGGAGAGGATGAAATTACATCACCATCAATTATTGCTTTTTTTCCTTTGATGAGATTTCCTTTAAAACCTTAAAAATATGTTTCACTGGTCCAAGAGTTCTTCCCTTATCTTCTCTACTTCAGCATGTTATCGACCCTTTTGCAATAGATTTTATACCATTCTTATAATCTCTATATGTGTCCATAGGCATTTATAAACCCTCTTATTCTTTAAACCCCATCAATTCTTGATAATTATCCTTTTAGAATAATTTGTCAGCAGGTTTCTAGGTCTTACCCCATTGCTTAAGGGAAGGTCTCATTTTGTATGAATCCAAAATTAAATCTTCATAAAGCCTATCATTTTCCCTTAATTTCATGAGGAGGATAACCTCCAAGATTTCCTCATCCAAAGCCTTACTTACACAAACTTTAGCATGACTAATCCTTCTCCTCTTAGTTATAAGTTAGTCAATAGACTTAATCCTTTATTGTATCAAAATTCTAGTGGAACATGTTCATATTCATCCACAAAAGGATACTTTTAATTTTCTCTACAATTACACCTGCTTTCCACATTTGTATGAATTATGGGGCATTGACAATATGCCAAGTTCCCTCATTAATGACCTTCATTGCCTTTGCTTATATGAAGAATTTAAATGGAAAGATGCTTTCTTCATAGAGGAAGAACTCTACTAACCCTCTACCTTTTCAATGTTTAAATGCCTATGTTTAGTGATAGGGAATGGAGGATGCTTATTTAAAAAATTCCTAACATAGTGGAGTCTCAAGCCTTTGCCCTATCTTTTAGGACTTCCACCATGATGTACCATTGCTTTGTCACCAATGTGATCAAGAGGGCAATACTTCAGGGAGGTGTTGATATGTGCTTAATTGATTATACATTTTTTCTATAACACTTGGTGATTAATGCTATGAAATGTTTAAGACATTCAATTTAGTTCATATTTAGTTTTAGGTACAATTCAGAAGCGAAAGAGCTAAATTGAGTCACCCTCATTTATCTCTATGTAGCAAGAAGAAGAAGGATTAAAAGAAGAGGAGACAAGAAAATGCATAAAAATGAAGAATACATGTTGTAAAAATTGGCTCACGAGCATACATCAAATTTTCATTGTCGTGAGAGATGAGCCATGTATCAAATTGTCATGGGCGTGACCAAGCGTGAGACCTATATCACACCTATGCAAAGGATTCTCATAGCCATGAGCCTCAACTAGGGCATTCATGGTTGTGAGCAATATAGTCACGCCAGTGACTTTGGCCAGCTGTCCTCAAACCCTACTTTTCAGTTTAAAAACATTGTTTTGACAGCAAAATGTTATGAAAAGTTTGGACGAAGCATTTTAGAGTCATGAGGTCTCGATTTTGAAGAAGAGAAAGGGAAAAACACTATTCTTTTGGAGACCTATTGAAGGTTGAGCTTCTCGACACTATCTCAGAGGTGATATCGACATTGAAGAAGCTGGTTAAACATTCTCTCTATTGTGTTTGTTGTTCTTTCTCTCTTAGGAATTCATTATGTTAACTTGTGTTTATTGAATTGGGTATTGTGTAAGAATAATTAAATGTTCTATTTGATTGTTTTTATATATTAACCCCTTGTTAGAATTGAAAACAATATATAATCATTGTGTTTCTAACTCATTTGTGGCAACTAATGCTTTTTAATCATTAGAGATAACATAGCTTAAGTTAAATGATATAAGCTTGTGTGGTTGTTGCCTTTTTTAATTTGCTTTCCTAACTCGTAATGTGGTTGTCCAATTAAATCTGGAGAGCTTGTTCTAGGTTGTTTGATAGCTAGGTTTAATCAATAAGCTTTTTTTAATTAAACACGACCTAATGAAAAATTGGGGTTGACAGAGCTTATTGTTAACCTATGATTAATAGATACTAGGAGAGGTATAAGAATAATAACTCAATGAAGTATGTTTAATTGTGTGTAGACTAAGATTGAACCGATGATAGGGTCTTTAACGTATTCATCACTTTTCATCATTTTTAGATTGTTTTCTTTAATTTTCTTCATTAGCTTGATTTTACTTTCTTTTGTTATTTAAACAAAACCCCCGTTAACCTAAACACCAATTATTTTCATTTTAAAAGCTTTACATATACTCTCTTTGGGATCAACCTAGACTCATCACTGTTATAGTTTTAGGATTAGTTTTTTAAGTAGTGTTATGACATGCTACGTCAATTTTTAATGTCGTTATCAGGAAGCGCAATATTTTTGTTTTTGTTTTTTATTTTAATTGGTGTTTTGTATATATTTGTTTATAATTATTTTAATTTTATTTATTTCTTGATCTTATCACTTTTTATTTAGTGTTTGTGTGTTTAAAAGAACGAGAGAAATACAAGGAAGGAAGTAGTTTTTCTTATAATTCATATTCTCAATCTTATAACCAAGTTTGGAGTGGTCAACTGAATTTATCTTAAGGATGGGATAACTAGCAAGACTACTACCTAGATGAGTTGTAGGATGTACATCGATTCCTGAATATACCACAAACTTCTTATTACGACTCAAGTCTATCTCTAAAAGAATTAATTAATGTTATTGTTGCTAACATTTTGTAATTTCAGCAAGAGGAAAAGCAATTTTGGCTGGATACAAGGTTTACTGTCCAAAATTTGAAGTGGTAGCAAAACTTAGGTACATCACAAAAAGAATTAGTTATGTCTCTTACTACTAATACTCTATAATTCCAGTAGGATACAAGTTCCATAATCCATAATTTGGTAAGCTATATGAGTCAGTTAGCAAAAGCTATCAACCGCCTAGCATTACAAAGTAAAGAGACATAACTATCTCAACCTAAGGTGTACCCAAGGGATGTTAGTACAGAGACCTTATAAAGTAAAGAGGAGCTTGAGAATTTTAAAAATACTACTCAAGGAATTGCTTGTGAAGAAGAAGTGGAGAAGGAGTTCAAAGAAAAAAGGATACATCATTCAGCTCAAAGGTGAGGACTAAGTCCATAATTATTTTTAAGATTAACCCTTCACCTTTGCCTAACATTTCAAAGAAATTAAACAAGGAAGAAAAAGGTGAAGAAATATTTAAGATATTTCCAAAGTGTATAAACCTAGCAGAGATTGGAATTTTTAAGATAGGGAAGCCAATGTATGTGAATGATCATCGACTTAGGCCCTATCCTAAACAACCACAAGTGGAAGGAGTGCATGTGACACCTGAAGATCATAATTTTGTTACGTGATGAGGAAAACAAGGAGTCAAGCCTATAATAATAAACAAAGGCACTGCTTGGGAGGCAACCCAAAGGGATTTATTTCTTTTCCTCTACATTTTAACATTTGTTTCTTATATGCATATGTGTTTTTAAGTTTGTTAGTTTCTTACATGCTTTAAGTTTTCAATAAAAGAGAGAGAGAGAATCAAACAAAAAAATAAACATTTTCTCTTTTTTATTGCTTCTAGGATTATATAATCATGATTAGAGAGTGAATTGCATAGAAGAATTCGTGGCAACTTAGCATGTACTTTTGCTTTTGTGATTGGTCAATATACATTAACTTTAGAAGAGTAATGACTAGTGGTAGACACAAGCCAATGAGATATTGAGCCTTTATAGACTAAAACATCCATATCAATCTCATTGTCTTTTGTTTATGTGTGACCTTCATGAAATGTTCATCCTGACTTTGGTTTGATTTTCTTTTCAAGACTACTTTTTTATCACATGCATTAACATGGAAATGATATAGGCATTCTTCATTTTTACAAACTACATTATTCAAATAGCCTACCTTTTGATATGAATTTTTCCTTTGTTAACCCCCTTAAGCATTATTAGCCTTTCTTTTTGTGCTAAACATAATACATGCTTTAAACTTAACTAAATGTCCTACCCAAACTTTAAAGATAACTGAGCATTTGTGATTGTTGATGATTGTAGTTGCATAAAAGTATAAATGTGGGGGATGTGCATATTTGTTGAGTTGGTTATAATCATTGAAATGTCATTGTATGTCTTGTCAACTAATCTTAGTTGATGTAGCTTCTGCCAATTTTTTAAAAAAGGAAAAAAGAAAGAAAAAAAAGGAAAAAGAAAAGCATACACAAAAAAGAAAAAAGAGAAAAAGAAAAGAAAAGATACGTTTAAATAAAAGTATCTAGGAGGAAATACATAGGCTTTGACAATTTTATTCTTGATTAGTTTCTCCTCCTAAAGTTGTATTGAATAGGTGATTTGAGTATGATGCTTATGAAGTAGATGCTATTTTAAAGGATAAATCCTTGTAGTTTCAATGTATGGTTTACCATCGATTTTTATGAGTGATTCATTCTAATTAGTTATATTTCATATGGTTTATGGTGTGAGAGCTTGAATTTGACATGTTAAATATAATTTTTGCATTCATTATGGTTGATGTACACAATTCTGAGTGAATGTTGTTTTTGTGCTTGATGGTACATTATGTCTTTTTCTTGTTTCACTAGCTTCAATGGATTTTATGTTATACTGCCTAAATATATCTCGTCTTACCCTTGGTTGGACCCCGTTTTCGGAGCCCAACATTCAGAGTCACAAAATGTGAACAAACTCCTTCTTCTATTTTAGAACAAATTTTGGGAAACTTCCAACAAGAATTTCAATTTGACTTCTTTAGAACATTTATTTCCCATTGTCTTAAGTTTCTAATGACATCAAAATCATTCAATTTGGTTTAGAAATTTGAAAGTTATGGCCCAAACAATTTCAGACTGTTATTAAACTGAAACAGTATACTATACCCAACTTCACTCCTAAAATTGAAAGTCTTAGAGACTGAATTAAAATTTGATTCCTTCAGATAATTTGTGTCTCTATAGTTTATTTAGAGACAAGAATCATCACATTTGGAGCTTTAAGATCAAGATATCACCAAAATACTAAAGCATGTTCAGTAAAAATATCCAACTCATATTCTTCCAACCGATCCTCTTATTTTGATTCAACCAAACTTTTTCAAAATTAATACCAAAAGCTATAAATTTTTATAGAGGGATAAAGGAATGTGTTAGAAAACTATTGCTTTAAAAATCAGGTCATTTGAAGGTCGGATGACAAATTTATAGCCAAAAGAGTGAAAAGTGTTCAAGGGGGGCGGGGGGGGGGGGGGGGCACCTG
>JAOSBK010000205.1:23354291-23364459 GCA_027568895.1 Erythroxylum shatona | reverse complement strand
AACCTTATTAACATTAACATGTCAATTAAGGTCCCATACAAATTAATCTATCAAGACCTCAAAATTCATCAAATCATACTTAATCAAATTAAAAAAAAATTCAGGGGCCAACAACTTTTCTTATTTATTATAATTTAGAAAAGGTCATTTCACAAGTTTATACGTGACACATTCAAATTAGATTTGAATACTGCTTCTAATCTAATTAAAAATAATATTTCCTCAATTAGAAAACTTAATGTCAAAAGAAAACTATTTTTAAATTAAATAAAATAGTTTAAATATAATTAATAAAGTCCATTATATTATTTTAAAGATTAATTTCTCAATTAAATAGAAAATAAATTGTAATAAATTAGAAACTATATTTCAAAATATTAAAAAGGCCCATTTTCTTAAATAATAAATGAAAATACTTTCAAATTTAATCAAGAAAAATATCTTTTCTAATTAATTAAGAAACTTATTATTGAAATTAATAAAAAAGATTGAAAATAAAATAGATTATTAACCCTACAAAATAAGCTTATCTTATTTCAATCAAATTGAAATAAATAATTTTAATTAATTCAATTACTTAAGAATAAAATTTTCTTAATTTTGAAGGAGTCTAATTAATTACTGATTCTAATTTGATTGAAATTCAATTAATTTAATGTATAGAAAATAATTTTTGAAATATTAATCAGGAATTAATTTAATTATTAATCTTAATATAATTAGAAAATAATTAATTTAGTATTAAAATTAAAATATCATCTTAATTAATATAATATTATTATATTAATTTGTTTAACAAAATCTAATTACAAAAGATAACTTTTTAAACCTTGCTTAATTCTAGTTATTGGTTTGATAACTAATTTAATTTAATAATTTAAATATTAAAATTAAGCTTAATTCCAATCCTTTTGAAAATAATTAGAAAACAATTTTCATATTTATTAGGAATTTATACCAAAGTAATCTCAATTAAACAAATTTAATAAAAAGTAAGGCTTAAAAATAAAATAAATAGGGAACTGCCGACTATGCTAAGCACGTATCATCCATTTTCTTTTGGCACGTGGACAATACACGTTAGGTTTGTCACACTCATCAGGTATGGTGAGTATGTTAGGCTTCTGCCATCTCCACTTGTTTTATCCCCTCGTTTCTATTAAGGATGATAATGGGTCAAGTCGGACTGGGCGGCCCGTGGCATTGCTCTTGATCCAACTGGTTGGTGGCTGTGAAGGTTAGGTCAGGCTGGGCTGTCTATACTATTTTTAAAATTTTTTTTGACAAAATAAAGTTGTTTTTTCACATTTCGGTTAGACCACTTTGTGGCCTGACCAACTCGGGCCACACAAGCTGGGTCGGGGCAAGATCTGTCATCCCTATTCTCCATTTAGGCATTTCAGTCGTTGCCTCCTCTGTCTTTGCTTCTTCTCTTATCACATCATCTTCTAAAATTTCAAACTCTTGCCAGTGGCGATAGTTGCCACTATCGATATAGAATACGACCAGTGGTGGCTGTAGCCTTTAGTGTCATTTTTATAGCATTGGGGATGCTTCATGTGTCTCCAATGTTGATTCCTCATTCGAAATCAGTCCAAATTCAATATCAAACAAAACAAACAACCTTAAACCTCAAAACACACACCTTAACCTAGAACTGACGTTTAATCAAGTTTTCAAAATTTTCCAAATTTTTATGTGCTATTCAATCCATGTGAACACTGATCATATCTCCAGAAATGTACTCATAGGTAAGTTTCACAATTTTTTTGCAAAATCATAAAGACACACCAGAGTTTTCAGAGGTGCGATTGAGTATTAACAAAGGAAAGTATTGTGACTAAAGAAATTTTCCAAAAGTTGAAAACACATGATTCATATATTTTAAAGTTTTCACAAGCGAAACCAAAAAATAAGTATTTCAGAAGATGAAGGGGCGAAGTGACAGGATTTTGAAAACAAGAACAAAGTTTGCATATGATTTTCCAGAACATGAATATTTGACATGTACAATTTTAGTTTTCATTTTTTAAGAATTAAAAAACCCTAATTAATATTAGCCTAAACAATATTAGGCAAATTCATGTATCATACATCTTTTGCATTAATAAATTTTAAGCCTCAACTTTATAAAAAAAAAATAACAATCAAGCAACTTTAGTCAAGTTAAATAATTAAACGTGGCTTTAACACCACACTTGAGAAATTAATCATGATCCAATTATGGGCATAGCAAAAAAATAATTTTTACAATTTTTTATTAAATCTATTTAATTGAATAACTGGAAAAATATGTCATAAATAAAAAGGTTGAAACATACGTAATTCGAAATCTTGCATATTTTTTCTCGGACTATCAACTACAAGTTATCCACATGTCTAACCACTAACAATATCCACATGATAGGAAAAAAAAACTAAACACTGGAGAGGAAAAAGTAGAAGTACTAGCTCCCTTATACCTTTTTCTTATTTATAGAAAAAGTCATTAGGATTTGGAAAGTAATAAAGAAATTTAATTAAGGAACACCTACTACACCCCAATACTATATGTTACGTTATAAAATAGTTACTAACTAAACACTGGGCTAGCATCACTAACAGTGTAAGGCTAGTTTAGACTATATGATAGAATGTTACAAAGAGTGTTTAGATCGCAAACTTGAAAAAATCTCAATTGAGAATTATTGAGCTAAAGCAACTAATTTAAGCTTGAGATGGAACTTGCTAAGACTACTACTAATTTCCTCTATTTTATCACTAAACATTTCACCATTTCTTTCTTTCCAAATTTGATAGATAGGCATTCCAAAGCCTACTCTAAATGACTTCTTATCCCTTTTAGTTCTTATATTAACCTTTGAGGCCCAATTTAATATGCTCAGCCATCCCCTGCTTATGCATCACATGTTAAAAAATGTGAGCATGATGTTCCAAAGGACTAAAGAGAATGCACAATTGAAGAACAAGCGGTCACGCAATTCCCACATAGAGCACAATCAAGGCTATCAACATGGAATTTTAGACTATTCCTGGTCCCCCATCTGAGAGAAGTGGCCATCTACAATATAAAAGAATGTGATGGAGCAATGTTAGTTTCTTACACTAGGCTAAACCAATGGCTCTTTATCGAAGTTTCCATCAACATTATCTTACGTGAGGCAGTGAAAAATCCTAGAGTTTTGTCATGTTAGAGAAATACATTGGAATATTATAAATTATGTCTTAGAAACCTGTGAAGGAATGAAATGGCCAATACTAGTTTCCATTCATTATTAAAGATTGCACCTTTACATTAACAACAATTATGGCTTTTAGAGTTAGGGATTCTCTGAGCTGGTATAAGCGTTCGAGTGTATGCCAATTATCAAACCAAAGATACGTTGTCTCACCATTTCTTTTTTTTTTTTACTTCATTTAAGATTGCATAAATTCTCTAGTTCACAAGTTATGCTGGAAGGTGTAGGAATGAATCTGTTTATGCTTTATTGTCCATACACTCTCACCCCTCAAGTGATACATATGCATCCATTTCACCAAAAAACTTTCCTTCTCCACAAAAATTCTCCATATCTCCTAGACATAAAAACTTTGGACATTCAACAAGTTAATACTAATCCAAAACCACCACATTGTTTTAGAATACGTATTGAGCTCCATTGGACACTTAGTGTTTTAAAGTTGATGCTCGAGCCATTCCAAAAAAATCCCTGATTAATCTGTTAAATCTCCTCATCAAACTCTTTGGTAAGGCAATGTGTAAGCACCAATTATAGTTTTCCACTATGAGATAAGAATCTATGAAATCTAAGCACCAATTATAGTCTTCCACTATAAGGTAATAATCTATGAAATCATCAAAGTACTCTCCTTTTAAGGAGCCCAATCAATTACATTAAGTCTCTTGCTGGAGATGGGAACACCAAAGTACTTAGAGGGGAGATGCTGACATTTCAAACCAAGTGAGGATGCAATTAAGTTCATATTAGATTGTTGAGTTGCAAAAAAGTATACAGAACTTTTCATTGGATTGAAGCTCAATCCAAAAAATGTTTTGAAAGATTCAAAGGAACTCATTAGTAGATTAATTGAAGTAGCATCTACTTGAAACAAATATTGATAGATCATCTTGCAAATGAAAGTTAGGATATTTTCAACTTACCAAATTTGTTGTGGTACTTAAATTTCGGATTTCTTGTTGCATTCTGAGAGGTAATCTATGATTCCAAAAAGTTAAGGAGCCAAGGGATCACCTTGTTTCAAAACTTAAGCTCTCTTAAAGAGATTTTATAGATCCCTATTGATTATGATAGAAAAGAATTGTAAGGAAATATAAGCCTTGATCTAATCAATGAACTTACTAATATAACTAACAACTTGGAAAGTCTTCTGTATAAAATCCAATTAATATAATCAAAGGCTTTAGTAAACTCAATTTGTAGTGCACAATTGTTAATGTGTTTGTTGGGTTTGTAATCCCTAAAGAGCTCTTGTACAAGGGTAATGTTGTCCCTTATGCTCCTTCCACTCATATATGTAACTTGACAAGGACCAATAAGGTTAGGAAGTATCCTCGTCAATTTATTTGCTAGTATCTTTGAGATTAAATTATAAATCGCATTACAACATGTTATATTTCTATAGTCATTGAGACTAAAAGGATTGGGGACTTTGGGTACAAGACATCTATACGTCTTGTTTGGTTTAGTGTTTCTTGAAAAAATTCCAAATTAGTGTTAACTACCATTCGTCTAGTTTATTCCCATATGGATTGAAAAAACCTTGTGTTGAAGCTATCGGGCCCAGAAGATTTTTCAAGATGGAAAGAGAACAAAATTGATCTAATTTCTTTTATCGTTATATCCTTAATAAGTGTAACAAGAAAGTCAAATTCTAATTCTAACTATAATTTAATTTTAGTAAAATCAAATATCTCATATTTGATTCCAGCAAATTTTCAAAATTCACAATTAAGTCCAAAGTAATTTAAAATAAAATTGGTCTTTTTAGCTATTCTTTTATGTGGGACCAAAATGTGTTAGTAATAATTATAAATTATATAGTATTCATAATTATAATTAGATAAATTAAAACTTCATTTTATTTATATTTAATTTTTCAACTAAAATTTATAATCATAGATCAAGATTGATGCCTAGCATATGTTATGACTACCCAAATATTAGGAATTTCAAAATGATTTGACTAAACATAACATTGTATGATTATGATATATAATTTAATACTTTTATCATATAATATTTAAATCAGACATAAAGTATGAATTCAATGTCTAATGTATTAAATCTAATCATGTTTGTTCTTTTTAATTAATAGTTGATTTATAATAGATATTTGGAAAACACCTTTTCAAATATTAATTCACTCTGACTAGAGAATTACTTAAGTTACTGTTAATCAATAATAATAGAACATTCTCTCTAATTAATTTAGAGCGACAAACCCTTTGTTGATTTACTCAACTATTTCCAGATAGTCCAACTATATCCAAGTATTATCAATTTAACTACCCTAAATATAATAGATCATAAGTAGCATCGAAATATAATAATTTTCATATGAATATTTTAGTAATCTTAAGTCTAAAGATAATCATACAACCATTAAGAAAATTCGTAAACATACAAGTAATGTTCCCTTTCGGATCCTTATAATAGGATCAATTCATTGAACTTTTCTTTGTTAAAGGTTCAATTCACTGAACTTACTATCTAATAAACACCTACAAGTTTGTTTAAGTATCTTTATACTTTAATTTATAAAATCAATTACTTTCTTTATAAAAAAGAAAACTAACGTGTACTAATTTTACTGTTTAATTAATATTCATCTTGATGAAACTACAACTATAAATAATTTAAGAATAGTACATAAATACAAATTGAATCTCATCATAATTTGGAATTACACAACAATTATTTTAGGAATTTTTTAAATATTAAAATATCAAATATAATTAACAAAATATAAGTAGATAAACATTATCTTTAATTAATTATGTCACAAAATCTATAGTAAAGCGATTAGTTTTAGGACATACACCAATAAAAACTACCTCCAAAATTTAATACAATCATAGTTTAGTTCGACTTGAAATTTGACATCTATACATATATATATTAATTAAATCAATTCTAATTCTTCCCTCGACCTGCTAGCATTCATTCGTCTCATTCATATTTTTGCAATTAACGACCTTTTCAACTCCAGAGTATCTATGATTTATGTAAATGTTATAAACCTAACCTAAATAAGAGATGGGTTTGTCAAATTTTTGGAATTCACAGATGATCTAACAGTTGACACACTTGTTCCATTTGTAACTCACGCTATGGTTAATGAGATCCTACCTCCAACTTTCTTCACTAGAGCAAAGAGTATTATTCCACAATCATCTAAAGGACTTGAGATCTTTTAAACTGCCAAGAAGTGTTAACTCTTAGCCCTACATCATGCAAAACTTGCGGATAGAAAGTTAGCTGGTAACACTTGCAAAGAAGAGTATTCCTCAATCAACTGAAGGATTTGAGGTCCTTTATCAACCCCACATCACGCAAAACTTGTGGAGAAATTAGGGTGATATCACTTGCAATCACTATTGAAGTATGAATGAGTGGGAAAAGGGGAAATCCATATACCTTATATGAGATGGACTCCACCCGGATAAAGTAAACAAACCAATGAAAGAAGTTTAGGTAAAAAAGGACACACAAGATTTAACGTGAAAAACCCATTAACGAATATGGGGAAAAACCACAAGCAAGAATAACAAATTTTACACCATAGAAAACAAAAATTACAAGAGGAAGATTTCACAATTCACACCAAGAATTAATAACAATGTTATGGGAAAGAGATTTTGGGATATATAAAACCTTAAGCATGTGCCTCCTTATATAGCCTTAATGGAGGCCTCTAATCTCACAAACTTTCGATGTGGGATAGAAAACCAACAATCTCCCACTTGGAGATTTGATTGAGAACCAATCAATCTCCATACTATTGTTTCTATCTTGTTATTTCTCTATTCTCTACGTCTCTGCCAAGCCTTACAAGGATCTACACCAAATGAATTTATCAGTGTTGATTAGCTTTGTTAGTGCATCTGTTAGTTTTTTTTGTGTGAATTTTCTGTATGTCTATACTTCCATCTTCTACTACTTCACGAACAAAATGATATTGAACTCCTATGTGTTTAGTTTTGGAATGAAAAGTTGAATTCTTTGTAATATGCAAGGAACTTTTACTATTATAATACAAATGAATTTTCTCTTATCGGTGCCCAAGATCCTCCAAATCCTTTTTATCCAAATTGATTTCCTGCAAGCTTATGTAGCTGCCATATACTCAACTTCTGTTGTAGATAGTGCTACAATTGTTTATAGTTTAGACACTAGCTCACAGCTCCTCCTACAACTGTAAACACATACCCTGTAGTGGATTTTCTTCTATCAAGGTTACTTGCAAAATCAGAATCAATATATCCTTTGATAATAAATTCAAATTCTTTATAACATAAAGCAGCATCTAAGGTCCTTTTAATATATCTCAGGATCCTCTTTATAACCCACCAATGTTCTCGACCAATATTCTCTATGTAATGATTAACCACGCCCACTGCATGTGCAATGTTTGGCATTGTGCAAATCATAGCAAGCATTAAACTCCCCACAAATGATGCATACGGCTCTCGAGACATCCCCTTCCTCTCTACTTCAGGATAACTCAAAATTAACATGAAGAGAGGTAGAGATTGACTTATAATCTTGCATATTAAAGCGTCGTAAGATTTTCTTCAAGTAATTCTGCTAAGAAAGACAAATCTTGCTGTTATTTATGTCTCGATAAACTTGCATTCCTAGAATCTTATTTATTAATCCTAAATCTTTCATTTCAAACTCCCCAGCTAACTGAGCCTTCAAATCTTGAATATGATCTTTGTTAGGGATTGTAACCAACATGTCGTCAACATACAACAATAATACAATGAAATCATTATTACCAAACCTCTTAAAATATTCACAAAGGTTTGCACTAAATCTATTGAATCCATAACTCATTATAAAGGAATCAAATCTTTTATACCAATATCTTGGTGCCTGTTTTAAATCGTATAAAGATTTATTCAACCTGCAAACCAAGTTTTCTTTCCCTGGTGCTTCAAAACCTTTTGGTTGATATATGTAAATTTCTTCTTCAAGATCTCCATGAGAAAACGTAGTCTTTACATTTAACTTCTCTAAATATAGATCAAATGTAGCACATATAGCTAGGACAATATGAATTGTATTAAGACAAACTACAAGTGAAAAAATGTCTATAAAGTCAATATCTTCTTTCTGAACATATCCTTTTATCATTAGCCTTGCATGATACTGCTCTACCTGATCATCACTATTACATTTGATCTTGTGTACTTATTTGTTGCCAATGGGTTTTCTCCCTTATGGTAGTGGCACAAGCTTCCATGTCTTATTCTTATCAAGAGCTTCTATTTCTTTCTGCATTGCTGCCATCTAAAAATGTTAAATCTAAACAATTTGTTGCTTCTCAGAATGTTGATGGTTCTCCATCTTTTTTAGGAGACAATATGCAACATTGCCATTTATAATATAATTAGATTGCCAGGTTGGGTTCTCCTTTCACGAGTTGACCATCAAACTTTTGTATTTTCATATTCAACTGATTTTTTCTCCTCGTGATTTGATATAGCTTTAGTAGAATCTTTCTGATCAATCTTCCTTTCTTCCTGAATCATCAACTTCAGAATTTTCTTCAGAAGTGTTATTTTGATCTTTCTCTTGCAGTTTATCTTCTGCAAATATGACATTTCTGCTAATGACGAGCATGTAGGCAATAGGATCCCACAGTCAATAACCCTTGACTCCATCAGCATACCTCATAAATCTACATTTTCTGGATTTTAGATCTAGTTTTGTGATATCTTGGGCATTATATATCACGAACACAAGACTTCTAAATGTGTGTAATTGAGAATAATCTATTGGTTTACCAATCCACGTCTCCATCAATGTCTTCAGATCATTCAATCTTATTGGTGATCGATTAATCACATAGTACGTTGTCTTCACTGCTTCTACACAAAAAGACTTTTCCATACTTGCAGTTTTCAATATGGCTCTAGTTTTTTCAATTAGAGTTTTGTTCATTTGCTCTACCACTCCATTTTTTTAAGGAGTGTGAGGCACCATAAATTGAAGTTTAATGCCTTCTCGATTACAAAAATCGATGAACTCATCACCAGTATATTTTCCACCATTATTAGCCCTGAGGCACTTGATTTTCTTTCCCATCCCTAGCTCACTTTGTGCTTTAAATGTTGTAAAGGTTGAAAATGCATCTCCTTTTCTCTTGATAGGATATACCCAACATCTTCTGGAGTAATCATCAAAAAAGGTCACAAAGTACCTTGCTCCACCCAGAGACTCAACTAGTGCCTGTCATACATCAGAGTGAATCAATTATAAAACATCTTTACTTCTAGAGTTCGATGCATTAAATTTCAGTCTCTACTGCTTACTTATAATGTAGTGCTCACAAAAGGGTAATGATACCTTCGTAAGACCAGGGAGTAGTTTATGCTCAGCAAGAATCTTCAATCCATGTTCTGACATGTGGCCAAGTTTACGATGCCACAATTTGTTACATTTGCTGTAGAACTAATAGATGCAACCAATGTGTTTGCTTCCATATACATCTCTCCCATAAATGTGTATAAGTTTACAGCTATCCTTTCCTCCTTCATTACTACAATTGCTCCTTTGATCACTTGTATAACTCCATTTTGAATGGAGGTCTTGCACCCAATTTCATCCAGTTATCTTAAAGACAATAACTTCATCTTCAAGCCCTTCATATGTTGCACATTTTGATTAGTGTGAACATTGAAGTAAATCACACGTTAGAACAATGCTTATAATACGATCTGCAATACACAAGAAGGGGAGGTTGAATTGTGAATTCTCCTTTTTAATAATCTTTCAAAAACTTCCTTTTAAGAACGTTTTTCTATCAGAACTAAGTTCTTTTCTCAAAAGCTTTGGTAAATAAGAGTTAATCAAATCTTTTGAAAGAACTTGTTGAAAACTAGGTGAAAATAAGAAAAACTTTGAACTTCGAGAGAGAT
>JAOSBK010000205.1:23341435-23354191 GCA_027568895.1 Erythroxylum shatona | reverse complement strand
CGCATACTTCGTCTGTTTTTCTGCTTCGCATACTTCGTCTGCTTTTCTGCTTCGCATACTTCGTCTGCTTTTCTGCTCCGCATACTTCGTCTGCTTTTCTGCTTTGCATACTTCGTCTGCTTTTTAACTCCGTCTGTTTTTTAACTTCGTCTGTTTTTTCAACTCCGTCTATTTTTCAACTTCGACTGTTTTTCAACTCCGTCTGTTTTTCAACTTCGTCTGTTTTTTTAACTTCGTCTGTTTTTCAACTTCTCTTGTTATTCATCAAAATCATTTAATAAAAGTCATTGGACTTAACAAACTATACCATCATACATCTTTAACTTGATGATATCAATCCCAACAATCTCTAAGACATAGTCATTTCCCATGTATATAGATCCTGTTGAGATAGATTTATAAGTGTGAAAACAATCTCAACAAGGAGTCATATGTCACGTTGCTTGTAAATCCATTATCTAAGCATCAATGAGCTCTACTTTGTCCTTAAACATCGTTGCTACTTCACTGTATAATATTTCTCCATTGGCAACACATCCTTGAGAAGTTGATGCTTCAGAGGCATTGTTTCTACCCTTCATAAATCGACATTCATTATAAAAGCGTCATCTCTTGCCATAGTTGTAACACTTGATATTCTTCTTACTTTTAGATTTCGACCTTCCTTGTTTGTAACTCCTAGTGGAATCACGCTTTATTGACCATCCTCTAGTCATTAATAAGGCTTTCGTTTGATGCGAACTAGTTAATCTTTTTTCCTTGTTGATATATATGCTTTCTTCTTCAAGAACTGAATCAACAACATCTGCTGGGATGTCAAGTGTGAGTAGGAATCTCATGTTGAAAAGAGATGAAACTAGCGAAGGGTATATAAAGGACCCATAAACCTAATGTCTTAATTTTTTGGGTTAGAGTATAGTGTCAAAGCCTATGAGTATATGTCCTCACTAGGCCGATGATGAAGATCTACAATGAAAGTAGGACCCCTGGCTCCAACAAATGGTATCAGAGCTGATGATTCAACAAGGAACGAGTATGGAGACAATTGTCAAATCCCGTGATTGCATCCCCACGAAGAAGAGCAAGGAGACACCTGATGGACCCAAACCATTAGAGTAGAAGGGCTTTGGTGACGACATATACTCGAACTGCTAAGAAAAAGGCAAAAAAAGGCTTTCGCTCAAAGGGGAGCCCAAGCCCAATGTAGAAGTTCATAATTGAAGGGAAGATTGTTAGGATGTCAAATGAAAGTAGGAATTCTACATTAGAAAGAGATGGAACTAGTGAAGGACATATAAATAAAAAGGACTCATAAACCTAATGCCTTAAGGTTTTGAGTTGAAGTATGGTGTTACGACTTACGAGTAAGTTCTCTCACTAGGCCCATGACGTAGATCTCACAAGTAAGTAGGTTTCCAAGATCCAACAATGTCATCAAATACCAAAGTATCTATGAGGATATTATTGGCTAAATTAATGATGAGTTGGTCATATGAATCTGAAAAATTTTGAAGTAGAATCTTCGCATGTTCAGTTGGATTTAAATTATGTCCCAACTTTGAAAGTTAAGAGCATAGAGAGGTCGGAGTATTGATATGTTATGTTACTAAAGTAAATTAGACATTCGAAATGTGTAAAGTCTCATGTTTAGAAAAATTTTGTTGTGAAGAGACTTACTTTATATAACTTTGTGAGATGATCTCATATCTTCTTGGTTGTTTTCTTTTCCTCTACACCTTGCAAAATATCATTTGATAGACCAAGATGCAAGTCTGACATGGCCAAGGCATCTATTTGTTTCCATTTGATGTCATTTGTGAAATTCACCTACCTAGCGCTAATGGCCTCCAGGCAGTTATCTTTTACTAATATTGCCTTCATCTTCAATTTTCATAATGAGAACTTTATTCTGTCAAACTTTGTAATATCGAATTTGGTCGACATTGCTTATATAACAAGAATTGATTCTCACTCTCTCACGTGAAAAAGGAAAATTGCCTTGAATTACCTTTACTTACTATATAATAAGATTGTAGTATACCAGAAAAGTTCCCAAAAAAGGTTGGAGGATTCACAAATGGCCTCACTTAAAACCTAATATCCTAGACAAAGTTTTTCCTAAACATGTACTCAATCACCTTAAATACCAACAAAAAATGCCCAAAAGATGACAAGAAGAACTCGAGAAAGAAAAACTCGTTTTCTGATGTGGAAGATCAGACTATACTGCAACTACAGAGCATACTTGAGCAACTTTTGGGCTCTGATATCACTGATAGAATTTAGGCTCTACCAAGATAGAGCAAACACACCAATAAAAGAAATTGAGATAAAAAAGAATACACAAGATTTAACATGAAAAATTCCTTAACGAATATGGGGAAAAGAATAGAAAATTTTTCACTGTAAAAAACAAAGGTTATAAGAGAAAGATCTCACAATTCATGCCAAGAATTAATACATAAGATTATGCCTCCTTATATGCCTTAATAGAAGTTTCTAATCTCACCCACTTTTGCTGTGGGATAGAAAACCAATACTACCTATATGCCGTCCGGAGAAAAAACCATCCAATAACAAGACCAAAATCTACAAACATAAAATTTTTGATTCAACAACTAGAGTGCAACAGTTAGACGTTGCAAGTAATAGGTTGGGACGAACAAGTTGAGAGCAACAGGTTGAGAGCTGGCAATTTGGTTCAAGCCTGACCAAACTCAACTTCAAGTCGGGCAATCTGACACACTGACTTAACGTTTTGCCACCGCTATTTTTGAGAAAGAAGGACCCAGTATAAGAATGTCACATCCATTATTACCAGCAAAATCTAAATGAGCCCGCACGGATAGCTCAACTGGTTATCAGAAAGGAAAGTTGAGTGCAAGGCTTCAGGTTCGAATCTCGGTAGCGACAGTGTGGGAGTTCATTCAATGTGGAGGCTCCTTGTGCGCATCAAAAAACAGGCCACCTTTCTGATAACCTAAGTGAGATTAAACCGTGATTTACCTCCCTCACAATTCTGT
Organism: Erythroxylum shatona; assembly: GCA_027568895.1. Taxonomy (NCBI): domain Eukaryota; kingdom Viridiplantae; phylum Streptophyta; class Magnoliopsida; order Malpighiales; family Erythroxylaceae; genus Erythroxylum; species Erythroxylum shatona. Next base: position 23,351,168 of record JAOSBK010000205.1, on the reverse strand, counting down.
CGGGCCGGGATGTGGGGGCGCCTAGGGTGAGCGATTCCACCTTTTGAGTGCAAGCAAAATCTAAACGAAAGATATACTTCTAGGATATTAATGAATTAACCAATGAACAACAGCCATGCACATTACTTTTCAGGAAGGACAAGGTTCCACTACAATTTGGGAATTGGACTCATCTGTAGATGATAGAAAATCAAATTTCTCGCAACTAATACTAACAAATCCCAAAAGCTGCACACCTCGTGGAATTTCTTCTTTTTACGATGGTTGACAAAGTGTAGAAGAATGGATATTTTCACTAAAACTAAGACCATTTTGCATTATCCAGAAATCATTCTATTCCTTTACCTAAGTTTAGCTGGGTCAAGCTCTGCAGCAGATAGAAGTATTCTGCTCTCTTGAAGCCATCGTGTAGTTAGCGTTGCACAACCTAGAAATCGTTCTTAGACATCCGTGAGCAAATAAATCTTGCAAATGAGCGCCATCAAGCCCCATCCTGAGACAAGGCAGGCAAAGGGGGTGAGTGACCATAAACCAGACTTAAAAAACCTATAAGGTTGAACCACATGCACACAAAACAGCAGAAGCAGAAGAAAGAGTCGAGGCAGCTTCCAATAAGCCTTCTGATTGGACTATCAACATAAATGAAAAATAAGAAATGCTTAGCCAATTTCATGAATGTAGCTATAATTTGACAACTCGTAGGCGTACCAATTCCAAGGCTCTTTCATGTGATGGAGATGGAACCACTATGGCTGGGCTTCGATTCACTGAAACTGGTGTCTCTGAGAATTCACTTATTATTGATCTATACATTTTTGATCCAGATGCAATGGACATGTCAGATGTTCATTTCCCTGATCTTGAACTTGTTGGATGTCTATTGCCTGCATCAGTTATATCAGCAGCACTGCCGATTGACTGCATTAAACGAAAAAAAATATACGTCGGCAATCATGCGAAATCCAGCTTCTCTTCTAAACTCAAGTGCTCTCACAAGACCACCAGTTAATATACCAATAAATAACAATTACAAGATGTTCAAACTAAGCACTAGAAATGAAGCACTAAGATTAAAATGCCAGCCAGTAGGAATATCTGAATTCTGCTTACATCATACAAGTCTTTGATGTTTACAACAATGATCGTAATATCATCTGTCCGATTTCCAAGCTCTAGCCATAGTTTATATGACTCCCCGGTAATGGCAGCACATGCATCACGAGGATCTTTATATCTTGTCACCTATGAAAAAAAAAAAACAGTACATTTTTTAGGAGGAAAGAGTAGGATCAAAGTTAAAACATATTTAAAGAATGAGACATTCGTACTTTGCTAAATTTGCAATGGAATCAATAAATCTCTGATCATTCTCAAAATCTAGCAGGTCCACTGAATCTTAGTTCAGTTTCTCAATACAATCTCCATCCGCTCTTATATTACTCCCCCCTTTGGTTTATTAATTTTTTAACTTAAAATAAGGATCTGTCAAATTTTAGTTACCAATTGACAGGACATTGTAAAAAAAGCAATATCACAACTATTATCAGTTTCTTCTGGAAGCTCTTTTACCCTAATTAAAGAATCACAATTCTCACCTCTCTAAGGAACAACTTAATATGTTGCAGATAATCGTCTTTGCATAAAAAGATGATCTATAATCTTTGGAAAATGGAATAAATCTTAGAAGATAAATTAGAATAACTGATAAAATGGACAACTAAGAAATGCTACCAGCATTTTACTTTACGGAGATTCTTGACAACATGAGAATTTATCTACAAACAAGAAATCATATCAAAGGAAAGAATTTGGCAGCAAATTATTTGACAATGCAGGCCATTGCTATAAGATTCTGATTTTAAATTAACCTCGGTTGGAATTAAATTTTAAAAAGGCCACGTAAACAATGCAACAATGAAGTCGAGTGTCCAGACCCTTCACAACCATACGCAAGCACCTACTCACTTCCAAGCTCTAGGTTAATAATAAACGCATCAATAAATCAAGGATATTATTCTATCAACAGGCATTTATTTCAGAATGAACATTAAGCATACCATATCAACAACTGTTTGACTTGAGAGGAACTCAAAAACTCCATCACTCGCAACAACAAAGAACAAGTGAGTAGATGTGAGTTGAACTATGGAGACCTCTGGAACAGCAACAACGCCAAGTCTCTCTGCCGTACTATCCCCCACACTCCTGGTAAATGCAGTCCCTGAATACATTCCATTTTGGACCCATACTCTCGGAGGATCCCCACCTTCGCTCTCCTCATCACCCCACGTCTGTATATCAGGGTCCTTGAGTCCTTCCACTTGACCAATACTCAAAACTGTAGCCCCACAAAGCTTCACTCTTTCATACTCATCCGTCCTGAAAGGTGTTTGATCCCGTGACAAATCCGAAGCCGCAATTTTATCCCCTTGTTTAACAGCGATCACTGCTCTCGAGTCTCCCACGTTAGCAACATAAATTGTATCTCCAATAACAAGAACAGTTATCGCCGTTGTACCACTCATTGTATCATCAATTTCACTGGTATGCAACTCATAGTTCGTCGTTAGAAACGCTGATTTGTATGCTTTAACAGGGTCATCCAACAACGTGGGATCAGTCCCCAATATTTCAACTAGCCTATCCTTGACAAAAATCGAGCATTGTGCACCAAATGGGCCATGCCCATCAAACACACCAAAGAAATGGACATCTGGGTTACCTTGAAGTTGAGTTCTAACGCAGAAACTATCTTGATTTTCCTTATCTGGCGAGTCATGGTAGTAACCTCTCTGAGTTAGAACAGAGTATTGCAATTTGAAGTTGCGTGAAGGGATAGGAATAATTTCCAGTGATCTTTTTGAGATTACGTGCTTGCTGTTCCTGTACGCAGGTTTCCTTGAATCACCATCTGAGGATGATAGGTAGCGACTGCAACACTTTCCATGAACACAGCCCATGTTCTTGATATATTTTTATATATATATACACACCAACAGAGGCTGAAAGAAACAGACACTTTCAGAGTGCAGATCAGAAAAATCCCAAATTTTGCCAGTGTTATATCGAACCCCGAGAACAAGAAGCGAAAGTGGGAATCATCTGACACACGGTTGGGATGGCGTGTGAGTGGGTCTCAAAGAAAGGAATGTGGATATATTGAGGACCGAAGGAGAGAGAAGAACAAAGCTCGGTGTAGTAGACTAGTCTTAAAAAGAATTGAAATCTTAGGCTCTGTTTAGTTTGAGAGTTAATAATGGGATGAATTGTAAAGTAATACATTTTTATCGTTTGTTTGAAGATTTTATAATGAAATAGAATAGAATAGACTAAGATGAAAGTGAAGGGTTTCATGTTACGTCCCATTCTATCTTAAACAGTAAAAATAACAAACTTTTTAATTGAGAATTATTCAGTCAAAAATAACTGGATCTTGTAACGATTTGAAACTTCCCTATATAATATAATTAGGTAAAGTGGAATGAAATATATTAGGTGTTCAAAGGGACACTAATTACCTAAACTTTGTTAAGAATCGACTTCTTTTATTCTTGTACTTCGTAGGTAATTTTTTTTGATAAATCACCGGTATCCGAACTCATTGGGTCGACTAATTCGGTTCGAGGTGTACTTACAATTAAGGCTCCTTGTTCTTCCCTGCAGGTGTGTTTAGTGGAGATCGAATCTAAGAGCTCTTCCCACAAACTCAACCTGCACAGCCAACTGAGCCACAACCCTTAAGTTTCGTAGGTAATTTTTTAAATCTCTCTTGGAAATACTAAAAGGTAATTCCACTTTCCAATTACAAAATTTTAAACACTTTTGATTTTTCAATTTCTTTTGCAAACTAACCGAAAACTTTCTACGGTTAATATTTCATTTTGTTTACATAAATAAAATACCCCCGAGCCGAGGTTGAGGATGGGATTCTTTTCTTTGGAGTGGGTTTTGCACTTTCGCTCAAGAAAACAGTGCCAACCACACTCAAGCGGCACGATCAAATGATTTTTTTTAAATAATTATTATGTGTTGATCTCACCAAAGAACTCCCAAATTGCATTCCTATAATGCAATTAGGGCAAATAACACTCTCTTTAAAGATAGTGGCGTGGTTTCCTATGAATGAAAACCGTCATTTTAAGTCTCAAGGTAAGCCATAGGAAAAATCTTCGCTTACAGGGTTAGTAGATAATGGAATAAAAGAGGAACTTATTGGCAAGTTAACTTGGAATATAAGTAACAAGGAACCTCCTTTGTTGATAACTAAAGTTATACTTATATTTGTTGGGGACAACTTACCTATTTTAAGGATCAGAAAGAGGCAAACTTAACTGAATCACCTAAGCCTATAATTCCTTCTATAATGGTTAAGAGACTAACAAGTTGAAATTTTAAGTTTTAAAAGGAGGAAATCCTAAAGGAGCAATATACGGAAAAGCTTCAAGGGTAAAAATCAAGTCATATGATTATTGTAGTATGAAATGTGTGTGATTAAAATGTCCAAACAAACTTCAAGCTTTAAGGGATTTTTATATTTGAGGAGAAATCTTTGATCTTAGGATTTTTGGAAATTAAGATTATATTTGAAAATATAAATAAGTTTAAAAAAATTGGGCCCCCAATGGAAATTCATCTCTAACCATTGATCCCACATGTATGGAAGAATCATTATAAGTTACAACTCTAAATTTAAATAGATTAATGAGATGGAGTGCAATGAACAAGTTATGCATATGAAGTTGCTTATTCATGAGGATTATAAAATCTTCTCCGCATTTGTGTATGGCTTTAATATAGCTTTCTAAAGAACAAATATGTGGAATAGTTTGAAGATGATACAAAGGAGGTATTGTGGTCCCTGGTTGATATGTGGAGGCTTCAATTCAATCCTATTTAGGACTAAGGTTGAAGGGAATTTCAGTTTAAAAAATTCTCAGAAGATTTCACGGTGTGTATTGAGCATATGGGGATCACTAACCTCAAATGTGAACGACATACTTTCATATGGAGCAATAAGCAAAACTTAGGTTGCTTTATTAGAAAAAAAAATTAGATAGGGCTTTAATTAACCTTGATTAGCTAACCCAATTTCCTGAAAGTAAGACAAGCTTTATAGAGCTCCTCTTCTTAAATCATAACCCTATCAAAGTAGTGACATCTTTCAAAAGGTTAGCAGGAACTTCCCTTTTAGATTCAATAACTTTTTAGTTCATGATGTTTTATTTTATTTAGCTATTAATTAAGCATTGGAAGTCTCTATCTTTGGAACTAAACAATCTAAATATGTGCAAAAGCTAAAAGCTATTATTACAAAAATATTTTTATACCTAGACAAGTTGTTACTATTGCTAAGGAGAAGCTGGTTTCCACTCAATTGAACCTCTCTATAAATCCTAGAGACTTTTTTCTTTTGAATAAGGAAATTATGTGACATTTATAGATTGGTTAGAGCTTAGGATGAGTAAGTAGATGGAGCAAATGGGGATTATCTCAATATACAGGAGCAGTAGCTGAGATTGGATCCTCTAAGTAGCTAACAAGAAAGGTTGAGCATCAGGATGATTCCTCAGACAATGTGAGCTTGATTAATGCATTTTATTTGTTTATTTAGATTTTTTAATTATTTTGGTACTTAATTCATTTATAGTATGTTTTTAGGTCTCAATTACCTTCATGGATCAATAGAAGAGGAAGTTAGGTAGAATTGAGATAAAAAATTGAAGAATTGAAGTTGTTTTAGAAGGAAACGCTAGTGTTAGTAAAGGACACGCCTATGTAGGACTTAGACATGGCTTTATGGAGGACCATATAAGTCCATGTAAATGTGTACAAGTTTAAAGATGTTGTTTCACCTAAGTTAAGGTTAAGCATGCCTTTGTAGTGATTGACACGGTAATGTCTAAATACCTCATAAGTTAATAAAATCGTCTCTCTACAATACTCACTGTAAGAAAAATAGGTTTTAGCGAGGGAAGTTATTAACGGAGTATCAAGATTTCTAACGGGAAACAAATTTGGTGATGAAAATTATCGACATAAAAAGTCGTCAAAGAAATAGCCATAGGTAAATTTTAGCGATGGATATTAGGAATCCATTGGTAAATTTAGCTACAAAATTTTGTATTTCTGTTAGTAAAACTAGATAAATTTATCTATAGATTTACAATATTCCGTCACTAAATTTGCGACAGATTCCTAATATTTTGTCAGTAAATTTACCGACAGTAAATTGTAAGTTTGTCACTAAATTTATTAACAAACACATAGCATTCCCTCGCTAAATTTACCAAAGAACAACATTATTCGTTGCTAAATTTTTAATGACATAATATTTTAATTCCGTCAAGAAATATAACTATGAAAAATTTGACCGCCATTTCTCACTTCCTACCCAAGTTTTCTATTGATAATGTTTTGATTTTTTATACATTTAATTTCTTTAAATAATATAACATTGATTGATAAATATAAAGTAAACATTATGCTGATTGGTAATATAATAAAAATATTATAATGAACATGAATAAGTATCTTAAAAATAATTGTAAATTAAGAAGTCATACAAAAACTTAAAAGTAGCAGACTATCAAATACATTCACTTATCCATTTAATCCATGCAGGTGGTGAAGCCAATGCTCTAACTGCTGCAATGAGGTCATATCCCTCCCTTTCAACTCATCCACCTCATTACATAGTTAGGTTATGCACTCCATCAACCTCTCTATTATGCTCTCAAGCTGAACGACTCTCTCATTTGATACGAACCGCTTACTAGATCCAACTATAGAGGATGTGAAGGATTACGAATAGCATGTGTTTGCAAATAAACCTAAGCCAAATATCCTTTTACGACGGCCCCTACCACCCACTGCATCAAGACATGCCTGACTCTCATCGATAGTTTCTTAGTTCTAAGACTATTGTTCAATGCTTTCTTATATTTGATCTTATCATTATAATTATTTGTGTTAATAAATGATAATTTCTAAGAATTAATATTAAAGAATAAATTTTACATACATAAAATTGTATGCATCGACTGTTAACGAAGGTCACACCATCATATTGCTTGGTGTGCGTGTGTAAAAAAAGTTGGTGTGGTGTAGGCTTCCTGCCCAGAGACTTTTCCTACATTAGAATAAATTGTTATAAGTGAACTACAATTTACAAAAATTTTGGCAGAGTTTCCTCTATTTTAATGATATTTATCCCTTGTTAAATAAAAAATTAACTTAACAACATAACCATTAATGGTACCAAACATTGATTACATTATTATTTTTTATAATAAACATATGTTTTCATTCTAAAATTCATACATCAAATTACATTGAAATCAAATTTCATACATCAAAATACAAAAACGAGAATATAAGTTTAACGTTTTGAAACTTACAAGTTTCTGTGTATGCTCCTAGTAGATCATAGATCCTCCAATGTGTACAAGTAGACTCTCTCAGTCTAGTCCTCCATGTATGTTGGCAGAATTACGCTCTAAAATGGACATTACCTCAGGTGATGCACAATTCTACTGCCAACGACTCTATATTTCTTTATATATATTTGGTGTCATACACCATTCTTGTGTATTGAACTAAGAAAGTCTCTATAAGGTATATGAACTCGCCTCTCCCATACATTATAAATTAAATCATCAAATTTTGAATCCTAAACAAATTCTTTCTAAAAAAAGAAAAACATACTATAAGTTCTTATAAATGATAATATTATCTAATTAATGCATAAAATTAGATAAAATAAAAAAGATTAAAGAACATATTTTTGTACTTTAAACTCCTGATAATAAAAATCATTTTTCGCCTGAGAGACATTCTTCCATGTATAATTTTCAAGATGTATCCTCTCCATGAACTTGGATGAGATATTTTTGGAGCACGTTCCAGATGGAACCAACCTAATATATAAGCATTTTTAGATCATTTTCAAACTAAAACATATAACTTAAGTATAAACCTATGGTGTTATCATGCATGAATTACAAAAATTTTAGAACTTCACTTACAGAATGATGATAATTGTGATGTAAGTTCTTCCATTAACTACCTTAGCTCCAGGTTGAAGGTTGCCTCTGTCATCCTCAATGTTTACCCCTGATATCTTTATTGGTGTAGGGGTGGTAGATGGTATAGGGCTATTAGATCGTGTAGCAGGGTTGCTAGATGGTGTAGCAACAAGCACAAAAGGTGATTGTATAATGATTGTAAGTCAAGAAGGTGATGCCTCATTTGGATGTGCAGTAGCTGGACGTATAACACCTAATTTTGTAGCATTTGTAAAATATGATGCTTCACCTAGAAATTGTGGTAACTTGAACCTTGGCCGCAACATATCATGTTTTCTCTTTTGTGGCATATTTTAACCTAAAATTCACATTTTATTGAATATTCTAGTGATATAACAATATAAATTAAACATAAATAACATTATACTATTGATGTAGTAATAGATTTATTCATATAATATTCTATTACAATCACAAATTAATCGATGTCATTACTTAATTGTAAATCAAAATCATCATCATCTTCTTTTTATGAAGAATTAGAATCAAACATATTTCTCGACCTCCTCATCCTCTCAAGACGAAATTTCAACATATTCATTATTTGGATCGTTCAAAGGTTTGTTCTTGTCATATGTTACACATGCATTTATTTCATAAACATCTTCTTGAACTGCTTCACTTTCAATTATCTTATTTTCTCTTTTTCCATATAATTCAAAAATACCTCGAGGTTTTACTTTGCAAATGGCCAACTAATCTAACTTTCTTGTCGTAAGCTAGGAAAAGGGACATAATACACTTGAATTGCTTGCATCGTCAACATAAAGGGTTCAAATTATCTAAATCTTCTTTGCTATTTGATTTCAACTAGATTGTATCGACTGTGCACTTTTATTCCAACATTAGGAGTAGGATCCAACTAGTCACAGTTAAATATCACACTATGTTTTATTGAAAATACAGGCTACTCAATTTCTAGTATCTCAATAATTTTACTATAGTAACCCATCAATTCTCCTTGTATGCCAATCCCACTATTTACTATTGTCATGCAATAACCATGACATTGTTTACGAAATTTGTATTCATCAACAAAATGCACCAAATAGAATTTAACAGTTCGCAAAGGTCCTTTTGCAATATCACATATGAACTTGTTCTTATTGAGTTTTATGAGGCCTACATAAAAAGTCCTCATATTAAATAGTATAACAACATTTAAACACTTTGATCTCCTATCTTAACCATTTCAATTATTGTAAGTGAAAACTTATATATTTCTTAAACTATCGATGTTGGGACCCGATCCGGAGACCAGATCCCAACAGAAAAACGGAAGCGAAAGAAGCGGATAATAAAACGAAACACAAAACAAAAGCAGAAACGCATGCTAAAATCAAAGAAATCGAGTCGAATACGAATGTAATCGGAAATTCGAATCGAACTTAAAAACGGAAACATAATCATATCGGAAGCGAATCGAAAGCAAAAGTCAAAGAAAACGAATCGAATAACAAATCGGATATGAAGCAAATGGCAAATCGGAAGCGAATGAATCGAAAGCGGAAACATAAATAGGAAAACAAAGTGAACGAAAACAAATCGAATCAAAGCAAACAAACAAATGGATCAATCGAACTGAAACAAATTCCGACATCCGTTGGAACATACTCTTTAGACAAATGTCGCGTTGGAAACCTTAGACT
>JAOSBK010000205.1:23239559-23263728 GCA_027568895.1 Erythroxylum shatona | reverse complement strand
TAATGAAAGTACTTTGAAGTAACTCTATAAGGAAATCCGCTCATGCTTTATAAGGGTTAAATGAATTAACCCTACAAGGTACGATGTACATGTTTTATATTTTCGAAGAGTGTGAAAAAAAATTACTAGGGAAAAATGAAGAAAATATCGTTTCATGATTTCGCAAGCGTTGAAGCAAGAAGATGAATCGTTGTCGTTTAAGGAATTTTCTTAGGTTTAAGGTTACGTTAATGATCCGAGGTTGGGTTTCGGAAACGGTGCCCAACAAAGGTCCTGTTCTTGGCTTGTCCATTTTGCTTCTATCACGATTATGGCCTATAGGCCAAAATCATGGGGTTGGATTTTTCGTTAGGCTTCCTCTAAATCTTTTCCATTCTTTGATATCTGATCTCAAGCACTAACAAATACATCAAGGCACCTCAAATACATAAAATTAAAGCTCAATAGCATGCTCTAACCCATATAACACTCTGAACATAGATATCTAACCAATGAATGCAATTCTAAACCTAAAGATACATGAATCAATTAATTAACCACTAAATATATACTAAAATGCCTATTAAAACGTCATATAACCTAAAAATATCAATAAGAAGAGTTAGAGTACTTTCTATAGCTGCTTATAGTCCATCCAATTGTGTCTTTAATAGAGGATTTAGGGAGATAGCTAGGAAATTAATGATGAAGTCTATCTGTTCCTCTTATTATAATTAACTAAACATTTTGAACAATAACATTGGAGACCTTTGAGTCAATAAGAAGTCTACCGATGAGAGTTGTTAGATCTTCTCTTTTGTTAGTGGACTATAAAGAGTCTAATTTTCAAACCAGAGTTAGATGACTTCTCCATTGCTTATCTAAATTTTGATAAAGGGGTAAACACTCAATTATGTCTCGACATTTGAATGAAAGGATAAAAGTGCTCTTATGTCTCTCTTATATGCCAACATTTAATATCCTTTAGGTAGAATTCATTAGTCCATTTTCTCCAAAGTGCCTCTTTTTCCTTTAACAATCCCCATGTTCTCTCAGCTATTACCTTAGTTTGAATAAGCTTAATCGTTACAAGTCTAAGCCCTCCCTTTTGCTTTCTCTATTATATGTATATTCCCTTATTACTTATTTAGTTATTAATCTCAGTTTGTTTGATATGATTGAAACTAATATGCATATAACCTGTGAGATTTAACAGGGCTTATTTAAGTAAGATGAGGTTACTCAAGCAATATGAGAGGTTTATCATCAACATAATAAGATGATCGAGATGTTCCACCACCTTCGTATCTTCCCAATCCACTAATCTAACATGATTATCGTTTTCAGCTGGAGGTTGGAAAGCAAAAATTTTAAAATGGAGAAGAAATTGGATTCTTTGTCTAATTCATGAGGGTGATACCTCCATGTCCACCGACACCATAAAACATCTCATTTTAGATGCTCATAACTTAGGAAAGTCGTCTTCTTTGTGTTTTAGTTTTGTTGATTATTTTTATGGCATGTAAGGATCTTGTGTATGCATTGGGGACAATGGTGGGGACAATGTATGATTTAGGTGTTGGGGAGAAAAAACATATATTATGATGAACTTTATGATTTGCATTTGAACTCATGAATGTTGTGATTCTTATATTGATTATTCCTCATGATAGCCTCACAATTTTCTAATTGTTATTTAGAAATAATCCCTAATTTAGGATACATTTTTAGTTAAGAATGAATGCATGAGAAGGGCAAGCATGATTAGTGTTTTCATTAAATTACTTAAGCATTTTATTAGTTTTGTTAAATGATAGTGTGCAAGAGTTAATACATTTTGAAACCTATGTGAACTTTGAGTTTAAGAGCATTCATTACATTTATTTTTGTTATGTGTTATCAAACATAGCTTGTTTTTTGCTAGAACTTTCTTTTAAATACATATTGAGACAACATTTTTGATGAACTTGTGTACAAAGATGATAAGAGTACTTAGGTATAACCATTTTTGACCTAAACAAACTACCTTACTTTTTATCTCTAGAAAACTAATTTGAGCCTTAACCTTTATTTATTTTGAATACTAACCTTGTTATAAGCCAAATTTACCCTTGTTTTAATGTCCTTAATAATTTTGAGCTCTTAAATTGAAGAAATTTCTTTAAACAACTCGGAAAAATAATTAATAAATTGAAAAAGAATGAAAATTAAATTAATTTATTCAAGTTGAATTGTTTCCCATCGATTTTTTGTTAAAATGTGAAACAAGAAATAAAATAAACAAAAATTTAAAAATAAAAGAAAAAGAAAAAATGATGAGGTAATTGAAAAGGATGCTATTTGAATCAAGTGAATTTTGGACTGATTTAAGTTATATATGTGTAGATAAGTTTGTAAGATTTCCTTTAATTTATTTAACTTAAGAACTTTTTTCCATACCTTATGCATTAGGTTCATTTTTATTAAGTGGTCGAGATATGATTCATGAGCAAGTTTATGGAAATAATTTGGTATGTTTTGATTTAAGAGTTTAATAGATCCTAAACACTTTAAGTGTATAGAGTGAAATCCATGAGAGGGTGTCAGGCCTTGTTTCATCTGATTTAATTGGAATTGATAGGTTGCTATATTTTCATTCTGACAATGTGTCCTACGAGTGCTTGTTGTCTCAATTATTATTTTATCCTAAACATTTAATGTGAATTAGCATTTGGGATATTTTTGGATGACATAAAAGAAGATGAACCGATATAAAAGGATGAATGATGAAAGAATTGAACCGTTATATAAGGATGATTGATGTGTTGTATTGATGTATGCTTAAAGACAAGCATGAGCCTGGTGTGGAAGAATTTGATAAGATGTTATTTGGTTATGTTAATTGGAATTATCACTTTTGTTTTATTTATATTTTGATGCTTAAATAGGAAAATTAATATTTGATTTATTTTAGGATGTGACAAGATTGAATCAAATTGGAAATTATTGGTCAAAATCATAAATTTTAAAAAATTGGATAGATTACTATAGCAAATAAGGCGAGATTACGCATAACGCCAGAGTCACCCTAATAATTTGAATTGAATTAGGAAACTTATATCCAGCCTTATTATGTAGGGTTTCATATTTGTTTTAGAAATTAGTCTTTGCAAGATAGAAGTAAGCTAGGTTTTGACTAGGAAAAGAAGACAAAAACACATATAGCAACTTATCTACATCATTCAATTTCATTTCTTTATAGTTTTTTCTTAATCTTTCGTCTTTTCTTTTATTTTCAGTGTTAGTGTGTGACTAAATTCAAATATTCTAATTTATGAGGATTCAAAACTCTAGTTGTAACCTTGTGGTATTATATTCTAAACTTTGATTTATGTTTTAATTGAAGTATTTCTTGCTTTATGTTCTTATGTTTCATGAATAATTAATATTGTTTGATATAAAAAAATTAATTTGATGATGATTATTCTATTGCTATCCATGAATTCAGTGATCCTTAATTGTCATAAATGATTGGTACAATTAGAAAATAAAAAATTAAGCATTTCATAGCATTAATCAATAAGTGTTTTGAAATAAATGTATAATCAATTAAGCACAAATCATTTGTTATGCCGCCAACTATAAGGGAAAAGTTATTAACTTATGATAGAATCCAGTGCTCTCGTATGGCCCTTTCTAACCTTTTCTATAGGTTATTTATAGTTTATCCTGAATCCATTAACCTCTTATATTGCAATTGCTCCTTTTCAAATATTTTCTGACAAGATAGCCTTATTAGGTGTAGGGCTATATGCCCTTTCATTAAACAAAAAGATATTATCTTATAGATATTAAAACCATATAATTTATGAATTATAGTTTAGGGGAGGGAAAGAAGTCAAAGACTTTAAGGTTATAAGTTGTGAAGTCAAGTAACTTTAACATAGAAATCTTAATATGATTAATAAATGACCATGGTGAGACGAAGTGGTCTCACATTATCCCCTAGTATATCCTCAAAACTAGTTATTATGAGCCATTCTTTTCACTTTCCTTTAATAGAACCATTACTACACTTGAGGACCATTATACTCAAGCGTAGGATTTTTTGGGATCAATGCTAAAAGCTTATAAGATATACATACTCTAATGCAATTGGATTCAATCTTAAGAGTTGTTTTGTTCTCTTTTTGTTTCTTCTCATCTAATTGCCTCTTATATTCTGAACTTTGTACCTTTTTTAATTTTGCCTTATCCTAATACAATTCTTTAAATTCTAAAAATAATTAAATGTTTAATTTAAATAATAATCATATGTATCCTTATATATAAGGAACATATCAATAAAAAAGATATAGAGTTTTTAGATTAAAGATTGCTTTTCATATTGTATCCTTTTTCATTGAACTAATCAAAAACTGACTAGAGTTTATTCTATGGCATTTCATATTTTTTTATATGATTGACATTTGCTTCCTATAGTTAAATTTCAATTTTAAATTTCATGACTAAGATTTTTTGATAAAATTTTAATCTCGTATGTAAATTTTCTATAATTTATTTCTAAGTGAGTTTGTATCAGTTACTAATAGATTTAAGCTTTAAATAAAGTGTCTATCCTTTTTTATTTCCTTTTCATTTTTAGTTCCTACTTACGGTCTCTTCATTTAGTTATCGTTCTTGAGTCTTTTTATTTTTTTTCCTAATCCTAATTGTGTCTTCTTATTGTTATGATTTGAAGAAGCTTATAAATGTTCATTTAATGTATGATTTAACACCTGAGGAAAAGAATCCTTTTCTTCTATAAGTTATGTAGCAAAAACTTAACTGGATGAACATGATATATAATAATATGGGAGACCTCTTAAAGTGACAATATAATCACACTATTTAGGTTGAAAAGGTGGTAACATTTTTGAATTCTTGATTAAAGGAGGCAAGTTAGATATAAACCAATATCCAAAGATAAATCGATGATTCTATGATGAAAATGTTGATTATCATATTAATGATGAGATATTTATAGCTTGTAGAGTAATAAGTCCTCAAATAAATGAGGAAGAGTTATAGAAGATAAAGGAGAAAATATTTCTTACTAGGAGCTATATCCAAAATAAAATATGTATTATGAGTATTGATGGTGGAAATTGTCTTAATGTAACTAATGGTATTCTTGTATAAAATTTGAATCACTTTCTTTAAAGCATTCAAAGCCATATGCTTCAATAGCTTAATAAATGTAAGGTAAACATAGTGAACAAACATCTACTAATTTCTTTTCCTATTGTTAAGTACAAAGATAAGATTCTTTGTGAAGTTGTGTCAATGTATATTGATTGAATTTTATTAGGACGGGCTAACAATATGATGGAAAAGTTATTTATGATGGATCTAAGAATACATAAACCTTTGTAAGGGTTAATAAACTAATTACTCTTGCATCCCTAACACTAAAATATATTATAAAGTCCAATTGATTACATATGAAGAATATGATATAAATATCAACAAATAGAATAGGTTTTAATTTTTAAACATGAAGATAGGGTTTGGGTACATATGCAAAAAGAAAATTGCACATCTCAAAGTATGTCTAAGAATTTTATTAGAGGATATAGTTCATTTCAAGTTATCAAAAGAATTAATGAAATTATTTATAAGGTAGATCTTTTTAGTGACACTTAGGGTCAAATCTTTTTTAGGAGAGAGGAAATCATATAAGCATAATAATATTTATGGTCCTAATCAATTGACTATGTTAAAGATTGATTTTACTTACTTAAAATAATACTGGTAATTAGCTTTTTAATTTAAGTAGGATCATATTAATGTAAAAACATATAGCGAAAATAACGAATCATTGCATATAGGTTTAGACTAATTACAAAAGCTAGAATTAAAGGAAGTCCTGAGAGAAAACATTTACTTTTAGCTAAATGAATACCCGTTCCCCTTCATGCATGTAGGAGATAAAGTTCTATTAAAGAATATGATTGAGTGCTCATATGTATAACTCTTGACAGTATAAGTTATAAAGACATAGCATTTAGCACGATATGTCCCAAACAGTTTCCAATTTAACTAATTTACAAAAAAAATCTATAACCTTAAGCATAGGTGTGTCATAAACTATTTCAAACTTCACAAATTTATAGAGATATCCCCTTCCTTAAACATAGTAATGTCCTAAATTATACCTATAATTGTTAAAAAAAATTTAACCAATATATCTTGATCTATAACCATGTCTTAGATAGTTTCTAATTGAAACCTTGGTTCTTTTTTTTGTATTTAAGGCATATTTCTTTTCAGTAGATATAAGTTTTTAAAATCTTTGTTTATAAAGAGTTGTAAGTACTTCTTTATTAATCTTCAAACTTATTAAATAATTGTTTCTTTATAGTGTTTAAATAACTAGTTAATTTAGTTCTTGATTCTTTATAATCAACGAGTAAACTATCTTTCTACTTCTAATTTAACTTTCTTATGTTTAATTTAAAATTATTTATGGTTTCTCTATAGTATATTTCTAGATGGGTTCACATTATCTAGTATTAGAGATTGGCTCCAGAATTGGATGGGTTATCCTTTTGTCTTTATTTTGGTACTATTTAAAATATATTTTATTTATTTGTTTTAAAAAAGAAAGATAATCAAGATACTATACCTTTCAATTATACTTCAAACAACTATTTCTATTTTGTATCTCATTGTTAATATACATCTTATTGTTTGAATTCTGTTTTATTCCTTAAGAAATTCAAATTACATCATTATCTGGTTTTGATGTTTTGTTATATCTTTTATTGCGTTAGGGTTTCTCCTATTCAATTCTTTTGTTTCATGTTGTTTATACCAAAAGTTTGTGTGTTTTTGAAAAGAAAAGAAAAGAAACAAAAGAAGAAAATAGAAAGAAACTAGTACTAAAATAATAATCTTAGGAAAAATTTTTCCTAAATACAGTTTGAAATCCTTGCTGATCTTTCCTAGTTTTATTTATTTCCCTTACTTCTTATTTAACCCGTTATTTTTGTTCTTTTCTTCAAACATTAATTTATTGGTTTGATTAAATTCTAGCATATTAAAGTCTTTCTTTGAGTTGATTTAGTTCTTCAAACAACTTGTGAAGGAATAAAAAGAGTGGTAAAAGGAAAGAGTATATAAAGAACAACAGCAAAAAAAAGATATTTAGAATGATATATGAGTGAGTTGAATAACGTTAATCAAAAGATATATGATAGGGATGTTGTAAGGTTATTAATAACATTATCTTTCCATTTGAATCATTTATAATCATGTTAAAGTTGAAGAGTGAAGGAATAATGGTACATTTATACTTTAAGCTATTAAAAATAGTTTGAATGCATACATATAACTTATATAAAGGATAATCACCGTAAGTTCTTATTACAAATTAACATTGAAAGCTTCTTTGTGAAGATTTTGATGGCAATGAAGGTGTAGATGTCTTATATGATGACTAACAAACAATAAGAAATAATATGGTTATATTTACACATCAAGGTGATTAGCAACGTAAATCATATAGAAAAAGGGCCTAAGAGAGATGAAAACATTGGGAACATTAAATGGATATTCCTTTATTTTAAGGGATAAATGACCATAAGGCCCATATAAAGTGGAAAAAAATATGGAACTAATTTTTGGACATCACCATTACATAAAAAAAGGTAAAACTCATTGCTATTGAGTTTATTATTTGTTGGGGATTGACTTGTGATATATAGGCAAAGGAACCCTAAAAGGTCAATTGAAAAATATATGGATATGAAGATTATCATGCGGAGGATGCCTAATTATTACTATAGAAATTCATTCAAAAGATTGCAATGCCTCATTTAAAGGCCAAAGAGTGTTAAGGAGTACCATAAAGATATGGATATATTCATGATTCGAGCTAATCTAGAGGAGGAACGGGAAGCCAATATGTATATTTCTAAATAGTTTAAATCATACGACAACCAATATAGTATAATACAATACGTAGAATTAGGAGAGATGATAAATAAAAGATAGTTAAAGCTCAAACTAGTATCAAAGTACCCAACTTATAGGCATGCTTTCAAATGCACCCAAGAACAATACCTACTCTATAAAACTATATAGTAGTGGAAGAAATGATTGATTCCATATAAAGTGTCTTGCTTATGTTTTGGGCTTTGGAAATAAGAACATCTAAGGGGGGTTTGTTGGGGTTATGCAAATATAGTGCCTTAGAAAGCAAGTGTATTTACGTATAACTTAATCATCTTCCAATTATTTTTTTTGTAAATGAAAATATTTATTTTAATAAAACAAAAGAGTTTGGTTTTATTTGTATGAGCATAATATAACTAGTCAAATGGTATCAAGATTCTTTTGTAAGTAATATACATATACATGAAGATTTATGGGAAATATGTATATTATTAGAATCTAAATTAGTTGATTCACAATTGAATAATCAATTTGGTCGCTTGATTATGGTTTAGATTATAGTGCTGCGATTTATCTTCACGTAAGTAAAGGAGTTTACTTCAAGGGAAGGATGAGTTTCATATCATGATAGTAGTTTACTATCGATAATGACACTATTAAATGAACCTAGAATCATGTATGTTTTTAAAGAATAAAGTAGGTCGTTTCTTTAATCTTAAAACATACACTTTAACATTCTTTTATTATGAACTGCAATCTTAATGAGTGGTCAACTCATGTGTGTTTCATTATAAATATTGATATGATCATAATATATTTTTACAAAGTACCAATCTAGTGTCTGCATGTTGAAATTATTAATTAAAACATGTATCAGGGAGCATTCACTCAAATAAAGAGTTTATAGTGATATCATCACTTCTAGATGTTTTATTGAGATTGGTGATTAAACTAGCACCAGTACTTTGATGGACTAGCTACCCATCAAGTCTTAACACTAAAATAAGATCTTGTGAGTTAATCCCCATATAGAGTGAAGCAGAAGATTTAGAAGGAAAAACTAAATTAAGGGCAAATTGATAATTTTACCCTTTATTATGCCGATGGCTATAATATGGTTCATAATAGAGTTTGCAATTGGACATCTAAGTTGAAACATGTGTTCTCATAACTAGTAATTCAAGCGTTCATCTAATTGTCTTTAGTGGAATGACATTTGGTTAATAAGTTGGAATTAATTCTAATGAGATTAAATTAATTTCGGGCTTATTGGAGCTTGAATTATGTAAGCCCAATTAGGTTCCCCACTTGGCTTCTACGAAAGCTTATCAAGCAAAGTAAGAAAAATAAATAAAGGTTACCAGAAAGAAAATAAAAGAGGAAAGGATATAATTAGATTTAGAATAATAATACTGGAACAATTTAATTAAGAGTTAATTAAATTGGGTTTTAAACCTATGATTAAATGTTGGGTTTACACTAATTAATTATTAATTAGAAGCCTAAAATGAACATTTAATATTAGGCTAGATTTTGGTTTGATTTGATTAATTAGATTAATTAAATTGAAACAATATTTGTAAAGAAAAAAGGAGGGCAAAATTGAAATCTGCAATGTTGTAGATTTTGGTTTTATATAGCTAAATGGACAACTGCACATTTAACATTGAATTGCTAAATATAAGGTGGTTCCTATCATGCTTCATTATCATTAAATGGTTTAATGGTGTCCTCATTAAATGGTTTAATGGTTGTCATCTAATGTTGGCATGTAGAAAAGCATATAAACCTTTTAGCATTCATTTGATTAAAAAAGGAAGTAGTGTATTTGTTGCTCTCTCTCCCTTCTTTCATCATTTAACCAAAAATAAGAGTGTCTTATTTTTGTTTTTTGTCTTTTCATCTAGCCATATTAAACAAATGAGAATTTCTCATTTATTGGCCTCTCTTTCATTTTGATTAAAAGAATGAAGTGGTGCATTGGTTGCATGGACTCCCCACTCCTTTCTTCATGATCTAGCTGGAATTAGGATGAGAGGGTCTCATTTTGGTTCTTTCAACTAGTTGATCATAAAAGGAATACCTCTACAATATTTTTTCTCCCTTTCCACCAAAGGATCTTGTTAACCAAGTTGCCCAAAGAGAAAAAATGGTAGATCGGATTGGTTGAGGATACAATAATAAGGAGAGGATACATTAGCGAGGAGTCAAAGCTATAGCAAAGGAGTCGGTAAATTTTCAATCATATTATTATGCTATTTATTTTTCTAATACCGTATCATGTATAGATTAAAATATGATGATTTGATTATCATGTTTCTGCTGCGTTTTGATTTTGGAAAAGATTTTTGAAATCTATCGTTTAGACAAATCTAGTATGATATTATTTTTCGATCCAACAATTGGTATCAGAGCTATTTTATTATGTATGATTCGGTTCTGATATGTTGCATGGATTGGCAATTATATTTACGTATACTGTATATTTTTTGTGATAGAAATATATATGGTGTAAGTTTTGCTATTTTGGTTGTCCATAGAATATATATTTACCTTGTAAGTTTTCTTTGTTTGGTTTTAACAAGGAGGGTGGCCTTTCATCATCATGTTTTCTCCTTGTCTTCATTTTTCTGTTTTCTTTGATTTTGCAATGTACAAATTTTTGTAAGGCTGAAGATGAAGTAGCCATAGATTTAAGAAAAGAATAGGTTATGGTTTCGGTTTATGATATGGTGTAATGGCAGTTTCAGTTTTATGAGTTTTTCAAGTGTTGAAATTGTGTTTCTCTTGACAACTTCGATTTTGTGAGTTTTACGAGTGCTGTTTTTTTGTTTTCCTATTGACAAATTTTGGTTTTATGAAAAACAAAAGGTGTTGTAAAATAAATGCCATTACACATTTTTACCAAATGAGTTAGGTCATGTGAGTGAAGAATTTGAAGTGGACGATCCAAGTCTAAGAAATTTTTTTATGGGCCAAAGAACCTTGTAATTATTTATATTCTAGGATGGACAACCAAAAGTAGTTTTATAATTCATGAGATGAATGGATGGATGGATGGATGCTAATAATATGTGATATTATGTGAATGTATGCCATTTAGAATAATTGCTAACCCTAGGCTTTTCCATGCATTCATTATATATGAGATATATAATGAAATAATAGAGGATGGTTAATAAATTGCATCTAGACAAGATGGTATTTATTAGCACTTAAGACCAAAAAGATTGAGTGAGAGAGGATGCTCATGTGAGAGTCCATGGTCTCTATATGATATGGTGAACTGTTACTCCCCACCGGAGAACATGAATCCTTGATCTTGCATAATTTGGGTCTCCTAAAGGATAAGTTAACTCATTGGTAGCAGATGTTACCTCCCACTGAGGCATGATTTGCAAGTACCTTTAGTAGATGAATCAGATGGTTACACACTCAACATATTTTATCAATAACCTATGGATCAAATTATGGCGCTTCTTAAAAAGTTTGGCATAAAGATGCTTGGTAGCTTTTTCAGTGGGAGGGTCCTAGTTATTTTAATGGATAAGATGGCCCACCGTTACTTAGTCCATTATAGATAAGAAAAATACCCGTCATATAAAGATTTAATTTTTTTAAGTTTTGTTAAGTCTATCATCTTGCATACATGCATCATGATTTTATACAAAGTTCCAATATTGTTGACTAGTATGCTTATTCTTTAATAATTTATATTTTTACACATAATCACCACAATATGAATCCACTCACATTGCTCTTGAGTAATAACAAATTAAAAAATGGAGAGAAATTTAATGAATGAAGACATAACCTCGACATCGTTCTCCAATATGAACGAATTTTATGGGTATTAACGAACAATGAGCCTGCACCTTTGGGTGACAAGTCAACTTCTGAGCAAGTCTAATAACATGAGCGATGGAAAAATGTTGATAAGACTACTAAGTGCTATATATTGGCTTTTGTCAATGAAATGTTGCAAAAGCAACTTGCAGGCATGAAAAATGTTGGTGCAATGGTCCATCACCTACATGAGATGTTTAGTGTGAAGACCAGTTCTACAAGGGTGAAAGCTATCCAAACCTTTCACAATCTCAGACAAATGCTTGGTGAACCGATGCGGGATTATATGCTTAAGGTAATCTTTGTGGTTACTGAGGCTGAGATGCTTAAAGCGAACATGGATGTGGAAACGTCGATGATTACGATCATTAATAGCTTAAACTCTTCTTTTCACCAGTTTAAGTTGGACTGTGAGCTCAACACCAAGGATTACACCTTGAGTGAGTTAATGAAAACCCTCCAAAGTACAGAGGAGATATTAAATAGCAAGGCTAATGGGCACGAGGCTGATACAGCATCTTCTTCTAAGCTCAAGGGTAAGGGCAAGCAAAAGAAGAAGGGTCCAATGAAAAAGAAGGCCCAAACAAGGGTCAGGGTCCAACTCATGAAAAAGAAGGCCAAAGATGACACCAAGGAAAAGTGTTTCCACTGTGGTAAGAAAGGACATTGAAAAAAAAACGTTACAGTTTGCTTTGATCCTCTTAAAAGCAAATAAGATATGGGTTTCTTAAGTTTGTTAGGAACTAGAAATGTGGCAGATTCATCTGATTCTTCGTTATTAGATTCAGGAGCCATTATCCATGTTTGCAATTCTTTGCAGGGGTTTCAACAAAGGAAAAGACTCCCTAAAGGCCAATTTCAAGTCAAGATAGTAGATGAATCCTATGGTAGAATCCATGGGAGTAGTTATCTTAAACTTTCTTAATGTTCATAGGTTATATTTGGAGGATGTATTACATCCCAATGACTGTAAGAAATATGATTTCTATTTTTTGTTTAATAAAATCTAATTATTCCTTATATTTTGAAGATATTGTTTCAATATATGAGAATAAGGACTTTATTTGTAATGCAATAATTAAACAAGGATTGTTCTTTATAGAACCTATGATAGGATCACTAACACCTCAGAATTAATAAAACTAAGACAATCCAATGACTTTAGTATTAATTCAAAATATCTGTGGAACTTAAGAATGGATCATATTAATCAAAAAAGACTTGATAGGTTAGTGAAGGATGGGATCCTTACAGGCTTGGATAATGATCCATTACCTACCTGTGAATCTTGTATTGAAGGAAAAATGACCAAGGCCTTATTTCCTTCCAAAGGAAATAGATCTAAATCCATATTGGACCTAGTATATACTGATGTGTGTGAGCCTATGAACATACAAGCTAGAGGAGTTTATGAATACTTCATAACCTTTATAAATGATCACTCTAGACATGACTATTTGTATTTGATGCATAAAAAGAGTAAGTGCTTTAAAAGGTTCAAAGAATTCAAAGCTGAAGCTAAGAAGCAGCTAGGCAAGCCATTAAAACAACTTCTATTGGACTGAGGTGATGAGTACTCATTTGGAGGATTCCAACAATTTCTAATTAATAATGGAATTGTTTTCAACTTATCAAATCCTCAAACACCTCAACAGAATGGTGTAGCTGAGAGGAGGAATAGACTTTATTAGAAATAGTAAGATCAATGATGTCCTATGCTAGCCTTCCAAAATCATTCTGGGGATATGCCATACAAATGGTAACTTATCTTCTTAACTTTGCTCCATCCAAATCAGTGTCTAAAACATTTAGGGAGTTATAGATTGGTCAAGTGCCTTTATTGCGACACTTAAGGACTTGAGGCTACCCAGCTCATGTTCTAAGGCCTGAATCCATAAAAAAGGAACTAAGGTCAGAAATATGTTTGTTTGTAGGATATCCTATGGGTACACAAGGGTATTATTTTTATAATCCTCAGGACAGGAAGGTATTTGTGTTGAAAAATGCGACCTTCTTGGAGAAAGAGTTTGTGAGAAATCACAAAGGAATAAGTGAAGTAGCATTAAAGGAGTTAGCTATTTCATCCAAACCAAGAGTTGATTTGGATATAGCAGAGCAAGATGTCAAAATAGATTCAAGAGTTGAATCAGAAGAGTAATCTGAACATCAAGTACTACTAGATGTAGTGGGAGGTTGTGAGACAACCAGACAGGTATATAAGTCTAGGAGAAGGCATAATTATCATCTCAAACCAAAAAGAAATGGATCCCATTACTTATACATAAGCTATTAATGATGTTGATACAAAAAAATGGCTCAAGGCGATAGGATTGGAAATAGATTCCATGTACACTAATGAAGTCTAGATCCCTGTAGATCTTCCACCAGATGTAAAAGCCATAAGGTGTAAATGGATCTTCAAAAGTAAAAGAGGATCAGATGGAAAGGTAGAGAATTTTAAAGCTAGATTGGTAGCCAAAGGCTATTGTAACATCCCATTCTCGCAAGACACGTACCCGACATCCTGAGTGATATCCAAATATGTATCCCACAAGAGTGGCATTCTAAAACAGTCGGTAAATCAAACTCATTAATTTCATTTTAAAATAATCCGTAAAATATGAAAAAAATGATAATCAATTTTGGACCAATTTATTTATAAATAATTTCAATCACAAAAATTAAAATCATTATTGAACTCTTCAAAGTTTCAGTAGACACTTGGGCCTATTACAGAAATGAAACACTTGTAGTCATAATAACATTACATTTTAAGTTCATTTCATACACACTGAATAACACTTATGACTACAATTTTGATACAATAGAATGAAATACATATGCAGGAGCAAACTGATCCCGACTTGGAACTCTTACTCAAAGCCTCTTTGGAGTTCTTTACTAAATCTTGAAAGCCACGTTGCAATTTTTTATGAGCTTTTCAAATTCAATTGAGTAACCATCCTCGATGGTTCACTCATATAATAAAACTCAATCATTATGAATTCATATAGTTAAATATTTCGTATCAATTTATCATTACATTTCAGCTTTGCAAATCATTCAATGAATTCCAATCACATATGAATGCTATATGTATGAGACTCATATTTGTTTTTACAGTGTTGTAACTGTGTGTCTTTTTAGTCTCCCGTATTTGTTACAAACACCAGGCTCATTATATAGTAGAAGCATGGGCTCTACTATAGAGCTTTAAACTCTCTCAGTAACAGTATCAATCAGTCAATAGCAACATCAATCACAACAACCTTTATTTATAAACAATTTTAGTCACAAAAATTACAATCATTATTGAACTTATTAGAATTTCAGTAGACACTTAGGCCCAATATAGAAATGAAACACTTGTAGTCACAATAACTTTACATTTTAAGATCATTTCATACACATTGAATAACACTTATGACTATAATTTTGATACAATAGAAGGAAATATACATGCAGGCGCAAACTGATCCCGACCTGGAACTCTTACTTGAAGCCTCGCAAGAGTTCTCTACTAAACCCTGAAAGCCAAGTTGCAATTTTTTATGAGTTTTACGAACTCAGTTGAGTAACCATCTTCGATGTTTCACTCACGTAACAAAACTCAATCATTATGAATTCACATAGTCAAATAGTTTATATCAATTTATCATTACATTTCAGCTTTGCAAATCATTCAATGAATTCCAATCATATATGAATGCTATATGTATGAGACTCACAATTGTTTTTACAGTGTTGCGATTGTGTATCTTTTCAGTCTCCCGTATCCGTTACAGACACCGAGCTCAGTGTATAGTGGGAGCATAGGCTCTACCACAGATCTTTAAGCTCTTTCGGTAATAGTATCAATCAGTCAGTAGCAACATTAGTCACAACGACCTTTATATTACATGCATTGAAATGATATGCATGTCATAATTCATTCATCAATTCAATCACTTGCATGTATTATCACAGTATAATAGTCACAGCATCAGTCATAGTATCAGTAGTCATTAGACTAGGTCTAGCATTCAACTTTTCAGTTGAGAATTAGAACATTCAATTAGGTAGTTTCATTTATATACAAGTAGCACTTCTAATATTTTTTGCATGCATCAAATGCCTCAGACATATATTGTCTGGAATTCAGTACACAATTAGTCAGTGCAATATAGTAATATATCAATATAGTTTAGCAATACACAGAACAAAACAAATAAAGTGAGACCATCTTAGGTTACTTACAGTTGCTCCTTTAAGCCTATTGCCTTGACGTTTTGGCAATATCTGGAAGCAGTTACTCTAGTCGCTCGTCTATGCAATTAAAAACAATTTCATATTACTAGAGCACTTGTGTAACAGAATAAACACATTTATAAATGCTTCATGTATCAAATTCATTGACAAAATCTTGGGTTTATTTTTGTATTACAATGATTTCTATATCAATTGTACTCCAATTGTATCGAAATTCAGTCACTCATTCTCCATTTCAACTATTTTTGAAAACATTCCATTCTGGTCAACTGTATATGATCAATAAGATCTAGAAAATGAAGAATTTACATAATACTTCCTTCTAAAAATTGTTCCTCTATGTCTTAGGTCTCTAAGGATTCCAATATCATTCTATTTGGTTCAATAGGCTGAAAGTTATACTCCAAATATGTTAGTCTGTTCTTAAGCTAAAGCATAACTCATACTTCAACTTCAGAACAGATTTTTGAATTCTTCACACCTGAATTACAATTTGAATTTTTCAGGAACATTGTATCATTATGTCCCTAGTTTCATTTGAGTCAATAATCACCTTATTTGGAACTATAGATCATGATATAATCAAAATACCGAAGTATATTTAGTAAAATATTCCAGTTCATACTATTCCAACAAATTTCCTCACTTTCATTCAATCACTATTTTTCAAATCAATTAAGAAAGCTACCAATTTTTATGGAGAGGTAGAACAATGTGTTATGAGTCTATTGGTTTGAGTTTCATATTATTTGGACATCGGGTGAAGGAGATATAACAAAAATACCAAAGGATGTTCAGAAACTAACTGTTTAGAACAAGTTGGAAGTCGCAGTCGTGTAGAGTCTCACTAGCAAGTCACGATCATGTAAAAGCACAATCATGACTTGTGATCTTCTTCAGTGATGTCGTAATCATGCAAGTCGTGACCTACTTCTTACACTGAACAACGTCCTCTTTTTTTTCATTTATTACCAAATTTTCCATTTCTTAAACATTCTAACTAATACTTCTGTGTATGAATCATCTTTTCTATGTCCAGTACAACTCAAAACAAGTCACATGCATGCTAACCGAAACCTCACACAAGCTTTTTGTCACTATTGTGTTCATCCTTTCTCTCATTACTGTATTTTCATTCTTTCACAACACTCAGTAAACTTAGATTTAATTCCATATACAATTTACTGCTTATTCCTTAACAAATTCTGTTCCTCATCTAAGTCTTTTAGTGTATTTATTCACGGAAACTATACTACATAAACTTCTCTTGCATGTATATATATATATATTTACACCGTAAACATCATCAGAGTTACTTACTTGATTTAGCAATTTTGCTAATAGATAGAGAGACTAAATGACACAAGTATAACAACTGGGTGCTCAGTGTTTTGATAAAAGCTAATCATAGAGGATATAGAAAAAGATATTAAATCTCAATTAAAAGAAATCACTCGCTTAGTCAATAAATTAACTCTTATACCATCCCCAGAAAAATTAACTTCTATTACGGATAATGATGAAATTATCTATGGACATGAATCAGATCAAGAACTATATGTCGATCGAAGCAAAAAATAAAGACCAACTTAAAAGTGGTCATACTAGCGAAAAGAGAAAAAAGGAACAGCAACATTCATATCAATGGGAAGCTAGACCAATTGAAATTGATAATTTAAATCAATTTGGATATTATCGCAAAGTTAATAAAATTTGAAAATTTCCTACAAAATATACACCAAAACATATAACATTAGGACCTGATGGAATACTTAATGTAGATTGTGTTAGTAATTCAAATAGAAAAACCATTTGAAGGATTAGACAATAGAAGTACACTATGGAATTTTATTATTATAAAACAACCAGAGTAGTCTTAGATTTTCTTTTAGATAATATAGTGAGAATAAAAAACACCACTGCCTTTTTAAACATTGTAAAAAATGTACACATTTTTGACGTAGTATTAAATGAAATTTATAAATAATTTATTGTCAAGGATGTTGCTCATATAAAAAGGAAATAAAAAATGAAGAACGACGAAACGCTATGAGAATTTGTGAAATTTGCTATTTAGAACAATATATTTGTTAATTTAAGAAGTATTATTATAAGTTAAGTAGACTAGAACAAGAAATGTACATTCAATTTTTTATTCAAAAATTACCTTATCCTATCAACCAAATAGTAGAAGCACATTTCTTAGACAAACAAAACAAAATACCTAGTAGGTTACAATTTAGGTGGAGCCATTGCAATAACAAAAGAAGTGTTATCACAAAAATGTTTAGAAGCCAAATTACATTAAAAAATTAAGACATAATGATATTCAGCTTTGTTTTTTAAAATATGCAGAAGCACCATAACAATATGGCTGTGATTTTATATCCTATAGGCACCCTAGAACAAAGCATCCACACTTTAAAACTAGAAGTTATAGATGGAAAAAATATCCTCGTAAATATAAGAAACAATATTTCAGACCTTATAAAAGGTTTTTTAGATGAAAAAACTATAGACAATTTAAACCCAAAAAACAATATTGCCCTCAAAATAAAAAATCTTGTAAATGTTGGCTATGTAAAGAAGAAGGAAATTACGCTAATAATTGTCCAAAGAAAAACAAATACAAAGAAAAATTCAATATACTAAATTCGACACTTGAAGAAAATTTAGAACCAATCGAATCAAACTATGAAACTAATTCAACAATTTCATTTATCTATCACTATGAATCCCAAAGGTCAAAGTCATCAACTAAATTCGAATATAACTTTTATTCAAGTGATCATTCAGAATAAAAAGTAAATGCATATATAAATACCGGTGCTACTATATGCATAGCTTCAAAACAATTATTAACTAAGTGGAAAAAACTGGACAAACCACCTCAAATTAGAATAGCAGATGGAAGTATAAAACCGATTTGGTATGTCAGTAATATAATAATTGAAAAATATACATTTACCATACCATCTATTTATCAACAAGAATCAAGATTACCATTGATATTAAGCAACAATTTCTAAAATTATATAATCCCTTTTGTCAATATCTACATTATATAACATTAAAAATACCAATAATAAAATTGTTAAATCAAAAAGAAATTATTCTTAAAATCCCTATATACCATACCACTTATTACCAAAAATTACAACTTTTAACAAACAAATTAGATTATTTATAATTATATCTTCTCAACAATATGTCTATTCAAACAAAAATTGAAACATTATTAGAAAATATTTGTAGTGAAAATCCGCTAGACCCTCTTAAAAACAATAATAATCAACTAATTAAAATAAAATTAAAAGATTCTACACAAGAAATAAACATTCAAAATAATATTCCTTATACTCAACAAGATGTTCAGGAATTTATTACTGAATGTATTGAACTTTCAGATAAAAAGTTAGCACTAGTAGACATTCAATTCCTGCTTTTTATGTAAACAATCATTCTGAACAAAAAGGAGGAAAACGAAGAATGGTAATTAACTATAAAAAATTGAATGAACTATAGGCGATGCTTATAAATTACCTCGAAAAGATTATATTATTAGTAAACTTAAAGGACATCACTGGTTTACAACATTAGATGCAAAAACAGGATATTGGTAATTACGATTACATGAAGATACAAAACCACTAAATGCTTTGACATGTCCCCCTCAAAAACATTTTTAATGGAATGCATTACCTTTTGGATTAAAACAAACACCTAGCATTTATCAGTGATTTATGGATAATAATCTTAAAGGCTTAGAAGAATTTACTCTACCTTATATAGATGATATTATAATATTCTCAAATACAAATAAAGAAGACCATTTTAAAAAGGTAAAACTAATTCTTCAACGATGTCAAGATAAAGGAAAATTAGCTCAACAAAATATTAGATATTTAGGAATTGAATTCCATAATGGATTCTTAAGATTACAACAAAATGTTCTTTTTAAAATCCAACAATTTCCCGACATACTAAAAAATTGAACTTATGTTCAATAATTTTTAGGCCTACTGAATTATATCTTCGATCAAGGACTTTTCAAAAATCTTACTAAAGAAAGAAAAAGTTTACAACTAAAATGTAGCACAAAAAGTCAATAGACCTGGACCACAACAGACACAAACACAGTACATACATTGAAACATCTATGTAAGGATTTACCTATATTATATAATTATCTTTCGAAGGACATATTGTTGCTATAAATTGATGCCAGATACATGGGCAGGTTGCCTTTTGGCAAAACCACCCAATTAAAAGAAGTATTTATTATGTAAGTATATAAATGGGACATTCAATCCCACTGAATTGAAGTATCCAATACATGAAAAGGAAACATTAACCTGTCTCAAAACTTTGAGAAAATGGCAAGTTGATTTATTACCTACTGAAGTCATTATTCAAACAGATTCAAAATATCTATGTGGATTCATTAAATACAATATTAAAACTAATTATAACCAAGGAAGGTTCTGACAACTCTTACAAAAGAAATCTTTGTTAAAACTTAATTTTGGTAATCCTCTTATCAAATCATGTCTAACCAATTTGGAAATATGTTTAAAACTAACATGATCTAGCTTTTTATGCCAAATCAGTTTTTCCTCATCTGTTGATATAAAACATGAAATATTTTGACTTTTCAAATCATCTAATTTAATCTTATAGAGATTGTTTCGTCTCTTAGCAAAAAAGAATATGGAACTGTCCTTGTTTTTTACTACACAAGAATTTTGATTAAAGGATACTTCAAAACCAGAATCACATTATTGACTTACACTAATTAGATTATGCTTTAATCCTTCAACTACCAAAACATTATCAATAGACCCAATTGAATCTTTATCAATTTTTGCAATTCCAACTATTTTGCCCTGTTGGTTGTCTCCAAAAGTTACTGAACCTCCTTGCTTATTTTGGTGGTCTAGGAACATAGACCTTCTTCCCGTCATGTGTCACTAGCATCCACTGTCCAAGTATCATTAGTACTGGTTGCTTTTTCCAAGAAGGGAGATCTGCAGTATATGCTATGTCATTCTTAGGTACTTATATTTTCTTGGGTCCTTTGGGGTTAGACTTACCATAATTCCTTGAATAATAAGAATATTGCTTCTTTTTTCTTTCTATTAGGAACAAAACTCTTATTATGACAAAGATTACTATTAGTTAACCCTAAACCACTCTTATCCTTTGGATGTCTATATTTTCCAATCATATCATTCATCCTTTAAGTACTTTCAGTAAATGTTGATAAATCTGCTGAAAGACTATTAATCCTTTATTTCAGTTGATTGATCTCCTCAGATCTATCTACAATTACTTTCTTTTTCATATCATCTACTTGTTTCTTAAGGCAGACACTTTCTTTCTTTAACACTTCCGTGTTCTTTAAGCTTTTAACAAATTTCTTTTTTTGAATCCTATATTGCTTTAATATAGCATGTGAATCTTCTAATAATTCTAAATATGCCTCTTGAAGATCATTAAAGTTAGAAGTTACCTCATCATCACATTCTTTTTTAGCTACCAAGCATATATTTGGTTGCTCTGATGCTTCTTAATCGGAGTCAGATTCGGATGAGTCCAAATCTTCCCATGTTGCCATCATGCTCTTTTTGTTTTCTTTACTTTTCTTCTATTTTCTTTTGAGCAATGGACATTCAAACTTGTAATGTCCTAGTTTGTTGCACTCGTAGTATATCATAGATGTTTTCTCATTCTTAACTTCTTCTTTGCTATTCCTTTTAAAAGAAAAATCTTTATTTCCTTTCATTTTCTTTTTCCACATCCTTCTAATCTTTCTTGAAATGAAGGACAATTCATCATCATCTTCACTTGAATCTTGATCAAAATCACTGGTATCATTATCCTTGATTTCTTCAATCTTTAATGCTTTTGAAGATCTGCTTTTATTTTTCGGGTTCTTTTGATTCTGCTGACTAGCCTTTAATGTGATAGGCTTATCTATTCTAGGTTTATCTTCTTTATTGAGCTCTACTTCATGTATCTTTAGTGAACTAAGCAATTCATCTAGCTTCAGCTGGCCTAAGTCCTTAGCTTTTTGTATTGCTATAACCTTGGGTCTCTATCTTTTAGGTAGGCTTTTGAGAATCTTCCTATCATGATCTTGATTATAGTAAATTCTCCCAAGAGCTTTAAATTTGTTAACGATTGTTTGAAATCATCCAAACATCTGTTCAATAGATTCCTCATCTTTCATTTTGAATAACTCATACTGATGAACAAGAATACTGATCTTGGACTCTTTCGCTTGATTTGTGACTTCATGTCCCACATTTCCTTTGTAGATACGCATCCATGAAGCTTATCATATTCACTTCTGTTTAGGGCACAATTTAGAAAGAACTTGGCCTTTGAGTTTAACTAAAATTGAGCTTTCTGATCGGCTGACCATCTGTCTTGAGAGATGATATTGCCTTCATCATCTATTAGTGTATATGGACAATTCTCGATGATATACCAAAGATCAATATATGTGGATTCTATAAAGAGCCACATCTTGTTATTCCAATAATGATAATCCTCACCATTGAATGTAGGAGGTCTTGTGACCGAGGCAACTTCAGCTACAAAAACATTTGATTAAGCCGTGGATCTTTATCCTCACTTTAGATATTTGTCATCACTTTGCGACAGTGTTTTTTGGAAACCTCACTCTAAAACCAACTGAAGTAAATCACTTATTAATATAGAAATCTGATATAATATGTAAACTACACAAGAAGGGGGTTTGAATTGTGTAATCTTTTCGAAAATATTAATTGTTGGAACCCCTCCCCGGTGAGTCGCGGGCCCAACGTCCTACGTGACATTTGGGCGCGCATCACACGAGGGAGGGATTCCTCACCACGAAAGAAACCTCGAAATTGAACTTAAATTAATGTCAGCCGAACAAAACTTGATAAATTTACCCTAATTATCCTCAAGTAAAAATTGATTTGCTTAGGGCCCATAACGAAATCCGATTCCCAAGCTAAAATAAAATTCCATATCTCTAGGGCAAATAGAAACAAACCTCACTTCAATCGGATCTCTATAGGTCACAAAATCGCCTAAGAATGGACTTATATCGAAACCCGTCACAAAATTGATTCTCTTTCATAAAGTCCGTAAAGTCCGACTAAAACCCGACAATCTCATTTTACCAAAAAGGGGTATAAAATTTTTTTAGAAATCTGACGGTTCGAAAATCGTGCAAATCGGAGGTCAAACGGGGAAATTATAAGCAAAAGAGTGTGAGAGAGGAAAAAAAATTGGAAAAGAAAAAGGAAAAAGAAAACAGAAAAACGCCTAAACGGCGTTGGAGGCACGCGCAGGCTAGCTGGGCGAGGCGCTCGCCAGGGCGACGCCTCGCCCTCGCGAGCTCGCTCGCTGGGCGAGGCGCTCGCTAGGGCGAGCGCTCACCCTAGCGAGGGCGCTCGCTGGGCGAGGCTCGCGAGGGCGCCTCTGGGCTGCATTTCAATTTTTTTTTTTTTTGAAATAACCTTTAACCTTTGCAACCTTATAA
Source organism: Erythroxylum shatona (assembly GCA_027568895.1). Classification (NCBI taxonomy): domain Eukaryota; kingdom Viridiplantae; phylum Streptophyta; class Magnoliopsida; order Malpighiales; family Erythroxylaceae; genus Erythroxylum; species Erythroxylum shatona. The sequence continues at coordinate 23,240,198 of JAOSBK010000205.1, read as the reverse complement.
CTTTTCACCCCGAAATCGAAATGTTGCAAAATCAGTGTCAAAAGAAAGATAAAAAGAAACCCTACAGCTTTCCAGAAGGATTTAAAAACTACTTTAGTCATTAATAGGGTCCTAATTTGTTTCAGAGATTCAGCCAAAATCTTAACTTTCCTATACAATGCCTAAAATTGGAAAATTCACATCTTTCAGTACACAAGTCGAAAAATGACACATTATACCTTGTTGGAAAGATAGAAAGAAGATCTACAAGTTTTATGAAGGGAGCAAAAATCAATTCAGTCATTAAAGAGGGTAAAAACCTACTTGAAGTTTCAGCCTAAAACCTAGCCAATAAAACAGTAACCTACCTAAATGAACAGTAACTGTTAACTTCCAAACTCCATAACTTTTTATTCCTAGCTCCAATAACTGCAAATCATGCCTCATTTTAAAGCTAAAAGGATAATCTACATGTTTCGTGAAGAACACAAAAACCAGATCAGTCTCCAAGAGGGTGAAAAAGCCTCCTAAAGGTGCTGCAAAATTTCAGTGGTTACAACAGTAGCTGAAACCTTTCCATTCTCATAACTTCTTCATCTTAAGTCCGAATGTGACAAACTTTATGTCATTGGAAAGATCTAATCATCTTCTACATTCTTC
>JAOSBK010000205.1:23218568-23233000 GCA_027568895.1 Erythroxylum shatona | reverse complement strand
TCTCTTCTGCTTATCCTTCCATTCACGTTTTTCTTCTTCATTTATAAGCAAGACAACACTTCTTCTTCCAATTATGCTCTTAATGATTGAGAATTGTCCCATTTGCCCTTCTATTTATGCCTTATGTCTTTTATACCTAAGTGTCTTGCCAAAATTACCCTTGATCTAGAAAAGTGTTCTTCCTTGTCATAAGTTTCCAATGGCACAAAAATCAATCCATTTGGTTCAGTTATTCGAAAGATACACTTCAAACATTTTTGGACTGCTCTTGTCCAAATCAGTATACTATGCACCACTTCTATCTGAAATTTAAACATCTTAGAAACTAGATTAGATTTCAACTTCTTCATACCATTTGTAGCTTCAGGTCTCTATTTTATCTTGAAGCAAGAATCATCTTATTCGAAGCTCTACTGATCAAAAAATCATCAAAATACTAAATCATGTTCAGTAAAATATTTAATTCCTACTCTTCCAATCGATACCGTTACTTGATTTAATACACTATTTTTTCACATCAACACCAAAATCTATAACCTTTTATGGAGATGTAAAAATAAAAGTGATAGGAATCTAAGGGTTCAAGAATCACTTCATATGGAGATCGGATAGCAAAATTATGGCCGAAAGAATAAAACAAGATTTGGTCCTCAATCATATCAAACTTGTCTCGGGACAAATGACATAACAGTCACTAGAGATGTTGGATTAAGATCATCTTAAGATGATTTCAAAGATAACTTTGAAATATATAACTTTGAAGAAGACCTTGAGGTCAGATTTTATCATTTGAAGGGTCAAAATGGATCGGACAATAGGATTAGACGAAGCCAAAGGAAAAAGCTGGCGAATGGAAAAAGACAGAAGAAGTGGGAAAATCCCTATAACTTTCCATACAAATATTAGATTAAGGTTTTCTTTATATGGTTCGAAAAAGGACTTCAACATCTACAACTTTCATGAAGACCTTGAAGACATATTCTATCGTTAGAAGGGTCAAAACTGGAATAGAAGATAGGTCAGGCGAAAAACAGAAGAAACAAAATATAGAAGAAGATGACGTCATCACAGAAGAAACACAGAAGAAGATGACGTCATCACAGAAAAAAAGAAAGACAAAAGATACAAAACACAGAAGAAGTGAAATACAGACGAAGCAAAAGTCAGAAGATACAAAACACAGAAGAAGTGAAAGACAGAAGAAGCAAAAGTCAGAAGATACAAAACACAGAAGAAACAAAAGACAGAAGAAGCAAAAGACAGAAAATACAAAACACAGTATAAGCGAAAGACAGAAGAAGCAAAAACAGATGATACAAAACACAAAAGAAGCGAAAGACAGAAGAAGAAAAAGACAGAAGATAGAAAACATAGAAAAAGCGAAAGACAGAAGAAGCAAAAGATAGAAGATACAAAACACAAAAGAAGCGAAAGACAGAAGAAGCAAAAGATAGAAGATACAAAACACAGAAGAAACACAGAAGAAGATGACATCATCATAGAAGAAGCAAAAGGCAGAAGAAGCAAAATATAGATGAAGCAAAACATAGAAGAAGATGACGTCATCACAGAAGAAACATAGAAGAAGATGATGTCATCACGGAAGAAACAAAAGGCAGAAGAAGCAAAACACAGATGAAGTAAAACACAGAAGAAGATGATGTCATCACAGAAGAAACACAGAAGAAGATGACGTCATCATAGAAGAAGCAAAAGGCAGAAGAAGCAAAATACATACGAAGAAAAACACAAAAGAAGATGACGTCATCATAGAAAAAGCCAAAGGCAGAAGAAGTAAAACACAAACGAAGCAAAACATAGAAAAAGATGACTCCATCACAGAAGAAACACAGAAGAAGATGACATCATCATAGAAGAAGTAAAAGGCAGAAGAAGTAAAACACAGATGAAGCAAAACATAGAGGATACAAAATATAGAAGAAGCAAAAAAGACATAAGATACATCTTCCCTTACAAGGACCATAACTTTCAGCCTAAAAGTCCAAAAATTCCATACTATATGTCATTGGAAAGCTAAAAGAAAGGTCTACAACTTTTAAGAAGATGACTTTCTCTAATCTAGCCTAGATCAATCCAGAATTGCCCTCGAATTTAAAACATGAATTTTTCTTTCATCCACCTATGTACTGCACCCAGTTCTCAACTTCATGACAAATTTTGAGATTTTTAAAGACAGAATTTAAATTCTATGTCTTGATAAGAAATGCAGCCATATGTTTCTAGTTTAATCCAAATCATGAATCCTCTCGTTTGGATAACTATAGAAAAAGTTATGGTTAAAAGATTGAGGCATACACCATGAATATTTTCCATATCAACCACCCATTTTGTTTCACAATCTTTCCTTAACATAACTCATACCAAGATCACCTCTTCTACTTCATTTACTCCTCATTCTCAACTCCATCTCAAATCAATATCATCTAAAGAAAAATATATAGTCCATGATTAATCATGAACACCAACAACAGAACATACACATATGTACATATTCTTCATCAACTTACTACACAAATTCAACTTCATTTTTGCTTTCATTCTACTTCTAACTTTCACCTTAATTCTTCCCATTTCAAAATCTCTTATCTACAAAAACACTAAAGCAAGACATGAATCTATCCACATTTCTCATTCGCTACTTTACCCTTGCCTATCATTTCTTGGTTTAAGAATTTTCATTCATTTGTTCTTTACTCGTGACTAATTACCAAAATTTCTTATTTCCAGTTCTAACTTCTAAGAAACGTTTGGGGCCCAACATTATACATATAATTTGATTATGAGTATATAAGTTACATGTTTTATTTATATATATATATATATTATGTATGTTAAATTTTTATTTTGTGTATATATGATATTTTAAATGCAATTTTATGTTTGATGAGATAAATAAAAATTAAATGGCTTTTTAAAATAAACTCATAACCCTAAATCGTATGAAAGAGGAAAGATTTTTGAGGCCAAGAAGGAGATCTATTAGACCACTAAGGATTGCTATCAATAGGAAGGTAAGACTAGCACATCTCTATATATCGACTTATTTTTAAATATAAGGTTGATATAAACTTTCTGATTAATTCGAAGGAACCCCTAGACTATTTAAATCTCTCTGATTGTCGCTGATTCCACTAAAGTTCTTATGGTCCAATCAGTTATAATCCTTCCCTAATATCATTTATGCAAAGTTTGATTCCAATAGATAGAGTCTGGCATGCAAAGATCAACCATCAAATGATTAAGTAGTCACATGATAGGATTTAGGTTAAAGATTCCATTTTGATCTCAAAGGAGCACTAGCAGATTCATAGGCTTAATTAGCATGAATAATTTCTTTGATCCAACATAAGGTGTTATAACATACCTTATGCTTATCAAGTGAAATGCCCCTGTAAATTCTATTCCCCTAAACAAAGCATAGATGCTACAAATAAAGGAAGTCCTTCCAAAATGATGATCTTTACCTAGTTTTCTTAGCTATAAATTAACCTAATTCAAAATATCACTCTGATCTAATACTAGACACACTAAATTTAGTATTTTTGGATGGTTTTCTAGATAAAGATTGAGAAATTACACTGAAAGAATAGATAATGAATGCTTGAAGTTTTTGAATGTTTAAAAACACATAGTTTGTCTACTAGGCCATAAAATATTACTTTTGTCTTGAGCCTTAGTATAACAGCTAACTAAGTAATGAAGGATGCTTTGGGAGATAAAATTTTTTTCCTTTACAATATCATACCATTGAACTTTAGGGACTGGGAGTCTAAAGAGAAGGAGACATGAGGAGTTTAGAAGGGTCAAGTGTCCATACTAAATTATCCTCCTCCTTCGAATTAAAGGGTAGTTAGGGAATTTGTTAGACATTCTATCATCACCCTTTGTTAAGCAGAACCACTTATTGCCTTGTATAACTTCCTTAACCTAAGTACCAAGAGATAACATAGACTTTAGGAGGCTCAATTTTTGCACGTAATTCAAAGGACTGTAATCAATACAATTATCATATCAAAAGGAAGTAAAGCAACCATTAGCCTACCGCGTTCTCAATATGTGTAATGTAAGGATAAATCTAGTCCCTTCTTCCTAGAATTTTTACAATTGCCTAAGAGTGTTCCTTATAACCACTAGTTGTCAGAAGTAAAAGTATCTTAAAAATTATTCATTTACCCATTTTAACTAGAGTGCAAACTTATCCTTGATTAGTCTCCAATTCCTTTTATTTACAAGGATATTATGTATTGCTTAGAGTGAGTTTAATCCAATTCATCCTTTATATTTATTCCTATAAAGAACATCCCATTTGACATTAGCCCCCTCGGAGCTTTCAGGTTTACATAACCATAGGAAGTTCTCAACAAATCTTTCAATCTCTTTGTTAACCCTTCTGTGAAGAAGAAGATGAGAGCTCCAATAAGTGAGCATACTCATTAGTGAAGTAAATCACTTGTTAATATAGTAATCACATAAAATATACAAGATACACAAAAGGGGGGTTGAATTATGTAAACTTCTCGAGAATATTAGTCTTTTGATATTTATTGAAAATCTTTTCAACTACCAAATGAATACCAAGGATACTTTACGAAAATTGATAAGTATTGAAATTGTTGGACCCTAGACGTTTCTTAGAAGTTAGAGCTATTAATGAGAAATTTTGGTGATTCTTCCTGAGTAAAGAACAAATGATGAAAATTCATGAACCAAGAAATGATAAGCAAGGGTAAAGTACTGAATGAGAAATGTGCATATGTCCAAGTTTTTCTTTGATGTTTCTGGTGGATTAAATATTTTGAAGTGAGAAAAATTAAGGTGAAAGTTAGAAGTAGAAAGTTAAAGTTAGAAGTAGAATGAAAGACAAAAATGAAGTTGTGTTTGTGTAGTAAGTTGATGAGGAATATGTATATATGTGTATGTTCTATTATTGATGTTCATGATTAATCATGGACTATATTTTCTTTATGGATGATATTGATTTGAAATGGAGTTGAGAGAGGAGTAAATGAAGTAGAAAGGGTGATCTTAGTATGATTTGTGTTAAGGAAAGATTGTGAAACAAAATGGGTGGTTAATCTGGAAAATGTTCACAAGATGATGCTTCAGTCTTTTGGCCATAATTTTTTCTTTAGTTATCCAAACGAGATGATTCTTGATTTGGATTAAACTAGAAACATAAGGTACATTTCTTATGGAGACATAGAATTTAAATTCTATCTTTAAGAATTTCAAAATTTTTCATGAATTTGAGAATTGAGTGCAGTACATTGGATGAATGTAAATTCATGTTCTAAATTTGAGGGCAAATTTTGGATCAATCTAATCTATATTAGATAAAGTTGTCTTTTGGAAAGTTGTAGGTCTTTCATTTGACTTTCCAACGGTATATAGTATGGAAATTTTGGATTTCTAGGCTGAAAGTTATGGACCTTATAAAGGAAGATGTATCTTCTGTCTTTTTGCTTCTTCTATGTTTTGCTTTTTCTGTTTTTTGCTTCTTCTGTGATAACGTCACATGGTCTGTGATGACGTCATATCTTCTGTGTTTTACTTCTTCTACTTTTTGTTTCTTCTGTGTTTTGTTTCTTCTTCTTTTTGCTTCTTCTGTGATGACGTTACATGGTCTGTAATGATGTCATATCTTCTGTGTTTTGCTTCTTCTGTGTTTTATTTTTTCTACTTTTTGCTTCTTCTGTGATGACGTCACATGGTCTGTGATGATATCATATCTTCTCTGTTTTGCTTCTTCTGCTTTTTGTTTCTTCTGTGTTTTGCTTTTTCTACTTTTTGCTTCTTCTGTGATAACGTCATATCTTCTGTGTTTTGTTTCTTTTGCTTTTACTTCTTCTGTTTTTCTCCTAGTCTATCTTCTGTTCCATTTTTTACCCTTCAGAAGATAGAATCTGTCTTTGATGTCTTCATGAAAGTTGTATATCTTGAAGTTCTATGTCGAACCATCTAAATAACACCCAAATCTGATATTTGTAGGGAAAGTTATAGCAATTTTCCCAATTCAATTGTCTTTTTTTATTCGTCTGCTTTTTCATTTAGTTTCGTTTGTACCTATCTTACGTTCCATTTTTGACCCATCAGAAGATAGAAAATGTCTTCTAGGTTTTCATGAAAGTTGTAGATTTTGAAGTCCTATTTCGAACCATCTAAAGAACATCCAAATCAGATACCAGTAGGGAAAGTTATAACAATTTTCCCAATTCATCTGTCTTTTTCCATTCGTTTGTACCTATCTTCTGTTCCATTTTGTACCCTTCAAAAGATAGAAAATGTCATTGAGGTCTTCATAAAAGTTGTATATTTTGAAGTCTTATTTCAAACCATCTAAAGAACACCTAAATTCGATACCTTTAGGGAAAGTTATAGCAATTTTCCCAATTCATCTATCTTTTTCCATTTGTCTACTTTTTCAATTGGTTTCGTCTGTACCTAGTTTCTGATCCATTTTAACCCTCTGGGTGATAAAATGTTGGGACTTGATTTTGAAACCGGAGTCCAACCGTAAAACAGAAACACAAGTCAAAAAATAAAGTGGCGGAAAGCGAAATCAAAAGCAGAAGCGAAGGGTGGACAAAACGAAAGAACGGTTACAAAGCGAAACGAATCAAAAGCGAGTACAATTTCGGAAATCATAGAGCAGAAACAAATCAAAAGAGGAATCGAAGGAACGGATTTACAAAATCTCGGAATCAAAGAATACCAAAACGGTTCAATCAGACTTAAGGACAACTTCTGACATTCGAAATGCGTACCTTAGAAAATAAAAAGTTGGAAACCATACAACACACTTGGTCTATCCGTATCCGAAATGGTATAATTTTTTTTTCATTCTTTATTCAATCTCAAACAAAGCACTTCTATATTTCCAGCTCAATCAACATAATTCATCAGACCTCCTGTCCGAAATCCCAACACAAACAAACACATTTATATACCTATAACACTTCAATAATTCTCAATCAATAATCAGAATCATCGGACCTCCTGTCCGGAATCCAAACACAATCAATCCCATTCATATACAATCATATTCGTATATCATAACCATACCCAAATTTATAACTCAATTCCATACACAAGTCCAGAAATCATTTACATTCAATTCCGATATCGAAAAATGTCATACTTTATGGCGATGGAAAGCTTTCAACAGAAGCTACAATTTTCATGAATATCATTTTCTCAAATTCTGTCTAAATCAAGCCAGAAAATTTCATAAAGATTTCAGCTCAAAAAGTCAACTCTAATACTATTTGTCCCCAAAAAGTCAAACTTTCTTAATTCTCCAAATTCTCACACTTTTACTATTTATTTCCTTCTTTTTAACTTCCATTTCAATTAACTCATTCACTTTAACTTTCATAACCCATCATTTTAAAAAGTCACACATGTCAATAAACCCACAACAATGACATCATCTGCACAAAAAACTTCAATTATCCATCCTCCATGACACTCAAGAAGGCTAAGGGAGCCAACAACCAATCCACACCAAAACCAAAAATTGCCTCAAAAAGACAAGAAAATGCAACAAACACCATTATATTCGTTGGATGAGGCCATATTCAACATCATACTATATCATCCTTTTTATCAAACATATGCAAAACACAAGAAAGCTCAAAACACCATTTTAGGCCATAAATAATCATAAACATCAATAACAAAAACATATACACATATTCTCTCTCATCATCAATTTGATTTCCGAGCCATTCGATTCGTTTTCGATTTATTTTCAATTCGTTTCGCTTTGTAATCCGTCTTTCGCTTTGTCCGCCTTTTGTTTCTGCTTTTGATTCGTTTCCATCACTTTGTTTTCCGATGAGTTTTTCGTTTTTCCGGTTGGGGTCCAGTTTCGAGATCAGGTCAAAACATATTGTCATAGACTAAAGTATAAAGATACTGAGACAAACATGCAGGTAATTGTTAGAGAACAAGTTCATTGAATCGACCCCATATAAGAATAATATTTAGAATATTACTTATATAATTATGAAAATTCTCATTGTGATCGTTGTATAAGTAATCTTTTGACTTGAGATCATCAAAGTATTTCATATAATAATTGTTTTTTATACTATTTATGACCTATTATACTTAAGGGTAGCTTAATTAGTAACTAGTGGATATATAATGAATTATATGGAAGTAGTTGAGTGATCAATATGTGACTCATCATCCGAAAGTGATTAGGGAGAATGCTTTAAAGTTCTCAATTATTATTGATTTACAAAATCCTTGACCAAGATGAATTTCATTGTAAAATAATTTACAAATGTCATTAATTAAATCAATAACTAATAGTCAAGTATTAAAATGATCATACTAAAATAAAGTAGATATTAATTACATGTTCTATGTTTAATTAAAACATTATAAGATGAAAGGATTAAATTATATGAAAAATTCATGTAAGAAAAAGTTAGTCAAAATTACTTTAACATTCGTAAATAATTGGGTGGTTATGAAACATTACTAGATATAAATCTTGATCTGTAGATATAAATTATTTAATTAAAGAATTAAAGATAGATTAAAAATTTTATTTATCTAATCCTAAAAAAGATTTAGGTTTATAATTTATATCCATTTTCAACATATTTAATAAGCTAAGGGTTATACAAGATACAAAGTATCCAATAAAATTACCAAACTTTAAATAAAAGAAATTGCAAATAATTAACAAAAAACCTAATTATTGCCCCATAACGTTAAAACTTCAAACAAAATTGAAAAGTTTTTAAAATATTTCGTTAGTTTATCTTCCAATAATTTCTTTATAAATCTTTAACTTGACTCTTCATTTAAACTTGATTAATTTTTGAAACAATGTGGTTTCTCTCTTTTTCATAATGATCATGAAAAATGTCATTCAAAAGGTTATCATCTTTCATCTTAACCTTCTTCCTTACTCTTTCTACTATTTTTACTTTCCTTATTTCTTGGATTCCTTCTATGATGAATTTTTGCAACATATAACAATTAACTAGTCTTGAGTTATTACTTAGCATAAACAAAGTTTCATCATTTGAAAACAAGAGTTCTTCATCTCCAACCCTAAGTATAAGTTCTCCTTTCTTACAATTTATTATTATACTTATTACAGTAAAGACAAGTCTACATAGGATTTGGGTTTTTCCTCATCCTTTTCTATATCAAGAATACAAAAATTTGTTGAGAAAATGAACCTATTAATTTTTATTATGATATTCTCCTTAATACCCCTAGGACATTTTATCTAGTTATCATCAACATTTATTACTCTCCTAGCAGGTTTTGGTTCACTTAGTCACAATCCTTTTAGTATGACATAAGACATTAGATAGACACTTGCTCTTAAATTCTCTTTCACCTTATTACTATAAAATTCACCAATAATGCAAGAAATATTAGAACCCCTTGAGCCACCCAACTTTAGTGGTAAGGTGTCTTGAAGGAACCTAATGTTATCTTTACCTGATTTTATCTTTGAAGTTCCTCATGTGTTCTCCTCTTATAGATCTTCCTTATACTCCTACTAAGAGTTTATGGATTTCTATATTAATTTAACAAGGTAAGAAATTCTAAATTGATGTTCACTCGTTGGTATCTATATTGTCTTCTTCCTTGTTACTATCAATCAACTCCTCATCCTTTAGGGCAACTTCCTTCACCTATTCCCTAAGGTTAGACACCATATTTCAAGGAAATGATTCTTATGATTTCATAGTTATTGTCTTTATAAATTGACCAATTTAAACTTTTCAAGATTCCTTATGGAAGCTTTATGATTTTGAAATTAAAAAGCAGTCCTTTATATGAATTATCTTATCATCTCTTATAGATTCAACTAATTCTCTTTTTGCACACATTGATAAAATCTTGATGAGGTTTTCTTTATCTTATTGATTTTTCGAAGAGAAATTTAGATGAATTCTCTACATCGAATTACACTTCTTGTTGTAAGGATTGTTTTACCTTTAAAAACTTGTCACAAAATCAAATTTCTCTACTAATTCAAACGTGGAATTTCTAACTTGTCATGTCAAACCTTGGTGTCCTCTCCCACCTAATTTGCAATTTAAAACTTAAGTTGTTCTTAATGGTGAGTTTATGTCTAATTTTCTCATTGTCACCTCCATTTGATTTGGCAAAGTAATCATGGTATCCATATCATGAATTTTATTGATATATTTGTTCTTGCCTTTCTTAATTATAGCTTGTAGTTGTTCATTTTCACCTCTTCCATTAATTTTACTCCAGAATCTAAAGTCTTATTATTCAAATTTTCACACGTTGTATCATTTATCATCTGCCTGATATAATTGACTAGACTATCATAAAAGATTTGGATTAACATCCATATAGGAAGGCCAAAACATAAGAACTTCCTTAGTAGATCTTTGTCTCTCCTAAGTTTTGTATCGTGTATCATTATCGAATTGCTAGAAGAAAGAGGTATCATTCATTTATTGCCATGAATGTTGGGAAGTATGTAGCAAGAAATTTCTCTATAATACACTCTGATATAGTAATTGATGCGACCAATAGCATGTTTTAGTTATTGCTTCACCTAATCCCTTAATGTAAATGGGAATAACCTCATTCTAATGAAATTTTTACTTACTCTATTGATCTTGAATGTGTCACAAATCACACAAAAAAAATGGCAATGTTTGCGTTGGGATCCTTGTTTGGTAATTTATTACATTCTATTGCATTATCTAGATTACATTAGATTTAACCTTGAAGCAATTAGTTTTAGTCATTGGCCTTACAATGCTATATCATGTCCCTATAAGACATGTTTTGGCGTACTCCATCATTGTTTTGTTTTGTAACTTACTGATTTTAGGTTATATGTCTAATGTGTCTTTAGTTTCTTGTTTAATCCATTCTCTTTGATTCTAACAAAGTGTTTTTTTTTTCAAGCTTTTTCTAAGAAAACAAAAATGTCATTTCTTATCATATACCAAGCACTCCTAAATTCAAAGTGAAATAAGCACAAAGAAAAATAAATAATAAATATACAAGACTAAAAACTATTTAACAGATCTTTTAAAAATTAGCTGCTTCCTCAACAATGGTACTAGAAACTTGATAGGTTTATGTTCTATCTGGTTATAAATTTTGATATTGTTAATATATGACCCCCAACTACAATGAGTACATCTTTCATTAGCACGTAATACAGTGGTAAGTAAGGGTTATTCTTAAAGGAAGTTGTGTGGATTAGAAAACCTAAAATACTAATTAGTCTAAGCTAAAGTAATAAAAAGAATGATGTTGATAAATTTTGATTAAAGATATATAAATAAAACAAAGCCTAAACTGGTAACTACGAAAATAAATACCAACAAAAAATATCGAGAGAGAGTTTTATCTAATACTAATGTTTAAACAAGTACTTCCTTTAATATTACTTTTAATTTCATAATTTAACTAACCTAGACTAGGTATATTAAATAAGATTGGCAAGATCTCTCAGGAACTGGTATTACACTCTCTCAGAGTTACAAATATCTACTCTCATGTTGGTTACCTCTTATAAAATTCTGTTAAAGATTTGACCTTAACACCAAAAAATATCATGCAAGTCTCTCTTGAACATCCTGCTCAACCCCTATTACCAAACCCATAGATTAACCATAGACAAGCTCTCTCAAAGCATTCCCAAGTAAATTATAATTAGATACAATCACTAACATAACTAAAACATACATTAAGATCAAGCAAAATGAAATTTATATAAATATATCTCATTTTTTAAATTAAATGGAATCAATCCATATAAAAAATAAAAATAAAAAACTAGTATTTTCTCTATCTAAACATAGAAAAATGTTCATATATGAATCACAAAAACAACATAAAAAGATGAGGAAAACATGGCAATGTAAGGAGACGCACCGCAATGTCAGTATTGGGGTTGAGCCGACAAGCTGAATCAAACAATAAATGGATTTACAGTGAGGCCTTACTAATCGGATACACGCTACTTCATTATACATATGTGGTTATTAACCACAAAAAAAAAAAAAGGAAAAGAAAAAACTTCAGACGAGAGCTCATCATTCTCATCTAATCGATGAAGCCTCATGCGATTGTAGTGTGCAGGACGTCTTCGACATATGTAATCCAGACATCAATTCATAGGATTTAAACACGCAATCTTTTTATGTGGGTAGAAGAACAAGCAAATGATAGAATGTGTTTGTTTGCTACTCACAACTCTCAAAGAAGTAACCAGCGTGTTTAAGGAGGAGTTGAGAGAGGTTTAAGTGAAGAGAGAATTCTTCACTTCACAGACCCAGAAGAGAAGTTCATGATATGTACGTGCAGTAGGGAAAAGCGTTGTAGAAAAGATATAAATTGCAAAGCACACTAATTAAGATTGCAATTGTGATGATGATTTTGTTCACAAGCTTTCCGTTGTGGGTGCAGTAAGTGCCATATAAGTTGCCATCAAGTGCCACACATAAGTTGATGTAGAGTAGCACTAGCAACTTTCATAAATGAAACATGAAAAACAAAGCTAGTCAAACCCTCTAAAATATATATAGTCCAGGGATAGAAAACAGTCCCAAGATCATTGCATCAACAGAACATATATTACGAGAACCCACATGTGGAGGCGAGCTCATCATACTCATTCATTGATCGAATAGAAGTATCTTTTTTCTTTTAACCTCTCTATGCACCCCTTCAAACTACATCTCTTGCACTCCTAAGTGAAACGAAAGCATCGACAGACAATAATGCTTTCTTTCTAGTTGTTCGCTACTTAAATAGAAAAATTAGTTTTTTGGCTTTCCAGGGACAAAGTATCTCTCTGTTAACAGATTATTAGGTAAACTGACAAACAAAATATATGCAATGGTAAACATAACATGCCCGAATTTTGAAGCTCCGCCATTTTCCATGGGAATTAAGTTAACAAATGCCTCCACAGGGTAACCATATCATAAAAAATCTTAGTCCACAAAGGCAAAACAGTCGAATCGTTTTAGCCCATAGACAAAGAGAAGACGAGAGATGTTACTTGCCATTGAACCTCTCAATTACAGTTATTAGACCTTGAGTGCCAAGATGCCCGTCCCCATTTGCCACCATACATGTGAAAAGCTGCTTACATAAAGCGGCCCCTGGCAACACAGGAACTCGATGATCCTCGTTCTCCTCTACAACATCAACACCCATTCCCATATCTTTTACCATATATTCAGCAAACGCACCTGGCCTAAAATCCCTTCCTATCATTCTCTTCCCAAACAATTCCATCGCCATCGACCCCGCTGCCCCAACTTTAACCGCATCCATAAATTTCTTCGTATCGACCCCTGCTTTCTCAGCAAACAATAACCCTTCACTCAACCCCAACAAATTAGCCCCCACCACTATTTGGTTTGCAATCTTGCAACTTTGTCCACAACCCGCTGGACCCATGTAATTGACTTTACCCAACAAATCAAACAATGGATACAACCACTTGACAACACCCTCATCACCTCCTGCAAATATAGCCAATTTCCCATCTCTAGCGCCAATATCGCCACCAGAAACAGGAGAATCAACAGACCAACAATCTTTGAGACGACAAGATGTGAAAATCTGACGCGCCAGAGTAGGGTGGCTGCTGGTGGTGTTCACAATGACTCCGCCGGGATTAACGCCGGCGAGAATACCTTGAGTTCCGTCGAGGACAACTGATTGAACGTCTGATGGATGTCCTACCATGGTGAAGACGACTTCACTGCACTTGGCGACCTCTAATGGAGAAGTAGCCAGTTGGGCTCCTTTTGCTAGGAGAGAAAGGGCTTTAGAAGGGTTTCGAGCGTAAATGGTAAGTGAGTAACCAGCGGCAAGAAGGCGAGAGGCCATCGCGGCCCCCATAACACCAACTCCAATCCAACCTATGCGTGTTTTGGAGGGAGAAATTGGATCTGGGAAAGGAGTGGTCATTGATGGAAGGGAGTTCCCTAACGACTTAACGCCGAAAAAAGGTATGCTAAGGAAGTGAAACCGACAAATGTTATGGCGGGAGACGTTTGGCGCTCCTGGATCCGACACAAACCGGATTAGTCAGAGCCTAATTATGGTTTTAGGACACAGGTTTTCCGACTGTGACTCCAGATACAGGTGAAATAGAAGACGAGTGTTTGGGAAGTTATAAGATTTGAAGTAAAAATGTTCACTGTTAGGTCTTGGGAAACATTTTAAGAAAAGAGAATTAAATGATTAAATTTTCTTATATAAAAAAAGACATTCCTTATCGTACCAAAAATTTAGTTCATACATGTATGTGGAACAATAATATGTTATTTAATACTCTTCCTATTCAAAATAAGTGTCGTTTTAGAGGGATTTTAATTATTCAAAATAAGTGTCGTTCACGATTTTTTATGCATATTTATAAT
>JAOSBK010000205.1:23203941-23214070 GCA_027568895.1 Erythroxylum shatona | reverse complement strand
CAAATTCATAAAGATAAAGAATGCCTTTAATTAATTAATAACAATGTCATACAAATATTTACAACCAAAATAAATTGGCTGCAAGGGCATAAACTAACACTTACAAGGATAAAAGTTATTCATCTAAAACATGTGAATTGTTTCAAATCAATTTTCAAGCCCTAATTAAAAAAAAGACCAACTGTTACACATGTCAAGCTGCTTAACATATCTCTTCCTAGAAATTTAGTCCAATTCCTAGAAATTGGACTAAATGCCTATTAAAACCTAATTGTATCAATATTTCTTGATAGATAAAACATTCATCTTTTTGTACGTGGCTTATTTTTCAGCATTTTATATTAGACCTACCATTCACCTAATAACAAGCATTATATCTGTTGCCATAAAATGGCGAATTGGCACAAAATGGTTTAGATCAAGCAAGCAAATTCAAGAGCTTCTTCCAATACTCTTTAGTTAGCTTTCAAAGACAGATCGAGCATGCTGGGTTGATTAAAAAAGTTCCTAGACATCACATCTGCTTGTGTTATCTCCAATAAAGACCTTGAATCAATGACTCTCATGTTTTCCAAATATAAGTTTTCTTTAAACAAATATGGAAGATAATACAAGGGCTAAGCAATATGAAAAACTCATGTTCTAGTTTATAAGAGTCGTAAACAAGATTTTTTAGCACAAAAAAGGGAAAAAAAAGGTTAACCAAAATGTGCACTCTGAACATTGCACATTTTAGAAAAGATATTTTTTACTCTCTAATTGATGGAATCATAGAAACTCCTTTATACTATTAGGTTAGAAGGAGTTTGCCCTAATTTGGCCTTATCGTGGAGAATCGATTAATGTACAGGCGGGGCTAACTATTTCTTGAAAGAGTAAATCTGTAAACTTTACAAGTAAGTACCTCGAAAAGAGGTGCGATATCATTAATCGTCTTCTCTTTCCCTAATTTAGCCTTATAGTGGAGAATCGATTAATGTATATGCGGGGCTAACTATTTCTTAAAAGAGTAGATCTATAAACTTTACAAGTAAGTACCTCGAAAAGAGGGTGCGATATCATTAATTGTCTGGAGCTCTTTCGTTTTTGATGTGTAGTGCACGTCTAGTTTTTAGCTTCAAAAAAAAGTATAGTGCATGTCTAGCTATGAACACGAACGCTAGTTCACGCAACATGATAATAGCTTCAGATCCATGAGTTGAGAGGACGTTCAACAAGATACTCTAAAGAACATCTATCGACTGAAGCACCTCTTTGGGAACTCACACTACAAGAAAATGAAGAATTAGCGACGAAAAATATATCGTTGTAAATTACCGACGAAAAATTCATTTCCGTTGGTAAAATTGACAGAAAAATTTTCATTTAACAACGGTACTAATATCCGTCACTAAATATGGAGGGAAGCATGAATTAGCGACGGAATATGTACCGTTGCAAATTACCAACGGAAAATTCATTTCCGTTGATAGCGGTACTAATATCCATCGCTAAATATGAAGAGAAATTATCCCGGAAAATTTTGCGATGGACTTTAGCGACGGAATAAGATTACCGCGGCAAAAAATTTGGTGACGGTATAAGATATCCGCCGGTAAAAAGGCAGGACTTATTGACGGAATAAAATTTTTTTGAGTTTACTTACGTTAATTTCCATCGGTAAATTCTTTTTAAATTCAAACTCACCCAACATCTCCCTCCCATATACGTCTTCTTCTTCCTTTCTTCTTCTTCCTTCTTCCTGCGTCTCCTCTTCGGTTTTCTTGGAACTCATTTCTTTGTTGTGGACTCCTTTTCTGCTCGTCGGCGTTGTCTTTTCCAATCATTGTCATCGTGTCCTTCGGTGGAGGTATTTTGTCGTGTTTTTTCGTATATTGGATGAAAGTTAATTTAGGTATTTATTACTTTCATTTATTTGTGTATTTTGTGATTGGAAAACAACTTTAAAGTATAAATGTTAGTGATAGAAGGGACAAAACGTGATTTTAGTTGTGATATTGGGATAAATTTCTGATACATGTAAGGTGTTTGATGAAATGTCTGTTTTTTTTAAAATGATTTCAGTTCTTTATTTTTGATTATTTTTTTAGTATGAATTTCATTATTTCAATTCTTTTACTTGAAATAATGAAGTTATCTTCATGGTGGCTTTTATAGAAACTAAACACTTTGCAGGTAAATTTTAAAAAATAGTTTTCAACAAATTTACCGATGGAAAAAATTTCCGTTGGTAAAATATATTGGATTTAGCAACGGAAAAAGATTCCGTCGGTAATTAACGACGGAATAGCCAATTCTGTTGGTAATTTTCTGACAAATTTTTTTTTTCTTTGGCAAATTAATTCTATAGATAAATTTACCGACGGTATAATTTTCGTCGATAAATTTACCTACGGTCGTATCTCCGACGACTTTTTTTGTCAGTAAATTCCATCGCTAAATAAACTTACCGACGAAATATGTACAAATTCCGTCGCTAAATTTCATTTTTCTTGAAGTGCTCAGCACTCGCGAGTTACCTAATCCTTAATTTAGATGGGTTATGTTAATGGGGTAAGACGGGATCTACACTTACCCCATTTCTGTCAAATGTCCCGTTTTCTATTGTATGTTTAGACGTTGTGATTGCTGTGTGTGAAGATACTGACGTATGTTTAAATATGTCGTTGCTTTTGTAGTTGCTTGTTTATTCACGTATTAACATGTGGGACATCCAATTATTAATGCAATTCTTTATTTTTATAAAAAAATAGCAATAGGAAACGCAATACATGGCATTTGGTGTAAAAGAAATAAAAGAGTTTTTTAGAATTCTTTAATGGATGGTGATTTTTTGTTCAATGAGTTGATAATACAAGAATGCAGATTATGGGGCATCAACTACATATACTGTGCAGCAACTTATTACTTTCCAAATAGCCTATCACCTAATATAGTTGCTAGGTTACTAACAATGGCTACACCAATTCTCTTAATTTATAGTTGAGACAAAGTTCCTGGTCATGTAATGAATAGGCTTGAAGTATGCCTTTTGCAAAATTGCTCTCCTTTAAAAGGTTGCCAATAATATTCTTTTTACATTCTAAAAAAAAGCTTCATATGATTGTAGATAATGGAAAGGCTTAAATACGTCATTAATTCACTTATCATCATAATTGTTTTAAATAACGAATTTGTTAATAAAACTGATATAATTACTTAAACTAATTTTAATATCAAATTTTTAAAAAATAGTTTGAAAAAATTAGTGAAAGATCTCTTCTAAACTTTTTTGATAATATAAATTATCTTTTAAAATAATAAAAATATTTTGAAATGAATAACCATAAGATCAGATTACTCAATGTAGACACAACTCTTTGTCAAATACGACTAAAGAATGATGGTCTTAGTTTTATGTTTCTTATGAAAAATAAGCAGTTAGTCTTAACCTCACTTTTTCCTGAAATTTTGTATCCTGTGACACGTGTATATTTGAGTTAGCTCGCAAATGTATGAATCTAAGATTATAACTATTGGTTCCTCGAACTTAAATAAATATTTTAATTTAAATTATTCAAGTTATCTTATATTATAAAAAATTTAAATCCTCTATTATTTATTATATACAAAACCCCTTTCTTCATATATATTAATGATCATTTATTTACTATTTATTACTGCTACAAAATTTGAAATCTCAATTAGTATGTTGCAGTATTGTAAATAGTAAATAAACTACTGTTACTATACAATTTGAACGAACCATCCCATCTGACAATTTCATAAGTTTTAATTATAATTTCATCGGAAGCAAAGAAGTTGGCTGAATTCATTACATCATCTAGTCAACTTGCACATCTTTGTCTTCGACAGCACATTTGGTAAATGGAGATCATTGTGTCATTGACGGAAGGCCATTTGCATGCTGTCAGCTCCATAGTATCATCACCAAAGGCAACATTGAGAACAAAACGTGTCCCTTTGGACCACTTTGGAGTAAGCCTTTTTTCGTATGAACAGCTTTAAGCAGAAAAATTTCTTCATCATAATTCTTAACATTGAATCTCAGTTGACATGACTCATACAGGACTAGGGTCCTGGGAAGGCTGAGATCTCCAAGAAAAGTATTGAATATACAATGCGTTGAGGCTCATAGCTATTCCGAATCCCATCACTGATGATATCAGTATCGCATAGATTGGCTTGAGATGAAGCTGCACCAGAACCCTCAGATTTTAACTCACTTGATGAAGCAGCGTAAATTCCTAACATGTACTCATTACAGCAGATATTAAAAGGCCATTTCTGAAAATGGATTCAGATATTTGCACTGTAATAACTTTTTTTATCATATATGTCAATCTTTGCTCATGGCAAGACTGAAAGGATTCAGAGGACATCAATACTAATTTCCTGCTCCTGGGATTTCTAATGAATCATGATATCCTCTTCTGGATCAAAGGTAACATATTTTCCTCACTCCTGGTTGATAAATTTCAACCGAGAAAAATAATCAGTTGCATTATCAATTGGTATCATGCTATTGTGCATTGGCATCATAAAGAAATATAGGCATCCAAAGGAAAAGAAAATGGAGACACCTAGTGCGAGACCAAAAAATATATAACCTTACTATTATTGAAAGATCCACCTGGTCAGACTAATGGAATCATAATTAAAAAGGTCTGGTTTTTTCAAGGAAGCAACTCAGAGAAGTCATTCACATCTTAAAATGCTCGTTTTTTTTCCATCTGTCAATAATAATCGTTTGAACTACTTCTTAAGGGTACTTAAGTTGGTTGTTGCCGAATTATGACAAATAGAGTGACTTAATTTCGCTATTTACACCTTTTATTCAATTCCTCCAGAGTCATATATGCCTCTATCAATAAGTTGTATACTTTGCAACGATAGTCAAAGTACGCTCTTAACAGTGTAAGGGCACTCAGATGCAATCCACCGCACGAAACACATGTATTCCTTCAACAATAACTAAAAGCAGTAGTTATGTTTCAAGTAGGAGCACAAAGGTGCCAGTTTTTGTCACTTACCACTGTATAGAATAAGTGAACACTTATGGCCACAAGCGCAAACTCAAGAGCAGCATATGTCCATATGTACTCCCTGATAGCTGCAAGTTATGCAAGATTGTTTATCCTAAGATTAGAACAGACTAAACAACTGAACAACTTGAAAATTCTGAAGTTCATACATACCGAGGATGACTGCAAATATAGATGCCAAGAGACCCAAAGTAAATGCAAAGGGGGCAGCAATTATAAGTGCTTGGGCCTTCATATCACGTATCTGTAAAATTTTGTAAGCAAAGGGTACTAAATAATAAAGGGAAATAGAAGAAGCCTGAACCATCCTTTTTCTCCCTTTATTTACCAGGCCTTGTACCAGTTTTAGTTGTTTCTGATAATACATAAGGCCCTTCACACAACATCCAACTTTATTTTACCCATTACAGTATTTTCACAAATTCTGGCCGCATGTCATGGACCTAAAGCAACATAATGTCATATAACTCATCCAACTGAAATATTTGCTATTCTTTACTCGGAGGTTATTACCATGATTAGGCAGTATTCAATTTACATACCAGTAATTGCTCCAGGAAGAAGAAATAGCAAATGGTGCTAATAAGGACAAGTACAACAAAGTCCTGCCAGGCACTGCATTAAGAGTAGATGAGACCATATGTTAAAAATCGCTGGAACTAGGATAAGGCTTTGTATGCAACTGGATATTTATGAAAGCAATAGCAGACACTATTCAAGAATCACGTTCAGAGTATGTCTCCTAATTGAACTATTCTTTTAATTTAGAAGAGTTCCTGAGACTAATTAGCTGATTTATTTTCTAATAATGAACATTCTTAGAATTAGGTTACACATGAGTGCTCAAATGACCTGATTCAGACAATCATTTTTTGGTTATTGAGCAAGAATACTGGTAAGCAAGAAAAGTTCGTGGATATGGCCTAAAATTGTATTACCTTATTGATTGGGATAGATTTCGTTCCTGTCTATTAATGCCTGGAGAGGAGCTTGCTACCCGGAGTAAAGTAACAGGTAGGTTCTTAACCTCAAGCCCACACACCTCACAGTTTTTGTTTCCTTTTGTGCTAAACCATTTAACTGCACATTCTTCATGCACAAGTCTAAGGGCGCCTTTGCAACTGCACTCCATTTTGAGGGTATTCCCTTCTTCGCATACATCAAGACAGATCCTACATACTGCTTCCTCCTCCGGAATTTCCTCATCATCACCTCCTATGGGAACGGATGTTATTTGGTCTGCTTTGCCAGTAAGCAGAGTTATATGGCGCTATGGGAGCGAACCAAAGGGATGACATAAAGAAAACAGAAAGCATGGCCTACTTAAAAGAGTTCAAGTAAGTTTTTAATAGCTTTTGTTTTTCTTAGCTTTTCTTCATTTATAGCTACAGTATCAGTTATTGTTCCACCATTATCTTGATCTGATGCACATAAAATGCAAAAGAAACCGGGAAGTGATTGCAAAACTTTTCATCAGATTAAGGCAAAGCTCAAAAACTGCAAGTCTAGTTGACTGTACAAGCATAGAAGTTCAAATTACAAAAGTCAAATATGTGTATTAATAAGTTTGGTTTTTGGTGCATAAATGTTTGCTTTGATCTAAATTTGTAAAAGGACTGTAACTAACAGCATTCAGTTCCAAATTTTACAATGCCAAAAATTGCACTTGGCATGTTGGAAAATTGGTTATTCGACACGTTGAATAAGCAAGAAAAATAGGGAAAATACTAGAGTATTAAGAAAGATGTGCTACTACCAACCATCACTAGGATCTGATTTAACTTGATCTTTGCGACTAGCAAAAGATGCACTTCGTACAATGACAACATTTCTTCCTGGAACTGATAGGGATCTTGAAACCACTGCATGAGCTTGCACTTTCTGAAATAGTTACCATATAAGCAAGATTTGTGATACAGTAGTTCCATACAACTTTATTTGTTATAAGCAAGATAAAGTATTTAAAGATATGTAGTATATGATCTTCAATTACGAAGTTATTTGCCCCAATTATGGGGGTTTGCAAATAATTTTGAAACACAAGGATACCAAAAGTTTCTAAACCAGGGAGAAGCAAGACATACTGAACTTTACATTTACCTTTTGAGATCCACCAGGCAGCCTTGCTGAAACAGGTGTGGTTATTGAAGGGGTCAAGTCTGGTTCACGTCTAACTGGAAGAGATGTACATCTATTCCAAGAGAATGCAGACTTCAACCTGGCAATAACAGGACTATCTGGAACAGCCTTGGGGTCAGAGTTGAGGAGAAAGCTCCTCTCAGCATCAGGTGCACTGACTTTTTTCTTGAAGCTTAAACCCCGTAACAAGCCTCCTGATGATGAACTACCTTTGGCCGAATTTTGAGACTCTAGTAAACCTTTTCCAGTACGATTGGTGCCAAAACCAGGGGGCCTAGAAGGGATCTGCAGGGAAAGATCCAAGCGCCTTCCACTTGGTCCTGATTTCAAACCTTCCTCAGTACAGGGTCCAGTAACATTCAGATCAGCCTGCAAATAAGCAGTAATACATTTGGTCAGTTAAGATCTCAAGAAATGTGCCAACCAGATTGAATCATATGACCTTCCCAAGTAACTCTCCAAATACATGGGTGGGAAGAACAAAAAGTCATCAACCCTAGAGGATGGTTGTGATTTGTGAGTGTCTTTAGCTACAGTAAAGCTTCCACTAGAGCAAATACACCCGATCGAATGAGTCATGTATCAATATATTTTATTTTTTAATTACTCCACAAAGAATTCAATTCTAAATCCTACTAGCTTAAACGTGAATAAACGTTTTACATAAACCAAGGAAAATATAATACCTAACAAATTTTCAAAATTTCCATTTAGCTTATACCAGCTTAAACGTGAATAAATATTCTCACGCCCAGCTAGACATACGAAGGATGTGCACATTGGATACTAAAACTGGCAAAAACTGGAATAGTTCCAAGTATATAGGCCTCCCTTAACATGAAATTTTAGTGTTAAGTAAATTGGGACAAACTGAAACTTCAAAAGCCAAATCAAACTCCAACCTACGCAAATTTTCGGAAGCAAGAAGCTTGATTTCACGCCGATCCTTGCCAATCCAACCCACAAGAACACCCCATCTCCTTATTAGAAAGAAATGGACAGATAAGAGGGAAAAGAAAAGCCTATTAGTCTAAATAACGACAAAGTTGGAAACTTTTTTTTAAAAATCAAAATTGGAAACTTTTCAGCTGCCTTTTAACAAGTAAAGCAAGCAAAGCCTTGATCATCCAAGATTACCAAATAAGGGAAACGGATGAAGAATGAACATGGAAAGCCAATATCTTGAAAATTGAAGAAACATAACCTGAGGCTGAGGCCGCACCTCCGCAACCCCACTGGTGACTGCTTGTGCCGCTTGCATTGATTCCTCAGATCTCAAAAAGGGTGGTTGCTGAACAATCTTCAAAAGAGGGTATAACCAGTATCAGCAGATTAATCAGAATGTACACGTGAAGCCAAGAGGAAAAAGAAAAAAGTAAGAAGAAGAGAGCACCCAGCAAAGATGGACAAACAAGAGAATCAATCAAAGAGATAGATAAGACTAATAAAAGCCACTTGCTTTATTGGTATGAATCTGCAAATTCCAAGGCTTCTCTTCTATATATATTTATATTCTTTTTAAGAAAAAGGAGTATATTTTATGGGTGTGGAGGAGCACGAAGTCTATGCTCTGTGGAATGGGACAGTGATAACGACAGAGTAGGTCCTTCGAAAGATGACCAACATAATGTTTTTTGACTGTCGTTTCCTTACCACTGCCATAGTGCCACCACTCGACTTTTCTTCTCATTACCGCTTCATCTCCTTTTCTCCTGCCACTTTCCCATTATTGCTATTGTTACCCTCCCGGACACGCATGAATTGATGTTATTCTGTTCTTGTTAGGTTTGGCACTAATGTACGTTGCCAACAGAACCACTTTGCTAGTAAAACTAAAACGTTGTAACAACTTGCGTAACTTGCACTGGATAGATAGGAAAAGGAAAGAAACATAAGATCAGATAAAGCACAATGGTTCCAACCTTTTCCATCTCTACACAATAAAGTCAAGGCCCTAACAGGAGTGAAATTGAAGCCGCATTTTGCTTTAGAAAATGTTCAAACTCATGTCCAACAAACGCAAAGCGTGATTTCAGTTGATGATCAGTTTGATTATTACAAAATGAACTCAAGTTCAACAAAACTTTTATCTAAAACCTCATTAAATTTCATATTCGTTTTAAATTTAAGCAACGTTTAAAGTAAACATTTGATATAGTAAACATATTAATAAACGAATTATTCATGAATATAAATGAAGGAATTATACTATTCTAAACATAATGCATTTATTAAATGAACTTAGAAGTATAACTATTTTTTTACTCAATTTTAATAAACAAATACCATACAAGTTTTCTCTTAAACTGAACAGAAAGTGCTTAATAATCACATTCTTTCATTTTACATCTTTAGGGAACGCAAATGTAAAATAAGTGTACTTGTTAGGAGTAGTAGAAAATGAATAATGATGGCAATCTTAAATCTTATTTCCTCTTTTTCTCAACTAGTAAATACTGTGGTGCATGTATAATACTTGTGCCTGAGGCCTACAAAAGAGAGGTAAATATTTCGAGTTTTGTTTGGTTAGGACATATGAGACAAGTTCAAGCATCTCTTTAAAAATTGTCGTTCCAAGGTGAATTGAACCAATTGGCAGGTTGATAAGAGCAAAATAGTGTCTGGGTGGAAACAACTTGTCCATCTATTGAATTGTGTTAAGTGGTCCCCCAGAGTGTGGAAACAACAATGTGGTTCAGATATTGTAGCCCTGAAACCTGATAGCTTTCAAGGTTATTCAGAAACTCTGCAAATCGAGTTTAGTAATTGGTTCGGTCTGATTCTGTTGGGGCTGGACGTCGCTGTTTGGATCCATAATCTTGGCTAGCTTCAATTGAGAGAAATCTGCAAAACAATAAAAGGCACGCCGGGGTTGATCACCGGCAAGCCCCTCCGATGCCTAAGTCAGTTTACTGCGCTAGGTTTTTATCTAATAACAGTGGTTA
>JAOSBK010000205.1:23154006-23166219 GCA_027568895.1 Erythroxylum shatona | reverse complement strand
ATGCACATGAAACTCCACTTTCATTTATATTTTTGTTGTGACTGAGTGTCTATTAACTATCCCGTATCTATTGTGGATACTAGGCTCATTTCATAAATGTCCCGTTTTCGGTGCAAATACTAAGCTCATTTCATAACTGTCCCATACCTGTTGTAGATATCGGGCTCATTATCAACTGAGCCTATGACTTTAAGCCCTTTTTCATGTTGGTGACTCTGATCACAACTCCTTTATCTCATCATACATATTTAGGTGATGTAATCCATCATTTCACATAACATGCTATCAATAACTTTCATGTAGTGTGCATAGTCATTTATCACAATCATCGAATCGGACTCCGACATTCAACTTTCAGTTGAGTACACATTTTTCCCACATTCACATACATTCAATAAACACTTCCTATACAGTCCCAAATATTTAACTCTTATGACAATTGACGATCTGAAATTTTACAATCATATCAGTAATAGTTCAATATCTGAAGGTTAATAAAAAATAATTCAAACATAGTGAGAAAACATCTAGATTAACTCACACAATTCAAATTAAAACACATATATAATTAAGATTACAAATCTAGATCAACTCATAGTATGCTCTAGAATAGCTATTGCCTTGACAATCCAACAATGTGTAGATACTGTCGGTCAATTTGTTCTTCTAAATTATACAATACACACATAATCCATATATTACTAAGTTTATCAATCATATAATTATTCAACTATGCACATGTATGCGTTTCATGTTCGATGCATGCTCAATTGATTTTCCTGAGTATATATACTTAATTGCAATCACAAATCTTGACCATTCATTCATTATAGCTTGTCCATAACTTGTTTGCAATTAGATTATGCCTTATGTAAGTTTGATTACCCCTAATTCATCAATCATACGATCACCAATCCTTTTCTAATGCTTTATATTCACACAATTTCCTAATTCTCATTCATTTGTAAATAATTCACATTGTTTATATCATTTGAATAACATTTGCATTCAAGGGAACATCCTTATACCATTATATAACTCATACTTCCCAAATTCATATGCATTGATATCAAACAATCCATTCATTAAATTATACTCAATTAATAACCTAAACTCATCAAACACTTAGCCGATTGATTCATCATCAAACTAAGTTCATTTTAAGCCCCAATCAAGTCCAAATACACCAATGTATAGTTCCTTATCCTTGTATGATTCAACCAGAACACAAAACACAATTCTTTCTCACTACCAAGGATTTCCATGATTGTAGGAAGGGATCAATACATTTCCCACGATTGTGGGATGGGTGAATTGAAAGTTCACCTTCACTTTCCTTCCACTTTTCTTTCAAAATTTGACACCTTCAAGATAGTTCATCAATTATACCTTAATTATACCTTAAAGATACTTCAATTCCTTATTAATTCATTTGTAACTCCAATTCAAATCATTCATTTAATAGTTCAAAAATTATGGTCTTTCAAGCATCAAAATCGAAACATAACATAACCAATCCATTCATTAAATTCCTAACACATATTCAACACCAACACCATAACCAAATTCATCCATAATCAATCATCATAAATGTTATTCTAACATATGTTAATAGATCGATAATTCATTTACTAATTTAGCTCAATGTCTCCTCAATCATCAAGCTAACCTAACCTTATGTGCAATGTTTACATCCTTTTCTTCCTAATGTTCCTTTATGAATAAGTTGTCTTCTTTTAATCATAACTCTCTCTAAAAAGATGAAAATGTCATGATTCTTATGCCCCCAAAAACTAAATTTCCATTAGTCTTAATATATCCAAAATTACATAAATAGCATCTCCCTTTAAAATATAATCTCCATCCAAATTCTGTCCCATTTCTGGTAAGAAACAAACTGGCAACCAATACTTAACCCTCAATAAATCATTATCAAGCCATCTCCTATCCAAACCATTTCACAAAAGCATTAATAAGACATCAATAATCATTTATCATGTTTTATACTTTCACTAATTCGGATTATAAGGTCCTCAAACATCAGGAAATAATACAAGGTTCCTGCAAGGGGTCTATCACAAGAAGTACTAGGGAAACAAACATAACTCGAGTTCTAGTTACTATTTTGTCAAGTCAATTTCATAAAGGTCAAGTTAAGACCTATATATACAAATTGTATTCTTTGAGTTTCTTCAAATTCGTGTTCTAAGGATATGAAAAATAGATCAAAAGAGAAAGATGAAATTGAAACTAGAATTTCAACTTACCTCGATAACTTCTTTCCTTCTCCTCTTCTCTTCCCTTTTTCTTTCCTTCTCTTCTCATTTTCATTTTTCTCTTTCTTATAACCTTATGGCTGACCTCCACTCTCACTTCTATTGCCTTTTTCATCCATTTTCTCTAGAAAATTGAAGAAGGTCAAAATAATCCATGTGTCACTATTCCATTGGTCCATATGTCACCCTTCTATTGGTACATATGTTATCCTTCTATTAGTCCATATATCACTATTCTATTAGTCCATATGTTACCCTTTTATGGGTAAATATGTTATCCTTCTGATGGTCCATATATCACTATTCTATTGGTCCATGTGTCACTTACTTTAGGCTCCACATGTCACCCATTTAAGCCTACATATGCCACTACTTGTAAGGCTACACAAGTCACCAATTATAAGGCTACATATGTCATCATTTGTGTAACAACCCATTACCCATGTTAATGCTAGAATGGTAAATATGAGAGATTATCGTGAAATTAGAAAATGCATTCATTCTCATGCATAATATGACATACACATACACATGAATATTGAATTTTTGCACATGATAATGATTGTACATGCATTCATTGACATTCCAGGTATAATTGATTTATATATATATAATGTGATTTTATCGAGAATTGTGATTTATTTGTATTGAAAACTGATTTGGAGAGTGTATTTGTTGATTGAGAATTTTTGGGGAAATTTAGGAAGAATTTTAAAAAATGTTGAATATTATTATATTAGGGAAAATGCCACTTGGCAAGTAAAATCGATGAATGGAAATAGAAATAAGAATCAGATGACAATGAAGAAATTTTGGAGATGACTTTAGAATTTTTGAGTTATTGATATTGAAAACTTTAGTGATCATTGGAATAAAAATATGAGAGTTATAGGACTAGTTCAAGAAGAACTTAGTTAAAGCCTTAGATGTTAGATAGGTGACAAGTGTCACTTGTCTAGTTCAAGTTTTAGCATACAATTACTTTGAAAGACCAAGTACTATATTCTTGTCTTCATCTTCCTTGTAGCTTTCTTCTTCAAGTTTCTTCACCTACACCGAGTTTTTCATCAAACCTCTACTAAAGTTAAACCTTGTCTTCATCTATCTTTTGCTACTCCCAACTTTGTTGGTTCTTTCATTTGCCTCAAGAAAACCGAAACTTGCCAACCTCTATAATGATCTACGTAGTTGCATGTGGGATTAGGGCATCTTGAGTTTTTGAAGATTTTGGAGTTTTATCAAGTATCTTGTTAATCCTTTAGAGTTTTTGGTTTATGAAACAAAAATGGTGATTTATTGACATTACTTGAACATGAAAAAATAGACATTTTTAATGAAAACCATGAATATAGTATGAAAATATGGAAGTGTTGATTTTACATATTTGATGATTAAAATGTTATAAAATAGTGTAGAAATAATTTTTGGAGTTGAAAGATCCATGAAAATGTGTGTGAGATTAGTGCAGAAATTTATAAAAGATGATATTCTTATATGCTCTGTTTTTCTCTTCACTATTCATATTCATGAATATTTTGGTAACTTAAGGATGAACAAAAAAATGAATTTAGAGTTAAGGAATAGGTGTAAGGTGATGTCTAGAGATAAGTAAGAATGATTAAAGTGATAGTTGGTGGAAAAAAATAAGGAGAATGTAGAAAATGAAAATGCAGAAAAATGACAGTGAAGGAATACAGAAAATGATGATATGCGAGAATGAGGTTCTGTTTTGATGGTTGTGTGTAATCATGGTTTTTGATCTTTTTGTGAATGTGTTGAGTTGAATGGGAGTTAAGACAGTGAAATGAAAATGGAGTACAGAAAATTAAAGTGCAGAAAAATGAAAGATGAAAATGAAAAAAAATTGTAAAGTGTAGAAAACTTGAAGAACATACATGAATGGGTGCTATCTTTGGATGTTGTGTCTTAATCATGGATTTGGGAGTTATTTGTGAATGATTAGAGATGAATGAGAGTTGAAAATGAAGTCAAAATAAGGGAAAATGTAGATTAGAAAGGTTGGTTCAGAAAAAAAAGAACGAAAGAAGAAGAAAAATAGCAGCATTTATGAAGAAGGAAGAAAAAGACAAGAAGAAGAGGAAAAAATTCCAGTATCAGAAGAGAAGAAGAAAAGCACAATCATGCTTTTACATGATCGTGACTTTTTAAAGAACCAAGAAAAGCACGATCGTGAAGAAATCCATTGAAAACTCACGATCGTGCTCCTACATGATCATGACTTCTATGGCTGGAGACAGTTCAAACATCCTTTGATCTTTTGGCTATAACTTTTTCTCCCAACCTCCGAATGACATGGGATTTGAACCAACAGATTCAAAACACGTTTTTCTATATCTCCCAAAAAATCATAGCAATCTAAAATCATATGGAAGATATTGATTGACAAAATTGAGACCAAAATGATGAACAGTTCTGGAAAAATAATAACTGGAGTTTTAGATATTGATTGACAAAATTGAGACCAAAATGATGAACAATTTTGGAAAAATAATAACTGGAGTTTTTTCATTAAACATGCTTCGGTATTTTGAGAATATCTTGTTCTATAGTTATCTAAATGGAATTATTTTTAATTTGGAGTCAACTAGAGGTATAGGCATACAAATTGTCTGAAGAAATCGAATTTTAATTCAGTTTCTAAGAATTTCGATTTCTAGTTGGAAGTTGAGTACATGGCACTGTTCAATATAAGAACAATCTGAAAATGTTTGGGGTATAAATTTTAGATTACTGAACCAAATTGAATGATCTTGGTGTCATTAGAAACTTAAGAGATAAGAGAACAATTTTATATAAGAAATTGTTGCCAAATTACTTCATTTGCATTGTCTAAAGGAACAAGAACAATAGACCTAAAAGTCAATTTTTGGAAAAATCTAAAATGATTAATTGGGTTATGAAATTAGATTTAAAGTGTTTATTTGACGTATAAACCCTATGTACAAATGATACTTAAGTGAGTTTTGATATTGAATTGATTTTGTGATGAGAATAATGGAAAAAAATACCCGGGGATTGTCATGAACATGCATTGTACATATTTCATATACATAAATGTACATGAAGGAATATTCATAGATTTGTGCAAAATTGTGATATGTGTATGTATTGTATATTATAGAGGACCATTTGGAACGTCAACATCCAGACGTTGCTAGAACTTCCAAGCATTAGCTTTAGAAGAAAGCTGTGAGTAACCTAGACGGTCTCACTCAATTGATTGTTTGGTCTAGATTATGTTTGCATTATTTTATGAATGTTAGATTGATTGTTGAATTCCAGACACTGAAGGTCCGAGATTTGTGATGCATGAATTTGATTTTGAAGTGATACTTGCATGTAAATGAGAGGAAATAAATGTTTTCTTTAAAAAAAATTTTGAATGCTAGACCAAGGTCCATTGACAAATGTAGTCCGAATGTGAATGTGAAAGCATGTGATTGATTAAGAATATGATAACGTAAAGCATTCCAATGTATGAATACATGAAAGATAAAGGTAGTTGTGACCGGAGTTGTCAGTATAAAGAGCTTAAAGGTCAAACTATGATCAGAGCCTCAGGCTCAGCTATGAATGTACCTAGTATCCATTAAGGGATATAGGAAATTATCTGATATAGCTCGGTATCCACTAAGGGATATAGGCTAGTAAAAAGACGCTTGGTTATAACGACAATAATAAATAAAAGTGAGTCTTACGTGCATTGCATTTATAATTGATAAGTGCATTTTTGTATGAATAAAATGATTGGTATTATTATTTGGAAAATGACATGTGATGTTTTATGAAAAAATGCAATGATGTAGATCGTATGTTATGTGTATTGATGTGATGAATGAATTGATTGAACCATCGAGGATGGTTACCTCATTGAGTTCATAAAACTCAACAAAATTGCAACGTTGATTTTTCAGGACTGAGAGAGGACTTTAGCTACTAAGAGACGCTATAAGAAGTATAATCTTGTACTTTTATGAAAAAGAAGAAATAGCTCAAAGGTTGGTCAACTAGGATTGGAAAGATTAGATATATTTTTTTGTAATTTCCTCTTTCATATAGCATATTTTGTATTAGGATATGATGATGTACATATTCGGATGATATTGAAAACTATCAATGTAAATATTTGGTTTTTATGAAATGAAAGGTGGAATTTGTTTTTAAACTATGGTGTTTTTCCTTATGATGTCTTATAAGAGAATAAAGAATGATGATGCCATGTTAAGTGATTGTAGTGACTGCACTACCGTGCCATTATCATAGGTTATATACTAAAATGTCCTCAGGGTATTCAGGTAGATACTTACGGTATTGGTGAATGAAAATTGGTGGTATCAAAGCATGATTAGACATTCATAGGGACATTTATAAATATTAAGCATGAAATATCATGAGAAATGCAGATAATGATTAAAGTTAATGTTTATTATAGGTCATCCATTATAGGTAATCAAATGGGGCAATTAGCTGATCTAGGATCTGTAGGAGCTAGTAGAGTGTCTTCGGTACCTCGACCTGAGGAAATGCCTCCTAGAGTTCCCAAGAGAAGGGAGAGGAGGTATGATAGGCTGTGAAAGTAGGGGGTTGTGGACTTTTATGGAAGTGCAAACCTGTAAAGGCCAAGGGATGGCTAGAAAGGACAGAGAGAGTTTTCGATCAGATGGACTATGAGCTGGATGAGAAGTTTGACTATGTAGTGTCCTTACTGCAAGGCCCAGCTTACCAGTGGTACAAGACTATCCCAGGCAGTACCACCAGGCCTTGAAACCTAAAGTGGGAAGACTTTCTGAGGGTCTTCAAGGAGAACTACATGCCCAAGATCTACTTGGATAAGAAGATGAAAGAGTTCTTGGATCTAAATCAGGGTAGGATGTTAGTGGTAGAGTATGAGATCAGGTTCAATGAGTTGATGGGTTATGCTACTACTTTGATTCCTGTCGAAGATAATAAGTGTAGAAGATTCAAAGATGGGCTAAAAATGGAGATCAAGACAAAGCCAACGATCCCTAACTTGAGTAGTTTCACTGAGTTGAGAGCTGCTTCGATCAAAATTGGGTAGCTACTGAGAGAGGCACAAGCAAAGTATGGGAAATGGTCCAGATTAAAGAGGTCTAGTGAGATTCAGAGTAGTTCTGGCAAAAAATTCAGTAAGTGCCATATCCGAGCTTTCAGATCATTGGCTAGGTCTAGAAAGTCAGGATTCAGACAAAGGGGTGGTTTTTTTACAGTTTGGCACTGGAAGAGGTATAGTGCAGAGTCAATTACCCCCTTGTGAGTATTGTGGGAAGAAATATGATAGAGAGTGCTGGTCATTATCAAGAACTTGTTTTCAATGTGGCTCCTTAAAGCACAAAATCAGAGATGGTCATGTTATTGTTAGAGCTCATTCTAGTATGAGAGGGGGATCCATAAGTGGCACTATGGTCCAGCAGACCCAAGCTAGTGGGTCCGAACAGAGAAGTAGTGGCAGAGGTAGAGTGACCTCTAGTAGTCCTTCTGTTAGGACCGAGGTCCAGAGCAGTACACCGTAGTCCCAAACCCGAGTCTATGCCCTGACTAGACCAGAAGCTTAGGACTCTCCTGATGTCGTTGTAGGTGTGCTACTTATTTATGATCATAAAGTATTTGGACTGTTAGATCCAGGATCTACGCATTCCTTTATTGCACCGCGACTGCATTGTGATAGAGAGCTATTATAGCATGGATTAGAGGTGAGTACACTAATAGGTAGTACTACATTTATAGAAGAAGTCTGCAAGGAATGCATGATTTGGATTGATCACGCAGAATTGGAGGAAGACTTGATTGTACTATAGTTGAGAGATGCAGATATTGTCCTAGGTATAGATTGGGTCACTACTCATAGGGCTATCATAAACTGCTATATTAAGGAGGTGGTATTAGAACCTCCTAATTAGTCGAGAGCAGTTTTCAGTAGAGTTAATCACAGTGCCAGTCAGGTTGATATCATTTATGAGTGCATTGAGGATGATGCAAGGTGGATGTGAGGCTTATCTGGCCCATGTCATTGATACTAAAGCTAAGTAGAATGTGCAAGACATTCCTGTGGTTAGAGAATTCCTAGATGTGTTTCCCACCAAGCTATCTAGTTTACCTGCAGATTGAGAAATGGAGTTCACAATTGACTTAGTTCCGGGTGCTGCTCTTATATTCATTCCTCCATATAGGATGACACCTAAGGAACTTAAGGAGTTGAAGGCTTAACTACAAGAGTTGCTAGAAAAGGATTTCAATAGACCGAGTGTTTTACCTTGGGGAGCTCTAATTTTGTTTGTAAAGAAGAAAGATAGGACTTTGAGGTTATGCAACAATTATAGGCAACTGAATCGGGTGACAGTGAAGAACAAGTACCCATTGCCTAGAATTGATGATTTGCTTGATCAGTTGCAAGGAGCTCAGGTATTCACTAAGTTGGATTTGAGATTAGGGAACTATCAGTTGAGGATAGCAGAGGTTAATGTACCTAAAAGTGCATTCAGGAGTAGGTATGGGCACTTCGAGTTTTTAGTAATGTCATTTGGGTTAACTAATTCCTTGGAAGCATTTATGGCCTTATGAATAAGGTGTTTTAGCCCTACCTGGACTGCTTTGTGATAGCGTTTATCGAGGATATTTTGGTGTATTCAAAGAATAGAGAAGAGCATGCCTTTGAGAGTAATACTGTAGGTTATGAGGGAGAAACAGTTGTATACCAAATTTAGTAAGTGTGAATTTTGGATGGATCAGTAGTGTTTTTAGGGCATATAGTGACTAGACAAGGCATACAGGTAGATCCAAAGAAGATAAAGGCAGTGATGAATTGGGAAGCTCCAAGAAATGTGTCAGAAATTCGAAGCTTCCTAGGTTTAGTTGGACATTACTTGAGGTTTGTCGAGGGATTTTCTTTGATCTCAGCCCCTTTGACAAAACTTCTGAGGAAGAATGTAGTATTCAGATGGAATGAGGAATGTCAAAAGAGCTTTGAGGAGGTAAAACATCATTTGACTACTACACCAATGTTAACTACTCCATTGGGGACCCGAGGATATGTGGTATATAGTGATGCTTCACATCAAGGATTGGGATGTGTGTTAATGCAATATGGCAAAGTGATAGCCTATGCATCGAAACAAATAAGGTCATATGAGATTAACTATCCAGTATTTATAGCTTGTTGTATTTATCTTTGTTGCAGTTATCTTTGCTCTAAAGATATGGAGACATTATTTGTATAGAGAGACATTACAGATTTATACTTATCATAAGAGTTTGAGGTATCTGCTGAGTTAGAAGGAGTTAAACATGAGACAGAGGAGATAGATAGAGTTGTTGAAGGATTATGATTGCATGATTGAGTATCATCTAGGGAAAGCTAATGTGGTAGCTGATGCTTTAAGCAGAAAGTTTAATACCAGTGCAGCTCAAATTCAATTATCGAGGTTACCAAATTTGACTCATTTGAGAGCTCTGAATATGGAGTTTAATTTGAAGCAAGATGAGGCATTAATTGCTACACAAAAGTTGAGATAGATGTTACATGATAGAATTAGAATTGTACAGAATAAAGATCCTGATACGGTGAAATGGATAAAAAAATAAAATAAAATAAAATATTACTAAAAAAGGAGCAACAACCAATTTTTATCCTAAAGATTTCATTTCAATTGGAATTTGGTTATTCACCATGTACGAGGAACCCTAAGATGATCATCTCATAGTTATTGAGAATGAATCAAATCAGATGTTTCTATTTCTCAATCTTTCTGAATCTGGATTCTGAGTTTGACTTAAGAGATGAGACATTATGGTTAAAGTAGAGGCTATGTGTTCCTAATGTAGAGGATATGAGAAAGGAAATTCTAGAGGATGCTCATATGGACACCTATACTGTGCATCCTAATATTATCAAGATATATAATACGCTAAAGCAACATTTATAATGGCCCAGAATAAAGAAGAAAGTGGTGGAGTATGTTTCTAAGTGTATGACATGCTAACAAGTTAAGGCTGAGCATCAGGCTCCAGTAGGGAAGCTACATTTGTTTCCTATTTTGGAGTGGAAATGAGAACGAATTGCTATTGATTTTATTATAGGGTTGCCTAAACCGATTGACTAAGTCGGCCTATTTCTCACATGTGAGAGAGAATAACTCATTAGATCAGTTGGCCTAGAGGTATGTGAATGAAGGGATTAGACTGCATGGGATTTTGGTGACCATTTTACCGGACAGGGATCCCAAATTTACTTCAAGATTCTGGAAGAGTTTGTAGTCAGTTATGGGCATAAAGTTGAACTTCAGTATGGTATTTCATCCTCAACCAGATGGGCAAAGTGGGAGGACAATCAAGACTATTGAGGATATGCTTAGAGCTTGTTTATTAGAGTTTCAAGGAGCTTGGGATCAGTATATAGCACTTATATAATTTTCTTACAATAACCACTATCACAGTAATATCAGAATGGCACCATATGAGGCATTGTATGGAAGAAAGTGTCGATTGCCTCTATATTAGGATGCAAGCCCATAATTGATATAAGATACTGTGGACAAAATGAAATTGATCTGAAGTCGAATTAAAGCAGCTCAAGATAGAAAAAAGGTTTATATGGATCAACATTGATGGGATATGGATTACAGTGAGGCAGAGTGTTCCTGAAATTGTCGCCATCGAGAGGAGTATTGAGATTCGATAAAAGGGGCAAGTTGAGCCTTAGGTACATTGGTCCTTATGAGATCATTGAGAGGATATGACCTTTGGCATATAATTTAGCTCTATCGAATGAAATGTCTCAATTACATAATGTGTTTCATGTGAGTAATTCCACTAGTGAAAATCCATAGGAGGAATCACTCAATAAAGGAAGCCATTTGGGAAATGAAGGAGCATATAAGGAGACAATATTTTGACCTATTCGAACAATCAGGTAAGAATTTTGGGGACAAAATTTCTTTTAAGGAGGGGAGAGTTATAACATCCCGTTAGCCATGTTAAGGTTAGAATAGTAAATATGAGAGATTATCATAAAATTGGAGACTGCATTCATGCTCATGCATAATATGACATACATATACTCGTGAATATTGAATTTTAGCACATGAAAATGATTGTACATGCATTCATTGACATTTCGGGTATAATTGATTTATATATATGGAATGTGACTTTATTGACAATTGTGGTTTATTTGTATTGAAAATTGATTTAGAAGTTTTTAGGAATTTTAGGAAGAATTTTTGAAAATGTTGAATATTATTAGATTAGGAAAAATGCCAATTGGTAAGTAAAATTGATGAATGGAAATAGAAATAAGAATCAAATGATAATGAAGAAAATTTTTAGATGACTTTAGAATTTGTGAGTTATTGATATTGAAAATTTTAGTGATAAATGGAATAAAAAGATGAGAGTTATGGGACTAGTTCAAGAAGAACTTAGTTAAAGCCTTAGATGTTAAATAAGTGACAAATGTCACTTCTCTAGTTCAAGTTTTAGCATATAATTACTTTGAAAGACCAAGTACTATATTCTTGTCTTCATCTTCCTTGTAGCTTTCTTCTTCAAGTTTCTTCATCTACACCGAGTTTTTCATCAAACCTCCACCAAAGTTAAACCTTGTCTTTATCTATCTTTTGCTACTTCCAACATTGTTGTTCTTTTATTTGCCTTAAGAAAACCAAAACCTGCCAACCTCCATAATGATCTACATAGTTGCATGAGGGATTAAGGCTTCTTGAGCTTTTAAAGATTTTGGAGTTTTATCAAGTATCTTGTTAATCCTTTAGGGTTATTGGTTTATGAAACAAAAATGGTGATTTATTGACATTGTTAGTAGTGTACCCTAGGCCAATGGATATTTGTGATTCATGTATTAACATTATGACTTGTTAATAATATATTATGAGGTATTCCTTTC
>JAOSBK010000205.1:23119860-23141560 GCA_027568895.1 Erythroxylum shatona | reverse complement strand
GTAGTTATCTTGGACTTTCCTAGTGGTCATAGGTTATATTTGGAGGATGTTTATTACATGCCAATGATTGTAAGGAAAATGATTTCCATTTTTTGTCTAATAAATTCTGGTTATTCCTTATATTTTGGAAAAGTTGTTTCAATATATGAGAATAAGGATTTTATTTGTGATGTGATAATTACACAGGGATTGTTCTTTATAGAACCTATGTCAGGCTCACTAAACACCACAGAATTGATAAAACTAAGACAATCCAATGAATCTAGCATTAATTCAAAATATCTGTGGCACTTAAGAATGGGTCATATCGACCAGAAAAGACTTGACAGGTTAGTAAAGTATGTGATCTTTATGGGCTTGGATAGTGATCCATTACCCACCTGTGAATCTTGTATTGAAGGAAAAATGACCAAAACCTCATTTCCTTCTAAGGAAAACAGATCTGAATCTACGTTGGACCTGGTACATACTAATGTGTGTGGGCCCATGAACGTACAAGCTAAAGGAGGTTATTAATATTTCATAACCATTATAGATAATTACTCAAGACATGGCTATTTGTATTTGATGCATAAAAAGAGTGAATCCTTTGAAAAGTTGAAAGAATTCAAAGCTAAAGTTGAGAAGCAACTAGACAAGCCACTAAAACAACTTCAATCAGATCTAGGTAATGAGTACTTAACTAGAGAGTTCTAGCAATATTTAATTGACAATGGAATTGTTTCCAATTTTTTAGCTCCTCGAACACCTTAACAGAATGGTGTAGCTGAGAGGAGAAATAGGACTCTATTGAAAATGGTAAGATCAATGATGTCCTACGCTAGCCTTCCATAATCATTTTGAGGATATGCCATACAAATGGTATCATATCTTCTTAACTTTTCTCCATCCAAATCGGTGCCTAAAACACCTAGGAAGTTGTGGACTGGCCGAGTTCCTTCATTGAGGCACCTAAGGACTTGGGGCTGCCCAGCCCATGTTCTAAAGCCTGAATCCACAAAGATGAAACTAAGGTCAGAAGTATGTTTGTTTGTAGGATATCCTACGGGAACTCGAGGGTACTATTTTTACATTCCTCAGGATAGGAAGGTATTTATGTCAAGAAATGTGACCTTCTTAGAGGAAGAGTTTGTGAGAAATCATAAAGGAAGATGTGAAGTAGTACTAAAAGAGTTAGCTATTTCATCCAAACCAAGAGTTATTTTGGATATGACAGAATAAGATGTCGAAATGGATTCAAGAGTTAAATCAAAAGTGCAACCTGAACATCAAGTTGTGCCTAAATGTAGTGGGAGGGTTGTGAGACAGCCAGATAGGTATCTAGGTTTAGGAGAAGGCTTAATTGCTATCTCGTACTAAGAGAAAATGGATCCCATTACGTTTACATAGGCTATTAATGATGTTAATGCAGAAAAATGGCTCAAGGCGATGGAATCGAAAATAGATTCCATGTAAGTCTAGGTCCTTGTAGATCTACCACTAGGTATAAAAGCCATAGGGTGTAAATGGATCTACAAAAGGAAAAGGGGATCGGATGGAAAGGTAGAGACCTTTAAAGCTAGATTGGTATCTAAAGGCTATACTCAAAAAGAGGGTATAGACTATGAGGAGACATTTTCTCCAGTTGCCATGATTAAGTCCATCAAAATTCTTTTGACCGTAGCAGCCTATTTCGATTCTGAAAAATGGCAAATGGATGTCAAGACCGCATTTTTTAATGGGGATCTTGAGGAGACCATTTATATGGCCAACCAGAAGGATTCACTGAGCCAAGTAATGAGCATAAGGTTTACAAGTTGCAAAAGTCCATTTATGGACTTAAGCAAGCATGTAGGTCTTGGAACATTAGGTTTGATAAGTCTATCAAAACTTATGGGTTCATACAAAACTTAGATGAACCTTGTGTTTATAAAAGAATACAAGAAGCTAAGGTTACTTTCCTAATACTTACAAGGCATCGGAAACTCCAAGATAGTTAGAGACTTTTGTAACTAAGTTAGTTCAATCATTTTTGCTTAGATTTATAAGCATATCAAGCATTGAGCATCCAATGTATTTTGTATCTTGTGTTAAGTCTTTAATGTAATATTGATGTGTAGTTAAAGTTATGTATGAACTTCATTTTGATTTACAAGTGAATTAAGAATTGAAGAAGTTTCCAAGGTGCATGTGCTTATTTATCTTGTAGTTATACATTTCATATTTCAAGTCTTTCATAGGTGTAGAAATTGTATTTTGAATTCAGGGAAAAAAACTGGATTAATATAGGATGAATTGGACAAAGTTTCTTCTTGAAAGTTGTAGATCATCTTTCTAGCTTTCCAATGCT
Source organism: Erythroxylum shatona (assembly GCA_027568895.1). Classification (NCBI taxonomy): domain Eukaryota; kingdom Viridiplantae; phylum Streptophyta; class Magnoliopsida; order Malpighiales; family Erythroxylaceae; genus Erythroxylum; species Erythroxylum shatona. The sequence continues at coordinate 23,139,231 of JAOSBK010000205.1, read as the reverse complement.
ATGTAGTATGAAATTTTTGGACATTGGAGTTGAGAGATATGATCATTAGAAATTTGTGATGCTGCATAGGATGAACATTCGGGACAGCTGCAATATTTTGAAATTTTGACCCTTATAGAGGCAAAAATTGCTTTTTAATTCTTCATGAAAGTTGTAGATATAGAAGTCTTATTTGAAAAGGTCTAATAATTACCTTAATCTGATGTCTCTAGTGAAAGTTATGCCCATTTTACCAATACAGGTTGGAAGAAGAAAAGCAGGAAGGGAGAAGTCTCGATCGTTCAAATGAGCGATCACGACTCCAAGGACTTGCTCACAATCGTGCAAATGGCCTAATTTTTTAACCAATGGATTCGTAACACTTTTTTTCTCTCTCTCAATAAAAATTTATAGCTTTTGTCATTGATTTGAAAAGGATTGATTGAATCAAAGTAATGGTATGGGTTGGAAGAGTATGAACTGGATATTTTTGTTGAACATGCTTTAGTATTTTAAGGATATCTTGATTTGTAGAGCTTAAAATAAGATGATTCTTATTTCTAAATAAACTAAAGACAAAGAGATACAAATTAGCTAAAGGAATCAAATTTTAATTCAGTCTTTAAGACTTTCAATTTCTGGATGGAATTCGAGTATAGTGTAAAGTTTCAATTTACTAACAGCCCGAAAATATTTGCGGTGTATCTTTCACATTTCTAAACCAAATTGAATCATTATGTTGTCATTAGAAACTTAAGACACTGGGGAAAAAATGTTTTGAAGAAGTCAAATTGTAATTCCGATTTGAGGTTTTCCAAAATCTACCTTGAAGTTAAAGAAATGAGTTTGCTCACGTTTTATGATTCCGAATGTTGGGCTCCAAAAGCGGGGTCCAACATTATCTAGTATGAAAGAAAGAGTTGGACTCTAGAAATACGGGTTAATGAAGATCACATTTTATGACTCAGAATGTTGGGCTCTAAAAATGGGGTCCAACATATGATGAGGTGATGGGCGGACATGCTGGAGTAATGGTGACAACAAAGAAGATATGCTTTATATCCTAGTAAGCTCTATGCTCTATTTTCACGGGTAAATGACAAGGCTTACCGAAAACTAACATGTAAGGTGACATACCTATAGGAGTTTTGTACATAGTTTGGTATGCCCTCAAAGCATCGTCCACTCATAAACTTCAATCCTTTAGGTTCGGATTCACCACTTTCTATAGTATGGATTTGATCTCTCTATTGGACAGCTCAGCTTGCCCACTTGTCTGCAGATGGTAGGCAATAGAGACTTAGTGTGTGATACCATATCTTTTCATCAAAGCTTCAAAAGTTTTATTGTAGAAATGGGTTCCTCGATCGCTAATGATAGCTCAAGTGTAATATCCCATTACCTATGATAAGACTTGAATAGTGAATATGAGAAAATTTTGAGAAGTTAGAACACACAATTCATGCTTATGCAAAATATGGCATATACATACGTGATAATATTGATTTTTTCACAATAATATGATTGTACATGCATTCATAACATTTTTTGGGTATAATTTATTTATAAATGTGATTATATTGAGAATTGTGGTTTAAATGTGTTAAAACTGTTTTACTGTTGCTACTTGTTATTTCGAAAATTTTGGTGAATCTTAGGAAATTCCAAAAATTTAGGGTACATTTGGATTAGGACAAATGCCAAGTGGTAGGATAAATTGATGCATGAAAAATTTGAATGATTTAGCCTATAATTGTGTGACAAATGGGTTGGTAAGTTGGTGACATTTGGCATAGTTAAACTGGTGACAAATGAACTAGTAATGAATTGACAAATGAACCAATCATTGTGTGTCAAATGGGCAGGTAACAAATGGCATTGATAAACGGAAAAGTGACTATTGTACTTAAATGACATGTGACCTAGTTTTAATGGTGACATTCGGTATCTTATGGAAGGGATAAGTGACTTACCTGCTTAAGGACACATGTTGAAATAACATGGTGACATCTAGCACCTTAGGTGTAAAGTTTCTACATGTTGTTTCAACCAAACTCATTCTCTTCTCTTCTCATCTCTCACCATAAAAACTTGTTGTTGTCTTCCCCTTCTTGTGTTTTGCTTGAATCTATGCTAAATTACCACACTAAATATATGCTTTTACCCATCACAAAATAGCTAAAGAACCAGTTGAATGTTGTTGTTTCATCATAGCTGAAAGTCATTTAATTCCATCTTGAATGTGTGATGATTTTGCATGTTCGAGTACTGATTTGGAGTGATTTTTTGAACTAGGATTAGAACTGAACAAGTAAGTAAAAGATTAGTGTTTATGTCATGTTAAATGGTTTGAGAATGATGTGTGAATTGGACTGAAATGCATGACATATTGGTGAAGATGTATGATGGATTCTTATGAACTGGAGAATTTTCATTAAACAGACTTCGGTATTTTGATGATATCTTGAACTGTAGTTATCCAAATAAATTGATTCTTGATTCAAAATAAATTAGAGACATATTTATTCAATTCCCTGAAGAAGTATAATGTTAATTATATCTCTAAGCATTTCAAAATCTGGCTAGAAGTCGAGTTAGGAGTTCTGTTACAGTTTTAAAACAGTCTTAAATGTTTTGAATATAACTTTCAGTATACTAAATAAAATTGTATGATTTTGGTCCTATTAGAAACTGGATACATAGTGGAACAATTAGATATAAGAAAGTGTTACTAAAATACACCATTTTCGTTGTCATAATGATCGTGCAAAGTTATCCCGAAAGGGGGTGTTAAGATGAAAATGCTGAGGTGTGCTGGAATTTGATAACTGGAATGTTTTTACTGAACATGCTTTGGTAATTTGACTATATTTTGATCTGTAGATTTATAAATGAAATGATTCTTGATTTAAATTGAAATAGAGACATTTATGTACAAATGTTAATAAAAAATTAAATTTGAATTATGTTCTTAAGGGTCTTGAAATTGAGCTTGAAAGTAAGTCTTGGCTTAGGTAGTAGCACTACCATGGACAGAAATCAGTTCCTGATGTTATTGAATAAACAGTATTGATATAGGTAGAATAAGATAAATATTTATTCAAAAAAGTTATATCTTATTATCTTAGCTTTAAATTGGTATAAAGTTTGTAATTTTTGGGTACTGTAACTGAGAGATATAAGGTGTACAACTTGAATGCATGATCATGCATTAGCCAAAATTTCAAATGCACATAGTCTGTGATATTTTGAGCATAAATCATAGAATAATGAACCAAATTGAATGATATTAGTATCATTAGAAACTTAAAACATTGGAGAACAACTTTCCAGAAGAAGGTATTGCCTGATTTTGACAATTTCCTTATCATATTAATTATAAAAAGTTGACCCATATGTATGTTAAACCCAAAATCTGAGGTGGTCAATAAAGTTTTGCAATTGGTTTCACATTGATTAATTATGGACCAAATTATGAAAAAAATGGTATTAATGAGGGCTTTGATATATGAATGAATTGATGATAAGGAACACAATATGATACCCAAGATTTTCATTGAACATGCATTGTGCATACTTTCTATACATCGATGTGCATCAAAGAATACGTTTACATTGGTGCAAAATTTTAATCTTTGTAAATGTGTTTATATGATATAGAGGAACTCATTGGACGCCAGTCAAACATTGCTGGACCGCCCAGGCAATAGCATATTGGAGTGTACTATGAGTCAACCTAGATGATTTCCTAGGATAGATTTGATTTGATTCGTTTACACTTCCAATATTATTAAACTGTTTGTGATCTGTTTCTGAATTCCGGACTTGAAGTTCGAGGAGTATAATAGTTGGGCATGTATTGAAAGTTCATTGATTTGATGTGAAATCCTGTATGATATGTGAATTCTCAACGAAAGTTGAATGCCAAACTTAGGTATGATGATAATAAGTTTCTAATTGAACATCATATGTGATTATATGATATGACATAATCAGTATTTGATGCATTTCATAAAATGCATGCTCAGATAAAGGTGTTGTGACTTAAGTAGCTAGTATGAAGTGCTTCCACATAGAGCTTTACTCCGTGATATATGTTCTGCACGTAGAGCTATGCTCCGTGGTTCTGTTCTAACTGAGCCCTATGGGCCAATATTTGTATAAGTATGTGATAGACACTCGGTCACAACAATAAGAACAAATGTGAGTCTCATGCATATAGCATTATAAGGTCGAAATCCGTTAAATGATTTGCAAAGCTGAAATGAGTGATAAATTGATATAAACTTTTTTCTATACTTGGCTACGTGAACTGTGTGATCATATATTAGGAATGTAAATATGATCTGAATGAATATATGTGAAATATGTGATATGTGTATGTGATTTAGTGAAATCATCAATGATGGTTCATTCAACTGAGTTCACAAATTCGTCAAAATTGCAACGTGGCTTTTCAGGTTTTATAAAGGTCTCTAGAAAGGCTTCTAGTAAGAGTTTCAGGTCGGGATCAGTATGCACTTGTATATGTATTTCTTTATGTTGTATTGAAAGTGTAGTCTTAAGTGTTGTATTGAATTGTAAAGACATTATGCATGCAAGTAATTTGTTCTATATCTGAAATGGGCCCAAATGACTATTGAATACTAATGTTTATTATACTTGTATCTATGAATGGAAAATGTTTTAAAATAAAGTGGGCCCACTTTGATTAATGATTTCCGCTTATGAGTACATTGTTTTAAACAAATCAAAGTTTTGTATTGAATTTTTGACCGAATGACTATCTTAACATGTCACCCTTGCGGGGTCCGTACTCAGATATCATTATGGATGTCGGGTACGTGTCCTGCGAGGTTGAGGTGCTACATCGAGGCATTTCGAACTTGAAAAACATTTTGATTTAACAAAATCGATAAAATTTTTAGCATCATCAGATATAGTAGCCTTAACTTCAACCCATTTCGAAACGTAATCCACAGCCAACAAAATGTAGTTCTTACCAAAGGAGGAAGGGAAAGGACCCATAAAGTCTATTCCCCCAACATCAAAAATATCATATACCAGAATGTTCGTAAGTGGCATTTGATTCTTCGATCCCAAGTTACCTGTATTTTGACAACGATTGCAAGACTTACAAAACATGTAAGAGTCATAAAATAACTTAGGCCAAAACAGTCTACATTCTAAAATTTTTTGAGTAGTTCTTTTGGGACCAAAGTATCCCCCACACACAGATGAATGACAAAAATGTAAAATAGATAGAATTTTATCATCTGTGACACATCTCCTAACAATCTAATCAGAACAAAATTTCCAAAGATGAGGGTCATCCCAAATGTAATATTTAGCCTCTCGCTTGATTTTATCTCTCTCAGCTCTAGATAAATCACTAGGTAAAGACTTAGTTACTAAAAAGTTTACTGTGTCCGCATACTATGAAATTACTTCTTGAATTGCAAAGAGATTCTCATTTGTAAATTTTTCGTGAAGAACATCAAATACGGTACTCGGAGTGATTCTGCTCAAGTGGTCGGCCGCCAAATTTTCAGCTCTTTTCTTGTAACGGATTTCCAAATCGAACTCTTAAAGAAGTAGAATCAATCAAATTAATCTCGGTTTGGCTTTTTTCTTGTTCACCAAATACTTCAGACCTGCATGGTCGTAATAGGTGATCACCTCCCCAATAGGTATGACCGAAACTTCTCCCACCCAAAAACGATTGTTAAAAACTCCTTCTCCGTAATAGAATAATTTTTCTGGGCATCATTAAGTGTCATAAAACCATAATAAATAACATGACGTACCTTGTCCACTTTCTGACCCAGCACGACAGCAACTGCATAATCCGAAGCATTGCATATCAACTCAAAAGGCATGTCCCATTGTGGTGACTGAATAATCGACATTGTAGTGAGTCACTCCTTAAGTTTATCAAATGTACTTTTGCATGGCTCATCGAAATCAAATTTCACATCTTTTTGGAGCAATTGACACATGGGTTACGTAATTTTAGAGAAGTCCTTGATAAATTGCCGATAAAATCCTGCATGACCAGGAAAAGAACAAACTTCCCGCACAGTTGTGGGGTAAGATAAAGATCGAATAACATCTATCTTAGCCCTATTAATTTCAATTCCTTTCAAAGAAATAGTGCGACCCAAAATAATGCCTTGATCAACCATGAAATGAAACTTTTCATAATTTAAAACCAAATTAGTTTAAATGCAACGTTTTAACACTTTTTCAAGGTTGACAATGCATGTTTGAAAAGACTCCCCGTATACCATGAAACCATCCATAAAAATTTCCATATAATTTTTCACAAGATTGGAGAAAATGCTTACCATACACCGTTGAAATGTCGCGGGTTTGTTGCACAATCCAAATGGCATTTTTCGGTAAGCAAAGGTGCCAAATGGACATGTGAAGGCTATTTTCTCCTAATCCTTAGGTGCCACCAAAATCTAGTGATATCCTGAATTGTCGTCTAAACAACAATAGTGAGATTTACCCACAAGTCTTTCAAGCATTTGATCAATAAATGGAAGCGAAAAATGATCTTTTCTAGTAACAAAATTAAGCTTCCTATAATCTATGCATACCTCCAACCATTTTCAACACGAGTCAGTATTAACTCACCATTGTTATTTTCAATCATAGTCACTATATGAAATCGGATAAATAATGCCAGCATTAAGAAGCTTCAGAATCTCTTTCTTCACCACTTCCATCATGGGTGGGTTTAGAAGACATTGTGGTTGCCTCACCTCCTTCGTTTCATCTTCCATCAAAATTTGGTGCATGCAGATAGTGGGACTAATACCTTTTAAATCAGCTGTTGTCCAACCAAAAGCTTCTTTATTCTCCTTTAATATGTTAACCATATGGCCTTCCTGCACAGCCATAAGTTGATTAGCAATAATAAGAGTCAATGTGTCTTTCTAACCTAAAAAGATGTACTTCAAATGACTAGGTAGGCTCTTTAATTCCAACGTTGGTGGGCTGATTAATGACGGCAACAATTTGTCCAAACTTCTGGGCATTTCCACGAACATGAGTTGATGGAAGAGTGGTTTGGTGGTTTCTATGTTACACATAAACATTTCCTTTTGGTTGCTGGACAACACCGATTCATCACTTCCTTACCACGTTGATGTATTTTCCCTTTGTTCACTAGATAATGCCGATTCCTCAATTCCTTATGACGTGTTTCCTTCTTCAAGAATTATTCCAAGCCTAACTTTGTCTCCCAAAATCCAATTCTCCTGCATCCATGTATCAATAAAATCCATAGAAACAATAGATTGTTCATCATTCGAAATTTTCATGGTATTATATATATTGAACTTAATTAATTCACCATCAAATTCCATAGTTAAAGACCCATCATGAACTTCTATTTTAGTTCTAGTCGTTTTCAAAAACGACCTTCTGAATAAGATCAGAGTGGAAGAAGATGTGTCATTGGTGCCAATCTGCAAAATGTAAAAATCAACCAGAAAAAAACATGTTCCCTACTTAAACCAATATATCTTCTAACACACCCTTCGGATAAGCATTTGAGTGATCCACTAATTGAATCACTATATTAGTTTCTTTAAGCGGTCCAACATTTAAAGATTTATACACATCGTATGGCATAACATTTATGGACACACCTAAATCTAACATAGCTCTTTCAATCCGCAAATCACCCATTTAGCATGGGATAGTAAACATACCTGGATCATGACATTTCGGTGGAAGCTTTTTCTTTTACAAAATTGCTGAAATGTTCTCTCCCAATTGCACTTTCTCATCAAATTTTAATTTCTCTTTGAAATACAAAGATCCTTAAGGAATTTAGCATACCGCAAAATCTATTTAATTTCATCAAAGAAAGGAATGTTGACCTGAACTTTTTGGAAAGTCTCCAAAATTTCCTTCTTTTGTTCTTCCTTCTTTGTTTTTGCAAATTGACTAGAAAAAGGAGACGAAATCACCTTGTTTTGTAGCTCCTTTTGCATCAATTCTGGTTGTGAAGGTGTTGTTTGTGTGATTTCTTCCTCTGCCTCTCTTCTGGAACTTTTCGAAAATGGTTCCTGTAATTCCTTACCACTCCATAATGTGATAGCCTTCGCACTTTGTTTAGGATTAATCTCTTGTTACACTGGAAATTTTCCAAAAGTTCGTGTTTCCAATTGATTTATGGCAATTTCCATTTAACTTATTTGGTTTTCAATGTTCCTCTGTTGATTCTTAGTGTTCCTTCTTTGACTTTCAATATTTCGAATACTTTCTTCAGTACTCCGCTGAAACGTCAAAGTGTTAGTGGGCAAAGATTGAACTATATCTTCCAAAGAGGACTTACCTTCGACATTTTTTGTTACATTTTGATTTTGTTTAGGCACATACGGTTGCCAATACTGCTAGAAATTCATGGTCTCTTATTGTCCTTGAAGATTCCCATATTGCAAATTCGGATGATTGCGCCACCCCAGATTTTAGGTGTTGGAAAATGGGTCGTACTTCCTTTGACTTGGCCTAACAAATCCTCCCACAACATTCACCTGCTCTGTGTTTTCCTCTTGCAAAATCGGACATAAATTAGTAGAGTTTCGTAACATTGAACATATGCCTCATACCTTTGCTTCTTCTTTCTTCGTGACCTCCAATTGTCGCACCAAAGAAGTAAGGTCATCCAATTTCTTCTCCAACATGGTGACATTCACTTCATTCACGCCTTTTGATCCATGCCCAGTATATATACCAAATTGTTGAGTATTAGAGGCCATGTTCGCGATCAATTCCCTTGCGGCCGCTGACGTTTTATCAATTAAAGCACCACCAGTTGTAGCGTCAATCATACTCCTATCTGAAAGAAAGAGTCCTTCATAGAAATATTTAATCAATAACTATTTGGTTATTTGGTGGTGTGGACAAATAGTGCAGAGTTTCTTGAATCTATCACAATACTCATAGAGTGTTTCTCCCGTGTGTTGCTGAATTTCCCAAATTTCTTTCCGAATATGCTGCTCTTGATGCTGGAAAATATTTCTTGAAGAAAAACCTCTTCATTTCAGCCCATGTCTGCACGTTTTCTCCGGCTAAATAGTACAACCAATCTTGAGCATCGTCTTTAAGGGAGAATGGGAAGGCTTTTAACTTAATCTGCTCTTCCATCAAATTCATCAGTTTCATTCCCATGCAAACCACGTAAAATTCCTTCAGGTGCTTCTATGGATCTTCTCCCAGTAAACCCTTGAAAATAGATAATAAATGAATCAGCCTAGATTTTAATTCAAAAGTATTGTCATCACCTAAATTTGAAAAATTGATACAGTGGGGCTATTGCGCGTCTGTGGGTGCGACTAGTTCGAAAGAGTGTGGCTTGCTGCCATCCTTTCCATTTTTTGCGTCTCTTTCTAATATTTGGTCTGTTTCCACATTCTTTTGGCTGTCTTCTCAATGTCAGGATTATATTGCAAATTCTTTGATTAGTTTGAACGTGTAACATACATAAACCATAAAAAATTCCCCGACAGCGCGCCAAAATTTGGTACTGCTGTCACCTGCAATCAAATTCAAAAAGAACCCAACTTCCGTCAATACAATATAATGTAGTAGTGGTAAGTGGATATCGTTTCCATGAGGAATCTTAACAGTAAAGGAGTCACAAATTCAAATAAAAATAAGTTAACAAAATTGGGGGGGGGGGGGTTAATTCTCTACAATCTAAGGAAAAATATAAGAAAAATCACAAATCAAAAGAAATAATTGGATCTGAAAATTTAATGGGAAGTATCTTGGTTTTTGGGTCGCTGATGTTATCACACTAAAATGGATCCTCGATATAAAATTTCAATCATTAATAAGCATTCATTGGGAAATAATTTCTCTTAGTTGTAAATTACTAGAAACATGTATCCTAGCATTCTTATTAAAAAGCAACCTAAATATGATCATAGGTTTAATTGATTAATAGCTTTAAGAATCAAGAAACCAATGAGCAAGAGAAATACATGTACGACATGCAATCAATCAAGCGAATATCTTTTTAGAATTTCCATCTCTAACGTAAAGAAGGTAATCCTATTGCTACTGGTGATTAACAAAAGTAAACATCATATTTCATTAGTCTAGCTATTGAAACGAATTAATCCCTAATTGCGCACCTAGAATCAATCAATTCAATTAGAAAAAAATAATTCAGAAGATATTCAATGTTTATTAATATCATAAACTTTATTGAAACATATCGCACATAATAACGGATAACATGACTTCACTCAACCAAGAAAAGAAGTTTAGCTATTCATAATGAAAGTAGAAATCAAAGAAATAATAAAATAATGAGTCTCCATCCTTGGTATTTCTTAAAGAATACAAAAATATAGAAAAAAAAGTGCAAAAAACGCGAGACAACCCAAAAGGAAAAACAGCAGAATTCAAAACTCTATTCTAAAACAAAGGTTGATGTGAATGCTCACGTTTTTGCCTTTTTAATGCCTCCCGATCCCTTCCTTTTTCATCCTATCTAGTAGATCACGTTTCCCACATATTCAGATTGTGAATCTCCATCAATCTGATCTTAAAAGATTATGAAAATCTTAAAAGAATCAGATTAAGATTTTGAAAGCAGATCTGGAAATTAATTTCATCCTTGCAGTGCCCACGCTTAGTGATTGAATTGCTGCCAAACTTGGAATTTTGGATTTTCTTCGTTTCTTTTTCATCTTTTTGATTCAATTTTGTTTCTAAGGTGTTGAAAATCATCTGAAAATAATTATAAGACAATTCTATTAATTTTGAATAATAATTTCAACACATTAAAGAGGATTAAGTACAAAATAAGCACAAATTGATAACTTAACAATGACCTACTATTGTTTTGCCATGCTGACTTAGACTCAGTACAAACTTTGTTAAATTGTCTGGCTTCTTTCTTTAAGTTATCTAGTATGAACATGAACCCTACCAAGAGTAAGTTTTCCTTATCCCCTGATGTGAAGCCTTTAAGCCCTTAAATAGAAAGCATTTCAGGTCTTAAGTAAGGCAATTCAGTACTTAGGGGTACCTCTTTAAATTGGAAGATTGTCTGAAAGGGAATGTTTACCCTTATTAGAAAAAATTGACGTCAGGATTAACAATTGGACTCATAAACACCTCTCTTATACTGGTAGACTCCAATTAGTGATTTTAGTCCTCTCAGCCTTCCAAGTTTATTAATCTTCTCTCTTCATCCTTCCATCATCCATCCTGAAGGAAATAGAATCTAAACTTAGGAACTTCTTGTGGGCTAGAAAGATCACTACTAAGTCTCATGCCAAAGTTAAATGGAGTGATCTATGTAGGTCGAAGAGGGAGGGAGGTTTAGGTATTAAGCATCTAGTCTCTTGGAATATTGTGCTACTAGGGAAAAGAATCTAGTTCCTATTTCATGATAAAGAAGCAATGTGGGTTCAGTGGGTTCACATAATAATTCTAAGAAGAAAAAACTTCTTCACTATTCTTCCTAGTTCTAATAACTCTTGGAGTTGGCGAAAGATCTTATTAGCGAGGGATAAACTAGGAAACCAATTCAGATTTAGGATAGGAAATGGACACACTACTCTTTTATGGCAGGATTCATGGCACCCTCGAGGAATCTTGCAGAATTTATATACATCGAGAATGATAAATAGGTTAGAGCTTCCTATGTCAACTACAATATTGGCAGTAATCAGAAATAATGAGTGGTATTGGCAAGAGATAATCAGAAATCTTGAGCCTCTACCTTACATTCCTAATTGTTCTAGACCTGATTGTTTGGAATGGATGGCTAGCCCTTCAAAACAGTATACCAATAACTCAGCCTACAAGTTCTTGAGACCCTCAATCCAGAAGGTTTCTTGGCACAACCTGGTCTGGTGTAAAAGTAATAACCCTAGGTGCTAATTCATATTATGGCTAGCTTTTCTTAAAAAATTACCAACTGGGGATAAAATCTTATAGCTTCACACACTTAACCATTGCTCCCTGTGTATTTCAGATAATAAGACCACAAAACATCTGTTCTTTCAGTGTTCTTTCTCAAAAGCAGTGTGGGTAAATTGCCTTAACCCCCTTCAAATACCTTGTCCCCTTTTGATCAACCTACAATACATTCCAAATTGGTTCAACCAACCAATAAATAGCCGAAACTGTGACACCAACCTTTTCACCATTCTCCTTTCGATTACTATCTATAACCTATAGAGTGAAAGGAATGCTCGAACTTTTAAAGTTGTAGCCTTGGAGGTGGGGAGCCTAACTACTAGAGTAATCTTTCAAGTTATGGAACATCTTAGCTTAAACATTGAGAGAAGGTATGAGTGGGAGGGTTTATTCTCTAACAATTTTCTATGTAGGATATTATTACAGGTTGAATGTAGGTACGCATCAAGTCACCCCTAAGCAGAGGACAATCAACCTAAAGAGAAACTTGGTTGACTCAATAGATTCAGCAAGGACTGGGCAAGCAATGGTAGTTCCTCTATAGCATCAACTGGATTGGTCACTTAGATGGAGACCAGCATTTTCCTAGCAATGAGGATATTCGAGAGGTGGACAAACTTGATAGTTAACAAAGACATGCACACGTACCAACTCATCATATATGTTTCTGGGCTGTCAATTTAGTCTAAGTCGTATAAATTTTGCTTGTTATGTTGCTGGAAATTGTAGTCGGTATGCTGGTGCAATAGGTTGAGATTGATATTTTTTATAGGAAAGATCAACTGGAAGGGGGCAGAATCGAATATGGTGGACTAGTTGTGGAAAGGATTTAGGAAGTTATGTCTTGTGAAACCTTTTGGTAGCTAAGGGATGTTGGTTTGGAACATTAGCTATGTACATAACTTTATAATTTTTGTATAAAATTTGTTCTAATTTGCCCAAAAAAAAAGGTAGCTACCATTCAAAATTAGGCAGTACCAAGGTCAATCAAGGAGCTCTAAGGTCGACAATTTATCAGAAATTACTCAGACCTTGCCTAACCCTTAAATGAACTGTTAGGAAACAGATGATTAATGAATGGAAGCAGGAGGAGTCCTAGTAATGGGCCGTCAAAAACTTGAAAGAAACCTTTATAACAACACTAATCCTAACCATACCTAACTTCTCTTAACCTTTTTGCACTACAAGCAAATGCTTGTGGATCAGGTATTAGAGCAATACTTCAATAGGATAAACACCCTATTGTTTAACTGATCAAAACACTAGTAAATAAGCACTTAGGCTTATCCATATCTGAGAAGGAATTTATGGTAATATTTAAAGGTACACACCGAACCTCAGAGTCTAAAGTACTTATTGAAGTAATATATTTCTACACCTTTTCTATAAAATTAGCTTCCAATGCTCTTCGGATGTGATTTCGAGGTCACATATCATAGTGAGAAGGAGAATAAGGTTGTGGATGCCCCATCACGGATAACCAATATCAAGCTTCTTATGCTACCAATATCCCAAGTTCATACCGATGTATTGGAAGAGATTAGGAACATTTCAAAACAAGACTTAATTATCCAAGACATTATCAAACACTTGGAAATGGGAGCATTGAAGTCGGGGAATTATAAGTGAAGGGAAGTGGTAAGGTTGGTGATAAGGAACTATGTAAGAAGTTGTTATCATTTAGCCACGATGGGTAGCATGGGGTCATTCAAAGGTCATCACAATAATAAGTGAGGAATTATGCCAAAATTTGCCTTACCTGCAAAAGAAACAAACATGAAAATGTGTTGTACCCAGGGAAGCTACAACCACTTCTTATTCGAAGGGATTTTGGGAAGACATTAACATGGATTTTGTAAAAGGCATGCCACAATTAAGGGGCAAGATGAGTATAATTGATACAATCAGCCTTCGCAATGGAGTTCCATGCCTTACACGTCAACCTGACAAGCTACACATGCTAAGTGGTCCAATTACAATGCAACAAGCTTCAAGGCTTAAACAAGCAATGCAAGCTTTTGATCAAACCCAAATCACAAGTCAAGTACATGAGGAGGCCGAAACATACATAGAAGAACACCAAGGCATGCCCAAGCTTGTGACTTTATTATACGAGGCTTTAGAAGAGGCTACCATCTAGCCATTTATGCCCATTTTTGATAATTTAGGCTTATTATTTATTATCTCTTATTTTTGACCCAAGGACTTGTTTATGGGTTATTCTTTTAGTTAGTAGCATGTGCTTTGTTTGTCTAGATTATTTTGAGACTTATTTATTTTAATGTGTTTAGCCCATTCCTAAAAAGACTTGGATCAAATTATATTCAATAGGCTAGATGCTCCTAGATTTGTTAGGATTAGCCTAGTTTTCATGGGCTTGTAAACCCTTTCCTATTAGGGTTAAGACTTGGTCAAGGTATTTATACCTTATTGTATCCTTGTAACTCTAGATTGGATGATTAATAAAAATTTCGAAATTGAGTTCTTCAAGTGTGGTGGGAATGTCGTCATGGTACTTCAAGAAATTGATTTGCATCAATAGGTAAGTACTTGCAACTTAAATTGATTTCTGATTTCATTGGAATTGGGTCTCAAACTTATGATTTGGGGTATAATCTAGCATGTTCTTATAATAGAAAGATTAGGGTTTTGATTCAATAGGATTATGGGGTTTCAAGAATCTTGTTTCCTTGGGGTTTTCGTATCATCTTGGTATCAGAACTTTGGCTTAATTCTATGGAACTCATAGTATCTTTATTGCGTTTTTCTTATTTGTTTCTTAAAAAAAAAGTGAATAGTATCCGACCGTACCCGTGAACAGTACTAGACCATACCTGTGAACAGTACTCGACTGTATCGTGAATAGTGTCCATACATATGAATAGTACCCATATTGTACCCATGAACAGCATCCGTGAACAGCAAAAAAACTGAACAATACCAAAAAAGGGAGTTAACAGTAGCGAAAAACAATGAACAGTACCAACAAATGAACAGTACTAAAAAGTGAACAGTACCAAAAAAAGAGTGAACAGTACCAAAAAACAACAAAAATCATTGAAAAACACGTTGAGTTGCCTATTTTAAACCTTGGGCAGATTTGAAATTTATTCTTTGAGCTTTCGAGTTTTGTTGAGTTTTACAATATATTGAGTGTCTTTCTTTGATCCTTAGTTTACTTTCTTGTTTGTTCCTTTCTTTGCTTCCATTAGTTTGAACTGGACAATCTTGCATTCATATTGTTCAATTATAAACAAAAATCATTGCATACACATCCTTTCCATCCATGTATTAGAATATTGTTTTATTTATGTTCGAGCATTACTTTACTTCTAGAATTGTTCTTATTTTGTTTCTTGTTAGGATTTACTTGCTCTTTCCAATTAATTTGTGTTGCTTGTTGTTTTTTTAGTTTTGCTGAATTGATTTCTGAAAAGTAACTTTAAAGATATCACTTGAATGGTAAAAGGAAAGAGTGTGTAAACTTATTTGAGGCAATCATTGTTGTGACTTAAACATGAGGAGAGTGACATCATTTTGAGAGGAACACGTGAGGGTGGTATGAGGTTGTTTATTACTAACCTTGTTTTGCAGGTATATCATTTTATCTACAATGTCACAGGGAGGCAGTAATGATGACAACCAAGGGTGAGATGCAAATATTGCTTTCACTTTGAAAGCTATGCAGCAACAATTTGAGAGGTTCAATCTAGCCTTAACTGAGAATAGGGGACAGATGGATGAGCTCAGATAAGGGAGACATGAGTAACCTTAGGGAACACATGCAGGTGTACGCCAGTAGCAACCACCACTTCATAGACCACCACCACGATATGAATCAGAGGAGGAAGACTTTGAGGAGGAGGAAGAGTTGAGCTATTTAATAGGAGAGATGGAGACAAAATCCATCAACATGCAGATCCCAGCCTTCAAGGGAAGGAATGATGCAGAGGCTTACCTAAAGTGAGAAAGGAAGGTGGACTTAGTTTTTAAGTGTCACAATTTTTCTAAAGATAAAAAGATAAAGCTAGCTGTAGTTGAATTTATTAATTATGCACTAATATGGTGGGATCAATTGTTTACATCCAAGAGGAGAAATAGAGAGATGTCAATTACTATTTGGGACGATATGAAGGATGCATGAGGAAGTGGTTTGTGTCTTCTTACTATTATAGGGAGATGCATTAGAAACTTTAGAGACTCATTCAGGGGTCTAAATCAGTGGAGGACTACCACAAAGTGATGGAGATAGCTATGATCTAAGCCAATATAGAGGAGGACCCGAAGGCAACCATGGCAAGGTTCTTGAGTGGTTTGAACAGGGAGATAGCTAATATGGTAGAATTGTAACACTATGTATAGATTGAGGATATGGTGAACATGGCCATGAAGGTAGAAAAACAAATCAAAGCTAGAGTGGAAGCAAGGAGTGGGGCAAATTCTAGCCAATCATGGAGTTCAAAATGGCCCAAGAGAGAGGAGAAGTCGAAAAACAAGGGACTGGACTTCAAGGAGACACCCAAAAGACCAAATGTAGGGTTTGACGCTAAAGGTACACCTAACACCCAAACTTCTTCTAGTAAGCATTCTAGCATTACATTTTTAAGTGTTTGGGATTTGGTCATATTGTTTCACAATGCCCAAATAGAAAGGTTATGTTTTTAAAAGATGATGAGGGAATTGAGTCCCAAGAGAGTGATGGGGAAGAAATGCCTAAGCTTAAGGATTACAGTGATATGGAGGTAGAAGAAACTATCTAAGCTGAAGCCCTTGTGGTTAGGCATGCTCTCAATGTGCAGGAGAAGGTAGAAGTAGATGAGCAGAGGGAAAACATCTTCCATACATGTTGATTAATCAATGGTAAGATGTGTAGTATGATAATTGATGGAGGGAACTGTACAAATATAGCTAGTACAATCTTGGTGGAGAAGTTGGGGTTGCCTATTATTAAACATCCTAGCCTATACAAGCTACAATGGCTTAATAAATGTGGAGAAGTAAGGGTACACAAGCAAGTGAAGGTTGCATTCTCCACTGGGAGGTATTGTGATGAGGTTTTATGTGATGTAGTACCAATACAGGCAGGTCACATATTATTGAGGAGGCCTTGGCAATATGATAGGCGTGTGATCCATGATGGCTACAAGAGTAGGTACTCATTCAAGATGGGAGATCAAACCTTCGTTTTGCCACCTATAAAGCAAAAGGAGGTTCATGAGGATCAAATGAGGCTTGCAAAAGCCATGGAAGAACAAAAACAATGGAAGGCAAAGAGTTTGAAAAAAAGAAAAGGAAAAGAAACCATTCAAAAAAATAAAAATAAAGGCTCAATTGAGAGAGATTGCACTAGTGAGAAAAAAATAGAGGGAAGTGCAATAGAAAAAGGAGAGTTGAGTGAAAAGAAGAGTGAAAGAAAAAAGAGTACCTTCTTTGCAAAATCAAGAGATTTGAGACAAATGTTGTACACACCTTAGCCTTTAATTTTGCTTAACTATAGAGAAATTCTTTATAATGAGGCTGACCATGACTCTTCCGTACCTAGTGTTATTAAATCTGTTTTGCAGGAATACTCAAATGTTTTTCCAGATGAGATGCCCAAGGGACTTCCACCTTTGAAAAGTATTGAACACCAGATAGAATTTGTGCCAAGAGCTCAAATTCCAAACCGCCCTGCTTATAGGAGTAATCCTGAGGAGACAAAGGAGCTTCAAAAGCAAGTGGAGGAACTTTTAGAGAGGGGACACGTGAGAGAAAGCTTAAGCCCATGTGCAGTTCCAGTATTATTAGTTCCAAAGAAAGATAGGTAAGGAAAATGTAGTGGCTAATGCACTGTCAAGAAGGTACATTATAATCAATACTTTAACAGTTTATTAGAGATTTATATGCTTCGGATTCTGATTTTGGGAATGTTTATGGTGCATGTGAGCATGCTGCATTTCAAAAGTTTTATAGGCAATATAGGTACTTGTTTGGGGAGAATAAGCTTTGTGTGCCTATTTGCTCTTTAGATGAAATACTTGTGTGTGAATCACATTGTGGAGGTTGATGGGTCACTTTGGGGTGCAAAAGACATATGACATACTTTGTGAACATTTGTATTGGCCTAACATGCGAAAAGATGTTGAAAAAATACGTTCTAGGTGTGTTGCATGTAGAAAAGCTAAATCAAAGACCCATCCATATGGTTTGTATACTCTTTTTCCTGTGCCTAAACATCCTTGGACTAACATATCTATGGACTTTGTATTGGGGCTGCCTAGGACAAAAGAAAGGTAGGGATAACATATTTGTAGTTGTTGATAGGTTTAGTAAAATGGCACACTTTATTGCATGTCATAAAACTAATGATGCTACTTATATTACTGATTTGTTCTTTAGCGATGTTGTGCATTTGCATGGTGTTCCTAAAACCATAGTTCTTGAGTCATTTTTTGTGTGTTCTTTGGGGAAAGTTAGGAACTAAGCTTTTGTTTTCTACTACTTGTCATCCTTAAACAAATGGCTAAACTGAAGTGGTCAATAGAACTTTAGGATCTCTTTTGTGTGCTGTTATAGGAAAAAAAATCTTAAAACTTGGGAACAATGTTTGTCATTAGTTGAATTTGAATATAATAAGAGCATTCATTCTACTACTAGTTATTCACCATTTGAGATAGTTTATGGATTTAACCCTTTGACACCTTTGGATTTATGTCCTTTGCCATTACATGAGTTATCTAGTAGGGATGGACAACATAAGGCTGAATTGGTGAAGAGCATTCATGAGAAAGCAAGGTAGCAAATAGAGAAGCCAAATGAAGCAAATGCACACAGGGCTAATCAAGGGCAATTTGTTGAGGTTTGAGCCTGGAGATTAGGTTTAGGTGGATTTCAGGAAGGAGAGGTTTCCTAAGCAAAGGAAATCTAAGTTGAATCTTAGAGGCGATGGGCTATTCCAAGTGCTTTTGAGAATTAATGATAATGCCTATAGGATTAATTTGCCAAGTGAGTATCAAGTGTCCACTACTTTTAATGTTGCTGACCTCTCTTCCTTTAATAATGTAGTGTCTGATTCGAGAATGATTCCTTTTGAGGAGGGAGGGGATGATACAACCAACCTTCATATTGGAGTGTCATGCCTTACACATCAACCTAACAAGCTACACATGCCAAATGGTCCAATTACAACACAACAAGCTTTAAGGATTAAACAAGCAATGCAAGCCCAAATCATAAGTCAAGTACATGAGGAGGTCGAAATATCCATGGAGGAACATCAAGGCACACCCAAGCTTGTCACTTTATTAGAGGAGACGTTGGAAGAGGCTAGTACTTAACCATTTTAGGAAACAAGCTCAAGTCTTATTTGGGGCGATTTTTTTTTATAATTTGGGCTTGTTATTTATTATCTCTTATTTTAGGCCCAAGGACTTGTTTATGGGTTGTTCTTTTAGT
>JAOSBK010000205.1:23059373-23078696 GCA_027568895.1 Erythroxylum shatona | reverse complement strand
TGGAGTTAATTCTTATGTTAATGTTAGTGTGATTTTAAAATATGGTTTAGTTGAATTAAGTGGTAAGAGTATATATGTATGAGGGCATTTTGGGAAGATCACTTAGGCATTAAAGTCATAAGGCTTTAAAGGAAGGACAAATGGGACATTTCTTAATCATTAATGGAAAAATTGAAATAAGGAGTGATGGCTTGCTTTTAAGGAAGAAGCAAGAACTAAATTGAGAGAGAAGAAGCAAAGAGAAGAGAGAGAGAGTGTGTCGTGTAAGGAGAAAAGAAGGGAGAGAAGAAAGCTAATCTAGGTTTTGATTTTTCTTAGTCCTAAAGAGTGATCTTGAAATTATTCAATAAGGGAAAAGGAAGAGGAGGATTAGAGCTTCCATTAGAGCCAAGAAAGTCATTGTTTGGTAAAGATTCAAGGTAAGGTTGATCTTAATCTTTTGGAGTTTTGAAAGGGGTTTTGGTTCAAATAGCTTAAGAAATGTATGGGTTTAAGCTATCTAGGATCAATTTTATGAATATGTTCCTTTGAGTTCTTAATTGATATTCCTATTGAATGAAAATTTTGCCTTTGATAAAGGAAATCAAGGAAGGCAAGAGGAGCAAGGGGAGAGAGGCATTTTTGAGCAAAGTTTTAAGCAACGAAATCAAGGTGGGTTTCATGTTTATAATTGAGTAATGAGCCATTAAGGTTTCTTTTTCCAAATCAAGAAAATACAAGGATTTCAATTAAATGTTGCTTTATTGCTTTTGATTGATTTGAGATATTGCTACATGTTTTGGTGTATGAAATTTTGATGATGATTTGTGAATTACTAAATGAAAGGGTTTTCGAAAAATTGCATGTTCATGAAAAACAAGTTTCCAAAATGTTGTCATTTGGGCAATTTGTTTTCAAGTCATGAATTACATGTTATGTGAGTTTGGTATAGTCCATTCAAGAATATCACGTACACGTTGACTAAGTTAAAGGCTTCTTCCGCTTGCCTGCTAATGGCACAGAGCTCCTTCATGGATTCCCTCAAGTTTACTACTACACAGGACCATTATGTGGAATTGTATAGTTCATCATGTTTATAGATCTACCCAAACCATTTCTGATGTGCTTATGTGTTTATGATTTGTGACAAGTTTGATGAATTCATGATTTATGATGTTTATGAATTGCTTGATAAGTTGTGAATTTGGAAATATGTGTTACATGGATTTCAATGTGAATTTTACAATGGAAATAAATATTTCAATGATTTTTGCTTGTTTCTCGGTTATAAAATTGTTACCCATGAGCTTTAAGCTCACCCCTCTTTTGGTCCTATCTTTAGGCGATGAGCAAGAGATCGAGTGAAACAGAGTCAAGGCATTATTCTAGATTTGCATGCTTTGTTTTGTTTTGGAATAATTTATGTAAAACAAGGCTGTAGTCGCATGTTGAGCAATTATAGTTCAAGTATTTTATATATTTTGGGATTTTGTGAAATATTGTATTATGGCTTGGAATGCCCATTAAATCTTTGTAAAACCCTTATCTATCAATGATAATGAAATATGATTGCATTTTTGCTCATCACTCCTAAAGTTAGTACATTGCATTTTTAAGATTTCATAGGGGTAAGATTTTTGTTCTGAATTTTGAGGTAAAACTGGATTGATCTAGGCTAAATTAGATAGAGTTGTCTTCTTAAAATTTGTGGATTATCTTTCTATCTTTCCAATGATATAAAGTATGAAATTTTTATATATTGGAGTTAAGAGATATGTTCATTATAAGTTGGTGATGCTGCATAGGATGGATATATAGAACAGCTATAGTAAATGATGAGAATTGTTGTATGTGATGAATCATTCGAGTCAAGATTTGAGCGTTTAATGAAATAAACTTGGTAGTTGAGTTGATATGAAGTCATATTGCATTAGAAGAAGTGAATTTGGGAAGATTATGAGTGAAAGTGATGTTAGAATGGATATAGGAACCCTTGGAGATGCTTTGGAGGGAGTTTTGCATCTCTAACGTCCATTAGATGGACTTTAGGTCCATTAAATGGAACTTCTTGGGTCTGAAAATGACCCCAGCCCAGTCTATATCCATTAAATGAACATTAGGTCCATTAAATGGACCTTAACGGGTCTGGAAAACACTACAGACCCTGTGTATGTCCGTTAGGTAGAGGTGTATGTCTGTTTAACAAACATACACTATGCACTTTCGGAAATTCATGATTTTGACCCTATAGATGGAAAAATATCTCTTGGTGTCTTCACAAAAGTTGTATATCTTGAAATCCCCTTCTAAAACATCTTAAAATGACGTTAATTAGATAAATATAGTGATAGTTATGTTAATTGTCCCAAGATAGGTACAATACGATTGAGGACATAATCATGTTTGATTCTTTTGGCCATAACTTCATCATTCGACCTCCAAATGAAGTGATTCTTGAACCAATAGATTCTTAACAATTTTTCTATCTCTTCATAAAAATTGGTATCCATTGGGGTTGAATTATAAAAGATTGATGGAGAGAACGTGAGGGAATCAATTGGAAGAGCATGAATTGATTGTTTTACTGAATATACTTTGGCTTTTTAAACATATCTTGGTCTATATTGATTGAATAGGAAACTTTTTATATGTTACTAGAATGAAGATGAACTGGTGTTGGATAAGGAGATTTCATGGAAATAACTCCACAGGATAGTACACTCATGTTTTATGACATTCGAATAGTTGGGCTCTGTAATCGGGGTCTAACATTACCTGTACTAGAGAATAATACATTGGATCAACTAGTTCGGAGATAAGTGAATGAAATTGTGAGATTGCAGGGAGTCCCAGTGTCAATTATATCAAACTGGGATCCCAGAGTCACTTCCAAATTTTGGAGTAGTTTATAGACAGTTTTGGGTACGAAGCTAAATTTTAGTACAACATTTCATCCTCAAACAAAAGAACAGAATGAGAGAACTATTAAGACTATTAAGGATATGCTCAGGGATTATGTTTTGGAGTTCTAAGGAGCATGAGATCAATATGTAGCCCTTAATGAATTTGCTTACAATAATCATTACCATAGTGGCATCAGTATGGCTCTGTGTGAGGCATTATATGGTAGAAAGTTTTGATCGTCATTGTATTAGGATGAAGAGGGCCTAAGGATTATTAAAGGCCTAGAATTGATTCAAGACACTGTTGATAAGATGAAATTGATCCACAGTAGAATCAAGGTGGCTCAA
Organism: Erythroxylum shatona; assembly: GCA_027568895.1. Classification (NCBI taxonomy): domain Eukaryota; kingdom Viridiplantae; phylum Streptophyta; class Magnoliopsida; order Malpighiales; family Erythroxylaceae; genus Erythroxylum; species Erythroxylum shatona. The sequence continues at coordinate 23,075,466 of JAOSBK010000205.1, read as the reverse complement.
GATAGGCAGAAAAGCTATGCAGATCAACATCAGAGAGATATAGAGTACCAAGTGGGAGACAAAGTGTTATTAAGAGTGTCGCCTTGACAAGAAGTGCTAAGGTTTGATAAAAAGCGTAAGTTAAGCCCTAGATACATTGGTCCACGTGAGATTACTAAGAGAGTTGGATCAATGGCATACAAACTAGCACTACCAACTAGGATGACTTAGATTTTTAATGTGTTTCTCATTAGTAAGCTAAAAAGATATCGATTAGACCTGACCCATGTGATACCTGCATAGGAAGTAGAGATTTCAAGTAATTTAAGTTATATAGAAGAACCAGTCAAGGTAGTGGGATATCGAACTAAACAATTGATAAATCGAGTAATTCCTTTAGTGAAAGTCCTTCGGAGAAATCGTTCAAGGGAAGAAGCTACATGGGAGATTGAGGATAATATAAGGAAACAATGCCCCTACCTGTTTGATCAATCAGGTAAGAATTTCGAGGATAAAATTTCTTAAAGGGGATAATTGTAATATCCTGTTTCTACACTTAAGGATTTTATTGTTAGATATAGCCATATCTATGAAAATTCATAAAGTACATTTCATTTGCATGCATCATATTCCCATTTATACATGAATCATGATTTAGAGATATTGTAAAAATAGTATATGCACTCATTTGACATATCCTGAGGTATTAAAGATCTTAAAAGATTATGATGTAATTGTGTGTTGATTATGACTTGAATTTTGTTTGATGGATTATAATTAGTGAATTAGGAATTTATTGTTACAATTGAGTGATTGATGAGGTGATATGTGCATCTAGTCTAGGAAAAATGTTAAAGGACAAGGCAAATTGATACATGGAAATTTAGGTTGACTAGGCCTATTAAATAGTGACATATGGCAATAGAGAATGAGTGATAAATGGCTTAGGTAATTGGATGACAAATGGCTTAGGAAATTATGGAAAAAATGGACTAGTGATTCAGTGACAATTGGACTAATTATTAAGTGACAATTGGTAGTTTTGGAAGAGGACACATAACCTAGCTCTTTACTTACTAAGTTTCTTACTAAGTTTCTCAATCCGCGCCACACACATATACCAACGACACACACATGAAAGAGCACCTTTTCTTTCATTCTTGCTACATGCTAACTCCTCCTCCTTCTATCATCATCAACACTGATACACAACCTTTACAACCTTGAGATTTGTTAAAATCCTACACTTCGTCACTCCAAAATTATATTGTCTTCGTCTTGTTATTGAAATCCCTTTTGTGTTTTCATCTTATTCTTAGAGTATGCTTTATCCTTGCATGTTTGGAGGGCTAAATTAGCTTGATGATTGAGGAGGTTTTAAGCTAAACAAGTAAGTGATTTATTCATCTATTGTGACACATGTTAAAATAATATTCATGATGATTATTTAAGGATGAACTTGGTTATGGTATTGATGATGAAGTTGTGCTAAAAATTTTACAGATGAATTGGTTTTGTTTTGATGTATGAAACCGTGGGTTAGAGGTTGTTCTAGAAGATTTTAGAATGAGATTTGAAGTATAATTGAGGTATAATTAAGGCATAATCAATGGACTATTATGACGGCATTAGAATCTAGAAAAAATTGAAGGAAATGGATAAACTTTCTATTCACCCATCCTACAATCGTGAAAGTTACATAAGCTCCTTCCTATGATCATGGGCAATGCATTGAAGTAAGAAACATTCTATTTTGTCTTTCCACAATCGTGGAAAGGTACGCCACAATCATGGGAAATGCTTTGAAATGAAAATTTCTATTTTGTGTGATTGTTGAACCAAGGATAAACTACTTTACCTTGGTGTATTTGGACTTGATTTAGGCTTGAAATGAACATAGATTGTTGTTCGATTAATTGGTTAAGAGTTTGATAAGTTTAGGTTGTTAACTGAGGTTATAACTTAAGAGATCAATGTATTTAAATCTAAAATTATGAGTTGTTAAAGGAATGAAGGTGTTCTTATGGATGCAAATGTGATCTAAAGGTTATGAGAGATGTGAATTAAGTATGAATGAATAAGAATTGGGAAATTGTGTGAATATATAATTCTAGAAAAGGATTGGTGAATGAATGATTGATGAATCTAGAGTAATCAAGTTTTGTTAAAGCATAAACCTAATTATAAACAGGATACATACAAGTTATGATGACTGAACGGGCAAGATTTGTAAATGAGATTACATACCTGGGATAGTCAATTGAGCATGTATTAAACATAACACATATACATGTATATGATTAAGCACTCATTTGAATAAACAAGTTAGTCATGTGTAGATATATGTGTATTGCATGATATAGAAGCATAAATTGATCGACAATATCCAGACATTTCCGGATTGTCAAGGAAATAGCATAAATTGATCGACAATAACTAGACATTTTCGGATATAGAAGCATAAATGGATCAACCTAGATGCTTTTTCACTATATTTGATTTGTTTTGTTTAAATTCCAATTATTGAATTGTTACCTATGAGATTGTGATAAATCTAGATATTGATAGTCCGAGGAGTTCAATATTAGGAATGTATTGGAAGTTGTATCTAATTGCATGTGAATGTGGGGAATGAGTGCTCAACTAAATCTTAAATGTTGGACTTAGATCCGATGAATGTGATAAATGCCTGTGTACACTAAATGAAAGTTGTTAAGGGTATATTACGTGATTTGATGCATTTTATGACACTGATATGCACGACTAGATAAATGAGTTATGAACAGAGTGACCAGTGTGGAAAGGAGCTGAAAGCTCATAAATGTGCACAAAGAGCCACAAGCTCAATGATTAATGAGCCCGGTATTCACAATGGATACTAGATAGTGTTTGAAATGAGTCCGACATCTGCAATAGATACGGGACAATTAAATTGGTGCTCAGTCACAACAAAATAAAAGAAAGTAGAGTCACATATGGATTTGCATTTATATTTATATATCATGTATATGTCATGTGGATAGTTGTGAAGAATTACTAAATTGTGTTGAAATAATAATATGAAATATTTGTGTACTTGTTGAAACAAATGATTGAGATGAGTGATTGGATTATTTAATAGGACTACACGAAATCTTTGTATTCATAATGTGTTGGTTGAAATGTGAGATACATATATCATGATTTGGTATCCAAACTAAACGATGTGATAAATAGGAATTGGTTTTGAAGATTGTGATATATTTGAGAATTTGGATTATATGTTTGTGATGTTGTGTCTTGACTCGAGTGAACACATTGATGATGGTTCACTCACTGAGTTCGCAAACTCATCAAAATTGCAACGTTGATTTTTAAGTACTGGGGTGACTTAGCTTTTAAGACGATCTAATACCAGCCTAGTATTGTCTATTTTGGAACCAAGAATGGCTCAAAGGTCTAGTCAGCTGATTCTGAAGCGTCTAGTTAGATTATTTTGGTCTAGTAACTAGTTTTATGTTGTACACGTTGTATAAAGCTGTGAACTTTCATATGTTATGAATTTTATAAATATGAATTATGAGTTTAACGAGTGTTTATGTTTGTGAATCAAATGCAAAGAATCTCATATGTCTTTGGTAATGTAAATACATGGATTATAGAATGTAATGACAATGTAAGCTTATGTATATAAATAATATAAGGAAACTTAGTTCTTCGAAATGCTTATGTTCTATATAATGTTGTGATAAGTTGATGTGACTGCTCTAACATGCCGCTTCTGTAGGGTATGTGCTTGGATATTCTCTAAAATGTCGGTATGTGCTCTATGGTAGTGGGATGTTAATTTTAATATATGAAGTTCTTGTCAAGAGAGGTGACATACAAAAATATGCTTTTTTTAGGTACGAAGTTAACAACTTTGTTTGTCGCCTACATGGTCTTTCTTGTCTTGGCTACGAAGTAGGACATGTTGCTTAGGATGAAAACCAAACAATAAGTTAAAAATATATAAGCAATGGAGGACATATTTAAGCTTACTAAATAAGTTATTTACCTTAAACTCCCTCTCGAACGAACATTTGCTTTTAATTTTATTTCTGACAGTTCAGTTACACGGTTATTTAAACATATGCAGAGCAAATTAGCTAATGTAGATATGTTGATAGACTCACTTACAGGTAAAAAAAGGAAACTATTAAAATTTACAAATGAATTGTAATTAAAAGTGAGCATAACGGCCACATGCCATTCAAATCAAATTATACTATTATTGATTTCTTTAAAATAGAAAATTACTTTATATTTTAAAATTAAAAAATTAAATGTGTCGTTTGATTTTTAGTTTAAATCTAATCCAAACCAAACGAATATCATTAAGCTTACCTTATGTTAATTTTTGCTATCAATACTTGTTTTATTATTCCAAACAAGTTACTTTTTGTTAACAAAGTAATCCAAATATTAATGATGAGAAAAATCTCATAATTAACTCACTCGTTTTATTTATTTTTAATTAATTTTTTAAGTGTTCTCTTTAATAAAAGCAAGATATTTATATATAAGTTTCTCATTTACTTAAAACTTTTTGATGATAATATTAAATCAATCATTATTTCAAAGAAAATTGAAGTTTAATTACTTATTTTTATTATAATCTTATACTTTTAGATCTCGTTCCATCTCTTTTATTTTTGTCAAAATAAATTTAATTAATTAAACAATTGCTTTAGTTACAATTCAAAGTACTTTATTATCCCTAGATCTTTTTGATAGTAGTATACTATAATCCATGTTTATTACTTTATAACAATAGCTTCAGTATGCTAAGTACCAAGCATAATTAATTAAACAATTGCTTTGGTTACAATTCAAAGTACTTTATTATCCCTAGATCTTTTTGATAGTAGTATACTATAATCATGTTTATTATTTTATAACAATAGCTTTAATTTGCTAAGTACCAAACATATTGCATTCTTTAATTAAAATCCTTTAATATATTTGCCTGCTTTAATATATTTGCTTGCTTTAATATATTAAAAATATAACAAAACTATTAAACAAGTGTATTATATTAAATACGAAATATTCTTTTTCTCAAGCCCTATTTTATATTGAAGAGCATCGCTTATCCTTCTTCTTTGTAGTCAATAGTTGTCCGTCCATCTAGGTAAATCATCCAACTAATGTCTATCATATGTGTTGCTTGATTAATACGATCCTGATGCATTTGGGTTTTGTGTGAATACAAAGGAGGTCTTGATTTTATGTTGTTGTTTAGAATATTCTTATAATCATTGGTGAGTTTTTATGTTCTTCTTTAATAGTCTAAGTATTTATGCTTAGGTTTTGTTTGAATCATTGATGAGTAGATGTATGATTACATAAGTATTTACTATATATGGAATGATTTTGATATCTTATAGATGATTTGAGGCAAAATATGATTACATAAGTATTTACCATATGTGGAATGAGTTTGAGATCTTATGGATGATTTGAGGCATAATAAACCCCTAGGATGGTATATAGGCTGGAAACTCGTGATGCAGCTCCCATGAGGCTTATCAGTGAAAACTTCCATAAGCCTAGGAGTCACAGCGAAAACTTACTTTCTCGATTCATATGGTGTAACAATGTCACATACCTTAGTGTTTCTTTTAATTCAAACTTAGTGTATAAACTTTAATCAAAACATTAAAGAAATAGTAAGTTGTATAGTTATAGAAAATTATGGATCATTTGAGGTATAATAAACCCCTAGGATAGTATATAGTCTAGAAACCTGTGATGCAGCTCCTGTGAGGCTTATCGATGAAAAATTCCACGAGCATAGGAGTCGCAGCAAGAACTTGCTTTCTCGATTCATATGGTGTAACAATGCTACGTACCATAGTATTGAAATCAATTGTAGGTAACTAATTCAAACATAAATACTTCAACTTCAATGTGATAAATTCAAACTTAGTATTAACACAAGAAATTCATAGGTTTAACAGACATGACAGTTCATTGCATAATAAACCCCTAGGATGGTATATAGGCTGGAAACTTGTGATGTAACTCCCGTGAGGCTTATCGATGAAAAAATTCACAAGCTTAGGAGTCACATCGAGAACATGCTTTCTTGATTCATAGGTATAAATAATGTCACACATCATAATATTAAAATCAATTGTAGGTGATTAATTCAATTGATTAATACTTAGGGGATGTTATGTAGGGGACATGAAGGATACTAACTATGAAATCACTTTTTTAGATTAATAGTTTTGCAGAAATGACAAATGTTGATAGATCTTGGATGTATAGATGATTGACACCTGATGGTTTCATTAATCATGAGTTTGTTGAGAGAGTTGAAGCTTTTATTCATAATGCATGCTCTCAACCTACATATATGGATGGCCCAAAGATTAGAGGTCTATGTAAAAAGTGCAAACATATTTGTTTCCTTCCTGTTAATGAAGTGAATGACCATTTGCCAAGAAAAAGGTTTGTTTTAAATTATTTTGAGTTGACATAATATGGGGAGCCATTGATTTGTAGCACCTCAAGGGGTAATGAAGTAAACTTGTCATTAAATATGGATGAGTTTGAAGGGGAATTGGATTTAGAACAAATAATGTAAGTGCAACTGAAAATCCTTGCATGCAAATGATTTATGATGCATTCAATTATACCTTTCAGGAAAATATAGAAAATATTGAAGAAGAATTAAACCCACATGCAAAATAATTTTTGACTTACTACACTCAGATGACCAAGAATTACGACCAAATTGTGAGAAAATGACTCAATTGTCTTCAATTTCTTGAATATTGAACATAAATTTTGAAGGGCATAATTTTGATCATAGTTTTGATAAAATTCTTGGATGTTATAATAAATCATTGCCTCTTAATTATACAATGGATGATAGTTTTTACAATATGAAGAAACTTATTAGGGGTTTTGGTTTGTCTATTGAAAAAATTGATTGCTGCAAGTTAGGATGTATGTCTTGTTGAGGAGATGATGTGGAATTACAAAATTGCAAATTTTGTGGTCAATCTAGGTTCAAGTCTAGTGTTCTATGAAACAAAAATTAGTATCCTGGAAGCATATGTATTATTTCCTGCTAACTTCGAGACTTTAAAGACTATATGCTTCTGATGTTATTACATCTCACATGAGATGGCGTAATGAACATGAACAGGAATACAAAATAATGAGTCATACATCGGATGCACTAGCATGAAAATATTTCAATAACACCTATTATGAGTTTGTAGTTGAAAGTCGAAATGTTAGGCTGGGATTGTCGACGGATGGATTCCAACCTTTTGATTAATCTAGCTAACAATATTCATCATGGCCAATGATAATTACTCCTTATAATTTGCCTCTATGGATGTGTATGAATGAGGCATATATGTTCTTGATAGTGACTGTGCCAAGGCCTACAAATCCAAAGCATAAATTTGATGTATTCTTACAACCATTGGCATCTGAATTGCAACATCTTTAGGAATATGGTGTAGAGACAGTGTCTCTAAATGTGTTGAGAGCAGCTTTGATGTAAACTATTAGTAATTTTGTAGCATATGCTATGTTCTCTAGATGGAGCACAATAAGAAAATTGGCTTGTCCTTATTATGGAAATGGTGCTAATGCATTTTATCTTCCAAATGGGGGAAAAACATGTTGGTTTGACAACCACAGGAAATTTTTTCCTCCAAATCATCCATTTAGACACAATAAACAAAATTTCATTAAGAATAGGATGGTATAAACATCTCCTCTCCCTCACAAAGCTGGTGAAGAGATATTGAAGGAGATTGATGAATTAGGGTTGCTGAAAGTTACAGAACTTGAAGTTGATGAAGTTAATACAAGCATTAGTAAAAACTTTAGCTGGAGGAAACGAAACATCTTATGGGATTTTCCATATTGGAAAACTAATTTGATCTGTCATGATTTAGATGTGTTGCATATTGAAAAAAATATTTTTGACAATTTTCTCAATACCATAATGAACATTGAAGGGAGGACAAAAGACAATACAAAATTACGAGCTAATTTTAAACCTTTTTATAGAAGGAATGAGTTAGATAAAGATCTTCACACTGGTAATCATCTGAAAGCATGTTACACTTTGGACAAAAACAAAAGGAAATTTTGTGTGAATGGTTGAAAAGTCTAAAGTTTCCCGATGGTTATGTTTTAAACTTGGCAAGGTGTGTGGACATAAGGAAGTACAAATTATTTGGGATGAAAAGCCATGATTATCAAGTGTTTATGCAATGGCTAATTCCATTTGCATTTCAGAAGTTGCTACTAAATAAGGTTTGGGAAGTTATAAAAAAGTTAAGTTTGCTTTTCAAAAGTTTAACATCATTTGAAATAAAGTTGGCTAAAATAAAGAAACTAAAAAGGGAAATTCCAATAATTTTGTGCAAATTAGAAGGGATTTTTCCTCCAAGATTCTTTGACTATATGGAACATTTACCTGTGCATTTAACACACGAGGCTAAACTTATTAGTCCAGTTCAATATCGATGGATGTATCCCTTTGAGAGGTAATTATAGTAAATATTTAAATTAAGGTAATAACATGTTTTAATAACAGAATTGTAATAACCCTATTCACTAATGTAGGTATTTACATCACTTTTAAAAAATGTCAAAATCAAAGCTAAAGTTGAAGGTTCAATATATAATGTTTATTTAGTGGAGGAAGCAAATACATTTTGTTCACATTATTTTAAGCTACATGTGCATAAAAGAGAAAGAGAAGTTCCTCGTAATGACGATGGGGGAGGAACGGATGATGATGATGGTAACTTATCCATTTTCATAATTCCTGCACGAACATATGGACTTTCAACAAGAAGAATGTTAATAGAGGAAGAAATAGAGGATAACTATGGTTACATTTTAGTGAACTATTAAAAGGTTCAACATTTTGTACAGTAAGTTGAAGTTAATTTTGAAATTGATTGTTTGGGTTTTGAAAGTTAGTGTCATTCATAACTAAAATACATAATAATGTTTTTAGATTATGCAAGGAATTGTTATGTGAGCTAATGCCTAAGAAAACATAGGATGATATCAATAAAGAAGTTGGAAGACATTTTCCTCGATGGTTCGAGAAATATGTAAGTTTTCAATTACAATTATTAAAATGATTGAATTATAAGATTAAAGTGTTCAAATGATATTATACTATTTAATATGATAATTTCTTTTGTGTAGGCCTTAAAAAATCCAATAGAGAACAAGTTCATATATGATCTTGCGAAAAGAACTTTGCAAGTTGTTAAACCATATCCGGTGTATTTCGTTAATGGATACAAATATCATACAGAATGTTATAGTCATAACATGGAAATAGTAAATAGTGGGCTTTGCATACAAGGAAAATTAATGGATTACTATGGTAAAATTATTAACAAACTTGAAATTAGGTACTCTGCATTGCCAATAAAGTATAGTGTGATATTTAGGTGTGACTGGTCTGATCCAACTCCTAATGTTGGTACAAAAGTGCATAGTTAATACAATTTAGTTAAAATCAACCACCAGAGAAGAAGATTTAAACAATTTAAACTTTTCATGTTGGCGATGCAAGCGATACAAATGTATTACGTCCCTTTTTCTAACTTACAATGAGATAAGTCAGATTAGTTTTCCGTTTGCAAAGTTAAACCTAGAGGTGTTTTTTAATTACATAGAAAAGGAGAACAGAGAATTGAAAGTGAAGTGTTTCAGGAAGATGTTTATGAAATAAATGCATCTGTTACATATGAAGAGAATAAAATTTTGAACAATCTAAATAATGAATATGTTAAAATTTCATCTAGAGAGGATGAGGAGGGCGAGAGATCTAAAGAGGAGCCTGAGTTTGATTCTAATTCATCAGAAAAAGAAGATGATAATGATTTTGATTTACAGTTAAGTGTTGATAACGATTAAATTGCGTTTGTAATAAAATATTATAGTCAATAAATCAATTATTGAATCAAAAATATATATTGTTATTTATTGAATTGAAATTGTTATATTTTTGGAATATTCAATAAAATATGAATTTTAAGTTAAAATATGTCACCAAAGAGAAAATAGGATATGATACGACCAATGTTCAGACTATGATTTGGAGCCAGTTACTTTCCAAGTGAAGCATCACATTATGCAGCTGCAACAGAATCAGATGTCGTACCTCTAGCTAATACAAGTACAGATGAGGCATCACCTTCCACACCTGCTGCTACACCATCAACCACCCCTATACTAATAGAGATACTAGGGTTAAACATTGCGGATGAAAGAGGTAACCTCCAACCTAGAGATGAGGGAGTTGATGGAAGAACTTACATCACAATTGTCAACAATCTGTAATTAAAAATACGTGAAACATCATATGTTTATAATTAAGTTATAGGTTTAAATTTAAAAATGTTATAAAATATTTTTATATTAGGTTGATTCCGTTTGGACCATGCTTAAGAAAAATGACATCCAAGCTCAAGGAGAATATTGATCTTGAGAGTTATATATGGAAGAATATCTTTTAGGCAATAAAGGATTTTTATTGTCAGAAGTTTGAGATACAAAAAATATATTTTGTATATTCTGTAATTAATTTATATACATTAATTGGATAAATATTGTAGGTTATAATTACTTATCGTAAGTTTTTCCTTTTTTTACAGAAGGAATTTTTTTGGATTCTAAATTTGACGCTATTATTTATAAAGTATCGGAGAGACAAACTCGTACATTTTATAGAGACTTTGTTGATGCGATACACAAGACTAGTGTAGGATTTCTTTATATTTATGAAGAAATATGAAGTCGTTGGCAGCAGTATTGGACATCACATAAGACAATGTCCATTTTATAGCATAATTCTACCAATAGACATGGAAGACTGGGGGAGAGAGTCTTCCCGTACACACTGGAGGGTCTATTACCTACCACGAGCATGCAGAGAGACTTGTAAATATTTAAACTTTACACTTATATTTTGATTGTTTTACTTTGATGTATTTCAATTTAATTTGATGTGTGAATTTTAAAATAAAAATATGTGTATTATAGAGAATGATAATATTATAAATGTTTGGTACCATATATGTTGTATTGTTGAGTTACATTTCTTTGTTCAACAAGGGTAAATATCATAAAAATAGAGAAAATTCTACCGAATTCTACCGAAATTTTTGTAAATTGTTGTTCACTTATAATACTTTATTCTAATGTAGGAAAATTCCATAGGTAGAAAGTCTACCCCTCATTAGCTCTTTTTGCACACTCACACTAAGAAGCATGATGGTATGAGTGTGTCCATGTCTATTGGTAGAGAACTAAATATATGTGAAATTTATGCTTTAATATTAATGCTTAATAATTTTCACTTATTAACATAAACATTGCCTTATGATAATATCAAATACAAGAAATCATTCAACGACAATCTCAATACTCTAAAGATGTTGATAAGAGTCAAACATATCTTTATGCAGTGGGTAAGTTCATTTGTGAGTACATAGCTCAACTCTGTAATGAGATGGATGAGTTGAAAGGGAAAGGCAGCACCTCATCGCAATATTCAGAGTATCCGCATTTATCAAATGAATAACATAGTTGTAGTTATTTTGTATGAATTAAATACTTATTGTTGTTGATAATAATCTTTTTATTATCAATTAAGATCATGTTTACTTTATATCAGCAACCAACTTTATGCTTTAACAAATTAAATGTAGAAACAAATCAAAATATTATCAATAGATAATTGATAACTGTATAATTATACATCAATCACAAAATTATCAAATAAAATGACATGCAGGGAAAATTTTTAAAAAACAAAAAAACAATATCAGTGAATTTACCGATGAAAACAAAATTCGTCAATAAAATGTGAATTTATCGACGGATAACCAAATCTGTCGGTACAGTGCAATGAATTTACCGACGAACCACTAAGATCCATCGGTAAAATTAGTCGTGAATTTACGACTGATTTGGAAAATCCGTTGGTAAAGAGGAGCCTTGTCCGTCGCTACATTTACCGACCAAACAAACCTTCCGTTGCTAAATTTACTGACATCACAAAATTTACCGTCGCTAAATATAACAATGCAACAAAAAATATCTATCGGTAAATTAGAAACAAAAAATTTGTACTCCGTCGCCAATTATTACCTATGGTCGTTTCTCCGACAACTTATTCCGTCAGTAAATTCCATCGCTAACTTAGATTGCCGATGGAAAAACCTTGACATTCTGTCGGTAATTCCGTTCCTAAACCTCATTTTTCTTGTGGTGATCGTCATTGACCTTCGTAGATACTCATACGTGCGGTATGAAACTCTTAGCAATATAGAAGGCCATAATGTGATCTTAGTTCGTTATCAACTAACAGCACCATAGATAGTTTAGGTGTAGGTGACGTGTGCCTTCATTGAAAAAGTGGAACCCCAAACTACTTCTGGTAGGCAAAAGGGGATGGATCTAATAGAGAATTCAAGTGATGGGTATGAGAAAGATTAAACTTGGAGAAATGTCTCTCATCCCATTTTTCCTATGTCCACGTTCACCGTCTTAATATTCACGCTCCAAATTCAAGGTCCAGGAGGTCCTTGACATGTTTGAACGTCATCAGAAAAGTCTGCAGGAGTGGATTGCACTTTTCAATGTTTGTTCACAGGAGAACCAAATGCTGAAGTTGCACTTCATAAAAGTTTTTTAATGCAAAATGTTTTCGAAGTCTCTGAACATATGTATCATGATTTATGAACACCCCTTCTAGTATTGGAATGTTTCAAGTAAACAATGACTTTCTCAGCCAAGTGAAGAGTCCGATCGAACCTGCCTGATGAAGGTGTAGAGATACGACCAACCTTTAGTACCACCCTCACATCTACTGTTGCAACTTTGCTCTGCGATTACAACGCTTTTATACCATGTCTAATGTATATTTGCATAAAACTTGGTATAATATGCCTTGCATTTGCACATATGTATGTAGAATACACACACACACACATACAAGCGCACGCGCACACACATATGTGAAATAATGAACCATGATAGAAAAAATCCGTAAAGAGTATATAAAGGTTGCGTTTATAGGAAGAAGATTGCATTGCCATGTTCTTGGCTATATCATGCTATTATTATTCTGTAGAGCATAATTTCTCCTAAATAATCCAAGTTGAAGAAACTCCTACAAACTAAGAAGTGCTTTCTATGATGAGCGGTGTCCTGCGTATCGCACGTGCATTGAGAAGATTCTGTATCTGTAGCAGTAGAAGTGATGAACATCCCGTTTAAATAAATAGAAATAAACCAAATTTGGTGAGAAAGTAAGCCTAACTATTGATTGAGATTTTAATTACATCCATACTGATAAGAAATAATAAAGGACGTTGACGAGTCTACCTTTTACAACTTGAATACAATTCAACAAACGTTAGGCGATTCTAGCAAACTAGTGGTGTTGGATATTTTCTTATGAGATGAACAATAAATTACATTTTAATGGTTTTGATAAATTTATGATTAAGCGAATCATATTTGATAAGGATAGAAATAATAAAATAGCCTAATAAAGGATCTGAATTAATGGGTTGAAGTCTAACGAAAAAAATGAACTCCGATCAGTATGGACCGGATTCGTATCGAGCTTGTGATAGAGAGGTCTGATATGAATATTATATATAGAAGGTTAAGATCTCCTATAATAATTGATAAAAATTGTGAATGTATGAATACTCTGACTCATTCAGATGTTCACGTATTCATAAAGTTATAGCAAAGTTTTCACGTGTTGTGATGAGCAACTCTCGTGAAGGTGCCAATAGATTTGCACTCATTTTGACTTTGAAAATCTCGTTTGAAGTCATGAAACTAAAATTAAGTATTTTCTATATTTCTTAATTTTTTTCCCTTTTATGTTGGATGTGAGCTAGATGCGTACGTAGTGCAAGTGAAGCATAGACAAGAATCCAAATTCAATCTCTTTTAGGATTGGCCATGATCTTGGTGGTGTGCTTGCGAGTTTAGAACTCTCCTAGTCAGCTATCAGTGATCCATCAAGAACCGACCGAGACAGGGCCTCTAGTCGCTGCGATTCCATATTTCACAATGAAAGTACAGAGAGACCGAGAGAGTTGCTATTTTATCGAATAATTCAACCAAGAAGATTATTCTTTAATTTTGTTCCATTATCTCAAAAGTTCAACCCTCACTCCAAAGAGTCTTGGCTTTGATATTAGTCTCATAATTATGTTTTACAGGGGACCAGCAACCAACTTGATCAGTCTGATTACCAATTAGTTTTATTGGTTTTGCAATGGTGACGTGGAGAATACTCTTTTATATAAGCATCAAAGAAAGAGATTGAAAGACCTGCTATTCCCAGTTTTCCCTTAATTTTGTGCTTGTGCTCAAAAGTTTTCCTTTATATGTATATTATCTTTCCTCATAATGATCATAAGCAAGAACACTAATTATCCCAGTTTTCCCTTTAGAAGTATATGTATATTGCATCAAAACGTCAACTCTAATTTGACTCAGAGCCTCCAACCTCATATTGAATTTCACTCTCAATATCAACTTTCTAGTTATTTGGGATATCTGAAATAATTAAAAAATATTGTACTTTTTATTATCTAAGAAAGTCCAACTCCAGCTAATTGTGGAAAATCCTGGAATTTATATCATCCAAGTTTTTTGTTGGAACATTTCAGATAATTGTAAGTTGATCAGACCTGGTGAATTATATAAGACTTGGACAATTTCATATCCGAGCCACCAATTACAAAGCATAACAGAAAAAGCGAATCCACGTGGTAACTTTGTCTTATATACAATTTTATTTTTCTTGCCCGTTTAAGGTGATATAGATGAGTCTAAATCACGATGAGTGTTGGCTGTAGGGTCATTAGATCAAGCACTTTTTAAAAAGAAAAAGAAAAAGAAAAAAGGGTTTAACCACAAGAATTGCTAATGGGTTAGCCTTTATCCTACTCATACTTGAAAACTATTGGATTACTTTTTCTAAGTACACTTTGTGGTAGGTTATTACTGTTGGACAATTTTGTCCCTTTTTATAAAGTTGGACAACTATTAACTACATTTTCAGTTTTTCAATAAATTATCTGTTAAATGACATAATTTAATCTAGATAAAGATAATAAAGTGGCCCAACAAATGATCTAAATTGATGTGTCAAAGTTTGGGTAAAAAATGGATCTTAATTAGTGTAGATCGGACCCATATCAGTCTTGTGATGGGGAAGCCTAATATGAAAGTTATATATAAAGGTTAAGATCTCCTGTAGTTGCTCGTATCAATCATAAACATAAGGATTTTCTAATCCGTTAAGAGAGCTTATATCTTGAAAAAACTGCAGAAAAACTTTGTCCGTGCCCCCAAAGAGGAGTTTCCGTAAAGACGGTAGTATATTCGTGCTCATTCGGCTTCAGAAAGCTCGTTTGAAGTTATGAAGACCAAAATCAGGTATTTCTGCATTTCTTCATTTCTATCCCTTTCACGTTCGATTCAGGAAACGTATCTAAGGTATCGTTACATATTACACATGGTATCAGAGTGGTGACGTGATCGGGTGGTTAAAAATGAAGAAATTTTAGGGGCTGCTTGTTTGAGATATATGAAAAAAGATGTATGAATATGGAATGAAAATTAATGTTTGGTATGAACCTATCATTGAAGACCTAAGAATTTCATTCCTTGGTTTTGGACAATCCTCCATTCCTCTCATAAGGAGGGAGGAATGGAAAGAATAAGAGTAATTAATTACATTATAATTAATTAAAATATTGTAATTAATTAATTAAAATAAAATTATTAATTAAAATAAAAGTATTCATTAATTAAAATATTGTAATTAATTAATTAATTACAATATAATTAATTAATTAAAATATAATTAATTAAAATATTGTTATTATTTAATTAATTACATTATATTATTAATTAAAATATAACTATTCATTAATTAAAATATTATTATTACACTATAATTAATTAAAATATTATAATTAATTAAGTAATTAAAATATAATTATTCATTAATTAAAATATTGTAATTATAATTAATTAATTACAATATAAT
>JAOSBK010000205.1:23044864-23059273 GCA_027568895.1 Erythroxylum shatona | reverse complement strand
AATATAATTAATTAAAATATAATTATTCATTAATTAAAATATTGTAATTAATTAAAATATAACTTATTAAAATATAACAATTCATTAATTAAAATATTATTATTAATTAATTAATTGCAATATAATTAATTAAAATATAATTCATTCATTAATTCAAATATAATTCATTTTATAATTAATTAATTATAATATTTTTTACAAACCAATAACTATCAATAGTAATGATAATCATTCCTTCTTCTTAACCAACCATCATAATTATAATGATAATATTCATTCTCATTCTTCATTACATTCATTTTCATTCATATTACCATTTTCTCATACTAACCAACTGCCCCATTAGTTCTCTCTCCTTGAGGATTTCGGAGATGTAACTTTTGTTTCTCGGTTTCTTCTTGCTTTTTATTGCTTAAAAGTAGTATACATGTGTATAGCCTTTAGAAACGGGGTGAAAATGAGCTCAGAAGTGCAAAAAATCAATCTAAAAGTCACTAAAAATTGCCTTTTCTCGACGAGGTGTGTGTCACCGTCGGGCACGTGCCTGAGACATGTTTGGCGTCTATGACACACATGCCAACATTGGTGGGCACGTTTGTGCGTCTCCGCACATGTGTGACACGTACCGGATTGGTCCTCCGCATGTTTGCACACAGTCTCCACGACACGCGCGACTAACATGACGACTGACGTCCTATACAAACAGCTACATTATTTTTCAAAAAAACACAATTTTCATATTTCTTGTAAGGATGTTTCGGGGTGTTTTGAGTCAATTTTTGGGTCTGGAAAATTCATAAAGTATGTTTTTCCATTTTTCTAGATTTATTACATTAGTAATAAATTAGAGTTTAATTCCAAAAAAGGGAATTAAGTTATTTTAAATTTCGAGTGAATTTTCAATTTTTGGACATCGCATGAGGGGGCTTTAAGTTTTTGTGCCTCAGGTCTCATGTTCAGTATTCGAGATTGCATGATAGTCGATCAGAAAAGGAATTAAGACATTCTGAAGTCATTTTTTAGTAAATTTTTGTGCAACTAACTTGCCATAAGGGAGATACATGAGGTTCTTGTGTTTCGGGCAGTCGGTTCAATATCCGGTGATGCACAACAGTCACTCTACAGAGATATTTCTTTTACAAAAGTCTCAAATGAAGTTTTCAGAAATGTTGTTTAACATTCAATGAGAGAAAATAGCATTTCTCGGATGCAATTTAGTATATGTGGTTTAGCAAAAAGTTGAAGAAATCGAGACTTACAAACGAACATTATATAATTTAGATCATAAAGGTATCATCCTAGTTTGCCACACTCTATTTTCCCATTCATGTTAGTGAGGTATTAGGCATACATGGTTGTCTTCGATCTGTGTTGCACAAGACACATGCATTTAATACTTTTCGATATCGAAAGCCTTACATGACATAATGATGGACTTTCATTATATTCAGATCAAATGTTTTGTTTTAACAACTTAGTTAACTAATTCAGTAGCGTGGCTTAACCAAATTTTTAAACTAAAATCAAAACTGCAATTAATGCTTCTCTAAAGAGGAGATTGTTGGACAATTTTGTCCTTTCTCATAAAGTTGGACAACTATTAATTGCATTTTTTTATTTTTCAATAAATTATCGATTAAGTTATGTACTTTGATCCAAATAAAGACAATAAAGTGGGCCAATAAATGATCCAAATTGATGGGTCAAAGTTCGGGTAAAAAATGAAGCCCAATTAATGTGGATCGTACCTATATCAGCCTTGTGATGGAAAAGCCTGATATGGAAGTTATATATAAAGGTTAAGATCTCCTACAGTTTCTCATATTAATCATAAACATAAGGACTCTCTGACCTGTTAAGATAGCTTACATTTTGAGAAAATTATAGAAAGACTTTGCCCGTGTCCCGGAGAGGAGTTCTCGTAAAGACGACGTTATATTCGCGCTCATTTCAGCTTTGGAAAGCTCGTTTGAAGTTACAGAAACCAAAAGAAGGTATTTCTGCATTTCTTCATTTCTAGCCCTTTCATGTTCGATTTGAGAAATGTACCTAAGGTACCGTTATATATTACACGTGGTATCAGAGTGGTGACGTGATTGGGTGATTAAAAATGAAGAATTTTTTATTTTCTCTCCCTAAGGTTTTTGGAGATTTAACTTTTGTTTCTCGGTTTCTTCTTGTTTTTTATTGCATAAAAGTAGTATATATGTGTATAGCCTTGAGAAACGGAGTGAAAATGAGTCTGGAAGTGCAAAAAATCAACCCGAAATTCACCGAATATCGCCTTTTTCGGCAAGGTGTGCTTCACTGTCGGGCACGTGCCTGACGCATGTCTAGTGTCTGTGATGCACGCGCTAGCATTGGTGGGCACGTTTGTGCATCTCCACCCATGCGTAACATGCGCCAGAGGCGTCCTCCGCATGTCTACACGCACCCTCCGCGACATGCACGACTGACATCCTATACGGACAGCTATAGTATTTCTTAAAAAAACACAAAATTTTCATATCTCTCGTAAGGACGTCCTGGGGTATTTTGGGTAAATTTTTGGGCTTGGAAAATTCATAAAGTATGTTTTCCAACTTTTCTGGATTTATTACATTAGTAATAAATTAGAGTTTAACTCCAAAAAAGGGAATTAAGTTATTCTAAATCTGATTTCAAGAGAATTTTAATTCTTTGGACATCACCTGAGGGAGATATTTCAAGTTTTTGTGTCTCAGGTCTCATGTTCAGTGCTCAGGATTGCATGATAGTCGATCAGAAAAGGAATTAAGACATTCTAAAGCCATTTTTAGTGCATTTTTGTGCAACGAACTTGCCATAGGGGAGATACATGAGATTCTTGTGTCTTGGGTGGTCGGTTCAGTGTTTGGTGACACACGATAGTCACTTTGTCCGGCGACACATGATAGTCACTCTGCTGAGATATTTTTTTTACGAAAGTCTCAAATGAAGTTTTCAGAAATGTTGTTTAGCATTCAGTAAGAGAAAATAGGATTTCTTTTATGTAGTTTAGTATATGTGGTTTAACATAAATTTGGAGAAATCGAGACCTATAAACAAGCATGATATAACTTAGATCACAAAGGTATCATCCTAGTTTCTCACACTCCATTTCCCCATTCATGTTAGTGAGATATTAGGCATACGTGATTTGTCTTCAATCTATGTCGCACACGACACATGCATTTGATACTTTTTGGTATCAAAAGCCTTTCAGGACGGAATGATGAACCTTTATTATCTTTGGATCAAATGTTTTGTTTTTAAAACTTAGTTGACTAATTCATTAGCGTAGCTTAACCGAGTTTTTAAACTAGGGTCAAAACTGCAATTAATGTTTATCCAAATGGGAGAATGTTAGACAAATTTGTTCTTTCCTATAAAGTTGGACAACTATTAATTGTATATTTTGGTTTTTTAATAAATTATCGATTAAGTTACGTAATTTGGTCTAGCTAAAGATAATAAAGTGACCCAATAAATGATCTAAATTGATGGGTCAAATTTCAGGTAAAAAAAGATCCTAATTAATGTGGACATACGTATATCGACTTTGTAATGGGAAAGCCCGATATGGAAGCCATATAAAAAAGTTAAGATCTCCTATAGTTGCTCATATCAATCATAAGCATAAAGATTCTCTAACCTATTAAGAGAGCTTACGTTTTGATAAAACTATAGAAAGACTTTGCCCGTGTCCCTGAAAGGAGTTCCCGTAAAAACGACGATATATTCGCCTCGTTTCGGCTTTAGAAAGCTTGTTTGAAGTTAGGAGACCAAAATCAGGTATTTTCACATTTCTTCATTTCTAACCCTTTTCACGTTCGATTTAGAAAATGTACCTAAGGTACCGTTGTGTATTTCAGTGTTCGAGATTTCATGATAGTTGATTAGAAAAGGAACTAAGATATTCTGAAGCTATTTTTGAGTGAATTTCCATACAGCAAACTTGCCATAAGGGAGATACATGAGGTTCTTATGTCTCGAGTGGTCGGTTCAATGTCTAGTGATGCACAATAGTCACTCTACTAAAATATTACTTTTACAAAAGTTTCAAATGAAGTTTTCAAAAATGTTGTTTAACATTCAGTGAGAGAAAATATGATTTTTCTGATGCAATTTAGTATATGTAGTTTAGCTTAAAGATGGAGTAATCAAAACCTACAAATGAACATGATATAGTTTAGATCATAAAGATATCATCCCAGTTTGTCACACTTCATTTTCTTATTCATGTTAGTGAGATATTAGGTGTACTTGATTGTCTTCAATCTATACTACACATGATACATGCATTTGATACTTTTTGATATCAAAAGCCTTGTAGGATGTAACGATGGACTTTCATTATCTTTGGATAAAATGTTTTGTTTTTAAAACTTAGTTGACTAATTCAGTAGCGTGGCTTAACCGAGTTTTTAAACTAGAGTCAAAACTGCAATTAATGCTTGTCCAAAGAGAAGAATGTTAGACAATTTTGTCCTTTTCTATAAATTTGGACAACTATTAATTGCATTTTTGATTTTTCAATAAATTATCGATTAAGTTACGTAATTTGATCTACATAAATATAATAAAATAACTGAATAAATAATCTAAATTGATAAGTCGATGTCCGGGTAAAAAAATGAATCCCAATTAATGTAGACCATACCTATATCGGTCTTATGATGAGAAAGCGATATGGAAGCTATATATAAATGTTAAGATCTCTTGTAGTTACTCGTATCAATCGTAAGCATAAGGACTCTCTAACCGGTTAAGAGAGCTTACGTTTTGAAAAAACTATAGAAAGACTTTGCTCGTGTCTCGGAGAAGAGTTCCTGTAAAGATGACGGTGAATTCACGCTCATTTCAATTTCAGAAAACTCGTTTGAAGTTACAAAGACCGAAATTAGGTATTTTCATATTTTTTTCATTTCTTGTCTTTTTACGTTTAATCCGAGATACATAACTAAGATGTCATTACGTATTACAATTACTTCTGTAAATGTTTTGTAACAAGTATGAATCAAGAATCCTAACACCTTCTGCTAGTCCTCGTGGTCCTATTAGCTTGTGGAAAACCCAATTATTGAGGGATTGAATTATATTTCACTAAAGGAATAAATAATTAATGTTATTAGTGGCAGAAAGCTAAACACCTTTTTTTACGCACCATTGCAAGCAAATAGTTGGTCTTCAATTTTTTTAATTAAATATTCCTATGACCCTTTTTCTGCTTTTCCTTTTGATCCTTCTATATAAACGCTACTTATCCTATATATATTATAAGCTACCTCTTGTCTTTTTATTGATTCACCATAAGCAAAATCAGTAGTACTGTGGTGCTACTCTCAACCCAATAAAGCAAATTGGCTAATTCAACGGCTTGGAGACAACAATCTTTATGGTGGACCTCCCTTCAACTAAACAATAGTTTTTCAAAGGAATAAGCTAGGAAATTTTTTTTAAAAAATCATATTTTATGACCAAATGCAAGCATGTTTAGCTTTATATGTCGCAATCATAACTCTAATAAGTGAGCAAATCTTTAAATTACAAAGTTATGTGAAAAATATTCATAAATCAAGTTGTAACTTTGAGATTGTAATTTGGCGAAAAGCAAATAGTTGATGACGTGCGGACAAAATCCCAACCGTCAAAAACTGAAAAACACCGGAGGGCACAAGGTCCACGTAAGAAAGTGGAAACAAATGGGGCCCATGTGTACGTAGGGGCCGCACAAAATTGCAAATCAGTGACTTTTATTTATGTGGTCCCACATAAAAATTAAAAAGGAGTTTGCATCCTCCTATCTTATCTCGATACGTGTCGCATGTAGAACAACGTGGCAGCCAACACACCACTTTCCTCACCGGATCTGATCCGTTTGACAAAAGCCGAAGCAAACGGTGATTTCTTGTCTTCGCCTTTTGTCTTGTCTGACGTCAGTTACTGAGTCAATCTGACTTCCAAATTCCGCCCCCCTTCATTTCAAGTCCATTTATTACTTTATTATACTGTTTACTGATCTGTGACTGTATGTATATATTATTATACAAAAAAGTATAAAATTTAAAACAATTACCTGTAAAGAGCATTAGATAAAACATTCTTTAATAAAAATTCTAGAGATTAGACTTATTTATGTGTCTAATTAAAATTCAATTTAAATAACTCAAATTGACTTATCGAGAAATTCTTTTTAATTTTCTAATAATTATATGAAAATTAATCAAAGTATTTAATTATTTGTTAAATAAAACTACTACTTACAAAGTTTTTTATGGTGTGTTTTCGAAAACTATTGCAAGGAGTGATTTATTGGCTTTAACCATTCAAGGCTTCTCTCAATTGCTATCTCATTTCACGATGACGATAAAAAGGTTCCTCTTTTTTTTTTTTCCCTTTTATTTCTACTTCATAGTTATTATAAACTTGAATTAAACATTTTTTAATTCTTTCACATAATTCAAATTTTACCCTTTTATTTGTTTTAAAATCCAATTACTCGGTAAATTTATTTTTAGAACTCAAATAGTGAGCTAGTAACAATATTGGAGTTTAATTACAAAAAAAAAACAATATTAGAGTTTGACTACTTAAGGTGCACCACAAAAATGTCAATTAGGATGCTAATAAATTTAGGGGGTATTTAGTTGATGAGTTTGAGAAGGGGTTAATAGATAAGGAATGAAAAGTGAGTGGTTGATTATTGATTATCATTATAGGGGTAATAGTTTGATATCTTACTTTTAGGATATCTTCCACACCTTCCATTTAGTAAAGGAATGAAACTCATTCTTTAGTAGTGATTTAAAAAAAAAGTTTAATAATAATTAATTCAAATATAATTAATTAAAATAATTCATTCATTAATTAAAATATTCTACTTAATTAATTATAATATAATTAATTAATTAAAATATAATGAAATTTTATTTCTTAATTTTTTTGCGAACTAACCATTATCAATAGTAATGATAATCACTTCTTCCTCTTAATCAACCATCATAATTACAATGATAATATTCATTCTCATTCCTCGTTATATTTATTCTTATTCCTATTAACATTCCTCCATGCGAACCGACCGCCTTTTAATACGACAAGTTATTACATTAATACATATTTAACGCAATGGTTTGATGCATTAATTGCTTATATAAAGTTTGAGATTTGTTTACTGTTATTCTATATTCTAATAATCACTCCTTGTTTGATTCTAAATGACTGGTTGGGTTATCGAAGTCCCCATAATAATATTAGTTCTTCAAACTTTTGTAGTGGTCATAAAACCAAGCCGAATCCCTAGAGAACTAAATACTAGTTTCTTAATTTCAAGCAATATAATTAATTGGAGGGTTTGATTAAATAACTAATTAACTAAAATGAAGACGAAAACAAATTAAATCAACTGAATTTAAAAATGAAAAAGTCAAGATTACCAAACTCCAATTCAAGGGAAAGATCTCATTTAATTGTAACATTATTCATTGGTCTAAAAAGAATATTCTCATGATCCAAGCAGTTAGTCCGAAACATATTGGGACGGTTGTAATAAGTCTTAAATTTTCCTAAGTTAATTGATTCAAACCCAACATCTAAATCAAAACTTATCATCCATTGACTGGATGTGATAGAATTCCATAATAAATAAATGATAACAATAAGCTTCTGGAAAAAAAACTAAACCCTAAATTAAATAATTGAGATTGCTGTAACTATTCAATTTAGTTTTGTTGTTTATCATAAGTTAAATATGAAATTTCATAAATAACCTATTTGCTACTTGTACCAATCCTTCGTGATAATTATGGATCGTTGAATTCATAGATAGTGATAGAATAATCAATATCAAATTAAATTGTCAGATTAATCAAATATTAATAATTCATGAAATATGAGAACTTAAAAAAAATACTAGAATTAAAACATGAATAAAAGTTTAGAACATAAAACATCACAAAGTTACAACTAGAATATTGAATCCCCTTGAATCAAAAAAATTGAGTTTAACCACACATGACTTTTGCTCCTATAACAGAAATAGAAGAAAGATAAAGAATTGTAAAAATGTAACAAGAGATAACCTCTTTCTATTATGAGGAGTATCCCTTTTATAAGTTTTTTTTATCTAATCATTATCTAATTCTAACTCGTAAAGATGTCTATCTAAAACAAATTCAAATTCAAATTCCTACATGATAAGGATGAGAAGACTCCAACTCTTTAAGTGATCAGCCTTATCCACTGCATCAATCTCTTCACTTTATCCGAAATTTGTGATTATCATCAATAGAGTCTCAATTTAATGCAATCTCTACGTTAATCTCCTAACACAAAACAAACATTATTTTTCATATTTAAGCATCAAAATAAATGCAAAACAAAGGAGATAATATCAAATAATATAGCAAGATAAGATACATCAATTCAATACATTAGTCATCTTCATAACAACCTCCTATCTCCTTTCATGTTATCCATAAATTTTCAAAAGCTGATTCACATTTAAGGGTTAAGATAAAATGACAATCGAGAGAATAAGCACTCATATGACACATTGTTAAAACATAGAATCTCATCAATTCTATCAAAATCAAATGAATAAGAATTGACACCCTCATAAGGATTTTACTCCATATGCTCAAAGTGTATAGGGTTCATTAAGCTCTTAAATCAAAACATAACGAGTTATTTCCATAAGCTTGCTCAAGAATCATATCTCCACTACTAAAGAACAATGGACCTAATGCATAAATCAAAGGGACTTTATAATGGTTGTAATGTAGCTTAGGTAAGGTATGACAAGAAGAAGCTTTTTAGCTAAGTAAACTGAAGGGAATCATACAAACTTATCAACACAAGTTTCAACTTAAATGAAAATTCACTTGATTCAAATAACATCTCTTTCAATCAATTTTTGTTTCTTTTCTTTTCTTTTTCTTTTCAATAACAACATTAAATAGGAGATTTTGTTTTAGTTTTAGTTTCTTTATTTTTTTCCTCCATTCTAAACATCAAAACAATGCAACTTGAATCATCTTATTTACTTTTCACGCGATTAGTCAAAACCATAAGAAAATAAGCTAATACAATTCCTTTAATTTAGGGCTTCAAAATTATTAAGGATATCAACAACAAAAAGGGTAAATTCAGCTTGTAACAAGGTTATTATGCAAGAAAAGAAAGGGTAAGGATCAAATTGTTTTTCTAGGGATAAAATTAAGGTAGGCTTGCTTAGGTCATATCTTGAATATACTTATCATCTTTATACACAAATTCATAAAAAATGTGGTCTCAACACATAATTAAAAGCAAGTTCTAGCATAGACAAGCTTCGTTTGATAACACACAACAAAAATATATATATGAGTACATATGTGATGAATGCTCTTAGACTCAAAGCTCATGTAGGTGTCAAAAATGAATCAAGTCTTGCACACTTTTATTTAACAAAACCAATAAGATATTTGAAATAATTTAGTGAAAACACTAATCATGCTTATCTCTCTTATGCATTAGATATTAAACCAAAAATGTATCATAACTTAAGGATTATTCATGAACAACAATTAGAAAATTATGAAGTTATTATAAGGAATAATTAATATATGAATCAACATATCATAAGTCCAAGCAATGTCACAAAGTTCATCAAAATGAAAACACTCACTCCCCCACACCTAAATCATACATTGTCCCTAATGAAGTGAGACCCAATAGAAACTTGTCTTAGAGAACCTTTAACAAGATGGAACTATGCTCGGGAGCAAATAGAATCCAACACATACGGAAGCACAAAAAACAAAATTGAAAAGATAGAAATAGAACACCAAGAGAAAAGGGTTAGAAGAAAGATGTTCAATGGAAAGAACCCTAAAAGAATTGTCTGTTAGAACCCTAGTAAGAATGTTGGTCAATGGAAAGAATCCTAAGAGAACTTGTCTCTTAGAACTCTAACCTTGGGATGCCACAAAGGAAGACCACTCTTTCGATAAGTCAAGTATTCTCAAATAATACAAAGAAAGAAAGAAAGCTTTCAATATTATTTCTGAATGAAAAATCCCCTTTTAAAGTACATAGAGGGTGCCCTTTTATAGGAAAAACTTCCTAACTTAATGTCCTAAAGAAGAAA
The DNA here is from genome assembly GCA_027568895.1 of Erythroxylum shatona. Classification (NCBI taxonomy): domain Eukaryota; kingdom Viridiplantae; phylum Streptophyta; class Magnoliopsida; order Malpighiales; family Erythroxylaceae; genus Erythroxylum; species Erythroxylum shatona. Next base: position 23,049,144 of record JAOSBK010000205.1, on the reverse strand, counting down.
CTAAATGAAAGGAAACAAATCAATCCCTAAAAGGAAACAAAATAGTGTTGACTAGATGACTTATTTAAAGGAAAAAAGAAAACTAATTAAAATATGATATAAACATATTAGACCTTATAGATCACGTCCTTCTCTTTATTTTAAAGTGGCATATGGTTGTCAGATGTCACATGGTATTTTAAGTGAGTTCTCCTAATTGGACTCCATGTGGGCCTTTGGACACTTCATGTTGCTCTTCAAGGAGTAAGACAATGTTTCTTGGACCTTTATGAGATGAAATATGTTTCAACAACATGGGCTCTATCTCTTGAAGGTCTTGGATCCAACAATTCAATGCTTGCTTCATGGCTTTGGCCCTAGCTCTTGTCATTGGGCCTCTACCATCATGTAATGGATCTTTAGGAACATTAGACTTGAAAGTTAGGCCTTTGATATGGGAATTTTGTTCAGCCCCTTGGCTTACACATTCAAACTTCAAATCTAATCCAATTTCAGTTCCTAAGCCTCTTTTTGCAAGCTAATGTCCATACAAGTCATGTCCTAGGCTTCCTTGTGGCGGATCACGCCATGTATGCTTCTCTTCTTGTCTTTCACATGCCCATGGTTCTCCATCATTCCCTCCCTCCTCGAAAGGATTCGTCCTCGAATCTACAGCATCAAAGAGACATAATCAAATACATTGAATGTAGCACTAACATTACCATAGGAGCTAGGCAAATCAATTTTATAAGAATTATCATTAATCCTTTCTAAAACTTGAAAGGGGCCATCTCCTCTTAGTTGTAACTTAGATTTCCTTTGTTCCAAAAACCTCTCCTTTCTCAAGTGCACCTAAACCCAATCACCGAGTTCAAATATAACATGCCTTCGGCTTTTATTTATTTGCTTTGCATATTGTTCATTTCTCCTGTTAATGTTGGATCTAACTTTAGCATGTAACTCCAATTCATTTAAAGGGGCGGCAATAGTAGAGAAGTCCTTCATAAATCTCTGATAGAAGCTGGCTAGGCCATAGAAGCTTCTAACTTCATTCGCATTCTTATGAGTTGGCCATTCTCTAATTGCCTTCACTTTCTCTTCATTAACTTGAAGTCCTTTAGCAATTACAATAAAACCAAGAAACACAACATTATCCATGCAAAAGGAACATTTTTCTAAATTGGCATAAAGCTTATTCTCTCTTAAAAGTTCAAACACATCTTGTAAGTGTGAAACATGATCATCTAAACTCCTGGAATACACTAGAATATCATCAAAATAGACAACCACATACTTTCCAATAAAAGGACAAAGCATACGATTCATCAAACTCATGAAAGTACTAGGTGCATTAGTCAAGCCAAAGGCATAACTGACCACTCATACAACCCAAACTTAGTTTTGAAAGCAGTTTACCACTCATCACCCTTTTTCATATGAATTTGATGGTACCCACTTCTAAGATCAATTTTAGAAAATATACAAGCACCATGCAACTCATCGCATATCATCTAAACGAGGGATAAGCTAACAATATTTCACCGTGATTTTATTGATGGCTCTGCAGTCAACACACATTCTCCATTTGCCATCTTTCTTAGGAATAAGTATAACTGGCATAGCACATGGGCTCAAGCTTTCTCTCATAAAGCTCTTTTTCATAAGCTCTTCAACTTGTCTTTGGATCTCCTTAGTTTCTTCTGGATTGGCTCTATATGCAGGTTGATTTGGAATTGAAGCTCCAGGAAGGAAGTCTATATGATGCTCAATGCCTCGTAGAGGGGGCAATCCATGAGGAATGTCCTTCGGAAGTAAGTCGCTAAAGTTCTGCAACACAGACAAACTGCTAGACGGCAAAGATGGATTAAGCTCACAAATGGTTAAGAAAACATCTTTATATAAAAGTATATAAAAATTTTCACATGTTAAAGCCCTCTTGATCTCACTCTTTCCAGAAAATAAAGTCACTCTCTTTTCTTTATTCTTTCCATTTGTTTTATTTTCTCTCTCTTTTTCTCTCTTTCCGACCTCTCTCTTTCTTTTCTTTTGCTCTTAATTTGCATTCTTTCTCAATCCTCACTTGATCCTTATAAGCTTGAATGGGCCTAAGAGGTTTTATCACAATATTTTTACCATGGAAAGGAAGAGAATAACAATTTTTGTATCCATCTTGCCTAACTTTTCTATCAAATTGCTATAGCCAACTAAGCAAAACATGTCCAACATACATAGCTACATAACATAAAATCTCATCATGATACTTGCCAATAGAAAATGCAGCCATCACTTGTTTGGTGACTTTCACCTCACCACAATCATTTAGCCATTACAATTTATATGGTCTAGGATGTTTCAAAATAGGCAAATTAAGCTTATCAACAAGTAAAGTACTAGTAATATTGGTACAACTTCCACCATCTATGATCATGCTACAAACTTTACCATTAATGAGACACCTTGTATGAAAGATGTTGAAGTAAATCATTTGTTAATATAGAAATCAGGTATAATATGAAAAATACACGAGAAGGGGGGTTGAATTGTGTAATCTTTTAAAAAATATTAATAGTTAAAGATTTCTTGAATTTCTTTACAAAATTTAGATGATTACAAAAACACTTTACTAAAGTTGATAAGTAATGCAATCGTAAGTAATATTATCTACTCGTCTAACAACAAGAAAATTAAAAGATAAGGGTTAGAGAATAGATGCCACAATTTTATACTAGTTCACCCCAAACCTTGGGCTATGTCCAGTCCTCAAAGTTTGTCTGAGATATCACTATATTCTTCAACTTTACAAGTATTCTTTCTACACTTACAGAGCCTCTTCAATTCTCTCTCACAAAGTATTCTTTATCTGCTATCTTAGCCTCTCCAGGCTCTAGTCTTTCTTTCTCTCTCTAGGAAAGATATTTTTGAGCTTCACATTACAGATGCATTCACTCTCTTCTTTCGCACTTTGAATACATAATTTCTCTAAGTATTGTAAAATCAAATTTTCTCTCTTGTAAAAATGTTATTTAGTCATCGACTAAATATAAGTGAAGTCCTCTTGACTTAACAATCTCCCTCTTTTTGATGATAACAAATAATCATAATTTTATAAGATGAAATGATATCTAGACAAATAGACGAATAGTATTCAAAAAACATAAGAAATGCATAAGAATTGCATACAAGATATATACAATGCATTCTATCTTCTCTTCTCGTTTTCCTCTTTTTCTCCCCCTAATTGTTATTAATAAAAAAGATAGCTCATCGTAGATGCTTCAGAATTTCAGAAAACATATGTTGCATGTCAGTGTGGATCATGTTAAGGACTTGTTCAATAGTAACCCGTAGAAGTGCTACTTCCTCATGAAGATCACCCACTGAGTTAGCCAGTTCATCAATGGTAGTATGAATTTCCTCAATTTCTTTTGCTATGGCTTCCTGAACTTCCTTTTGTTTGTGACTTGCTTCCTTCCAATTTATGAAATGTTTCAAGAACTCTGAATTAATAGTAGGATCTTGTTGTATTTCACTAAGTGGATGAAGGTTTTCAATAACAGATGGTTTTGAAGGTAAAATGTCTAACTCTATGATTTTGATTGCGGGTAGTCTGAAGGTTTGTTTTCCTTCTAGGAGATCAAGAACATCAGGTTTAGGTAGTTTAGGAATTGGTTGCCCAAGAAGGTGTAACACATCTTGTTAGGACTCGATCTCGGAACCGGACCCCAATCGGATAAAACGAAAACGGAAACGAATAACAAAGAGCCGGAAAATGAAACGAATCAAATCTGAAACCCACAAGTAGGCCAAATGCACAAGAAATTGGATTCTTAACGGAATCGAGTCGAAAGCATAAGCGATAGACAGAACGTGGAATCAAAAGAGAAGCGAATACGAATCGAATTATCGAATAACAAACATGCGAAACAGATACAGATCGAATTCAAACTTGGAATCAAAGCATACAAACGAAGACAAATCGAATAGCATTACAAATGTCCGACATTCGGGAATAATTACCTTAAAGAAGCGTCACGTTGGAAAATCTAAAACCATTCCATCTGGAACCGGTCTAAATTTTTTTCTTTCATTCATTCATTTATCAAACTCATACAAAGCAATCTTATTTCCTGTTTTGGAAATATATTCTTAATCTCATACTAACCTCAAATTACTTGATTCTTCTTATTCATCATATTCTTATTTCTTACCATAACAATCTCACACTCATGTCAATAAATCCATAAATTCATACACAATTTCACTGATCCATATACTACCATACAAAAATCCGGCAGCATAAC
>JAOSBK010000205.1:23023808-23041532 GCA_027568895.1 Erythroxylum shatona | reverse complement strand
TTGATTTGATCTTTATTTTGATATAAAGTATGCAATTTTTCGATCAAGGAATAATAAGTTATGATTTTTACAAGTTTATGTTATGGTTTTAGCATGATTATTAGAGGACAGAACGTTTGACCGGAAAATGGACTCCCTTAGGAGTCAAATTGATTTTTGTGTTTTTCATAAAAGTTGTGGGTGACTTTCTGATCTTCGCATCGATATAAAATAAGACATGATTGGATTTTGGAGTTGAAAGATACAAATTTTCAAAGTTAAGGTCTTTGTTTAGGTATTTATTATTTGGGCAGAACCTTTGATTAGAAATTTGATCATTTTAGAGATGAAATTGATTAAGGAGTTCTACATGAAAGTTGTAGAGCTTCCTTTAAGCTTTCCATAGAGACCAAGTTTGTTAAATTGAGAGTTCGGGATCAAGAGATATGATTTTTGGAAATATTCAGTTTTATTAAGTGAAAAAAAATGAAAATGACGTATCGCCGTCGCTAGGGCGACGCATCGCCCTTGCGAGGGCGAGCGTTCAGCTCGCCGTCACTAGGGCGATGCATCGCCTTCGCGAGGACGAGCGTCCAGCTCGCCGTCGCTAGAGTGACGCCTCGCGAGGGCGAGCGAGCCCTCGCCCTGCATGCGCGTGCGCCTGTTCCACAACGACGTCGTCTTCTCCTTTCCGCTGCGGCATCGTTTCTTGTTTCGCTTTTTCAGTACGCGCGCGTTTCGACTCCACACGGCGCCGTTTTGGGACTCCTCCATGCGACGCCGTTTTGATTTCTTTGTTAGCTTCCTCCTCCAATCCGACCCTTGTTCACTATTTTGCTCATATCTTTTCTGTCTGACATCCTATTGAGTTGATTCTTGCGGCGTTGGATTCCTAAGACAATTATCTACATCCTCATGGAAAATTATGAATTTTTGAGATTAAATTAAGGGTGATTAATTTAATCAAAGTGAGTCGGGAAAGTTTCCAAACATAGTTCAGTATTTTGAGAAATTCGGGATCCGTAGAGATCCGATTGAAGTGATTCTTGAGGCAAAATAAAGTTAAGACAAGGGGCTACAAGTCATATGAAGAAAGGAAATTTCAATTTTTCCCCTAAGATTTTTAAATTATGAAATGAAGTCCGGACTAGTGTGCAGTTTTTGGGTTAGGAACATCTGAAAGTATATTGGGCATAACTTTTTCTCTGGTAATCGAAATGAGGCGATTCTTAATTTGAATTAAACTAGAGAAATAGAGCTACAATTGTTATGAAGACATCGAATGTCAATTTTGGGATTAAGAATGTAAATTTCTGGATGGAAATAACGTGCTAGAAAATGTGTTAGAATATGAATATACCCGAAATGTTTTGAGCATAACTTTTGATGTAGTGCTACGAATTGGATGATTTTTGTGGCATTATGAAATTAAGACATAAAGGAACATTTCTCTAGAAGGAAGTTTTAACAATTTCCTTCAAATTGATAGTGCGAATCAGATCCGCAAGTAAGCATGAATTAAAGCAAGTATTAGGGGCATTTTGGTCTTTTAACTATCATTTAATGACATGGCCTCTTAACACAAAAGGAGATGTCGTTTTAAGCAATATAAAGCCACGAAGTTGGCTGGAAAATCAGAACAAAAGGAAAGAAGAATAAGGAGAAGAGAAGATGGAGAAGTTTCGGTCATGGAGAAAGATGAGAGAGAAAGCTAAGTTTTGATTTTTCTACTTGATTCTTAGGGATTTTGGGGTTGTACCAAGAGAGAAAAAGATGGAGGAGCACAAGAGCTTCCTTCCAAGCCAAGAAAAGTCGGATTTCAGTGAAGAATGAGGTAAGGTCGAAAATTTGATGTGTGATTTTTGATGAATTTTTGGTTTAGAATTGTGGAAAAGGACATGGGTTTGTGATTCATGAAGTAAATTGTGATGTATATGCTTTAGGTTATGTTTAATTTTGAATGGAAATTTGTTTAAGGTTTAGGCTTAATTTTGTGTTTGAGGATTTTGTGAATTATTAGTATAGAATTATAAACAATAGTACGGGTTTGTGAAATATGAAATCAATTTTGAAGAAATTGTGATTTATGATATCGAATTTGTGTAAATTGGTTTAGGCCAATTTTGAGATTTGGGGATTTTTGAAATTGGTGATTTAAATATCTTGGAATTAGTATAAATTGATGAATTATGACATCAATTTTAAAGATTAAGTTATTTATGAGGTTGAATTTTGATGAAATTGCTTTATGGAATGTTAAATTGGAAGGAAGAAAAGAAGAATTGATCAAATTGGAGCTAGGAATGAGTTTCTGGCATCGATTCGAGGTGGGTAGCATATTTATATTTTGATTTGTAAGCAATATGCAATGTTTGAAAAATTAAAGAAAACAATTTTGAAAAATTAAAGAAAGCAAAACTTGGATTTTTGATAAATTATCGTTTTTGTAAATGTTTGAAAAATGTTGGTTAATGGTTGGAATTATGATTTCCGAATGTGTTTTGAATAAATTTGCATCATTATATATGAATGTTTTGATAATTGCTATGTTTGTTGCATTATTGAATTGATTGAATTGTATGCATTATGTGAATGTATAAAATCAAGTTTCAAAATGTGCCTTTAGGCAATTTGATTTGTAGGTGGGAATTATGTGAAAATATGAAAAATTTCAAGAAAATCAAGATTTTGAAAAGGGCCTTCGGGCAATTCGAATTTCCATTTTCGCTTATGTGTTATGTGGGTTTGGTCAGGTCCTTGTGTGTCAGTGCACTGTCTCTATTTGTTTATAGCCTTCTCCCGGCTGCCCGCAAGTGGCTTAGGAGTTCCGATTTCAGACTCCCCTCCGTTCACGGCTGCACAGAACCGCTATGCGGGAATGTGCAGTACGTTCTGTTAGGACCAACCCAAACCATTTGATGTGTTATGTGTTTTGTTTTGTTTATGTTTGTGATGCATTCATGTTTTCAAAATTGTGCTTAATTTGGAAGAACAATTGTGAGATTTTGAGAAATGAGTTTTGAAATCGTGAGAATTTTAGAAACTGATTAAGGTTGGATGTCGCGGTATAACCCGCAAACACACGTCGGGGTATAACCCCCAAACACCTACGGGTGGGGTGTGGGGTCCAACATTAATTGGCTCAATGGTAGTGGAGGCGTCCACTAAGTGGAACAAAACCTTGAGGGGTCGCGAGTTCGATTCCCAGAGAGGACAATACTGATTAATGGGGTACTGAAGTTGGTGGGTCCTCCACCCAGTACCTGGACCTGAAGTTGGTGGGTCCTCCACCCGGGTCCAACACACACAATTTTCAGTGTTGTTAATGAAAGACGCTTTTCAATGATAAAGAAGTGTGGGATACTTTGCAGACTATTCATGAAGGGTCCAAATCTGTGATAGCGTCAAAACTTCAAATGTTAGTTGTAAGGTTTGAAGAACTAAAGATGAATGAAAATGAGACTATTGGGGATTTTCATGAAAGATTGCATGATATAGCGAATCAGGCACATCAATTTAGGAAGAAATATTCTAACTTGAAACTGGTTAAGAAGACATTGAGATCATTGCCTTCGAGGTTCATACCAAAAGTTACAACCATTGAACCCCATGATATCACTAAATTGTCTTTGGATAAGGTAATTGAGATTCTTATCAACTTTTAGATGAATTTGTTGAAAGATAATCAAGAGAAGAGAAAAGGATTGACATTGCAAGCGAGATTGGTAAAGCTATGAATGATTTCGAAGATGAATCCGATAAGAATGAGAATATGGAGCTACTGACAAGAAATTTCAGTAATTGGTTAAAGAAAGTAAAGAAGGGAAGATCCGATTTTAGGAAATATGGGAGCTCATTAAATAGAAATTTTAAATAACAAGCCAGAACTCAAAAAGGTGAAAGAAAGATGAGGAGAATTCAATGTCATAAATGTTAGGACTTCTAACATGTGCAAACAGAATGTGCTAATACCTTGAAGAAGAGAAAAGGGAAATCTTTTACTAGCATTTAGAGTGAGAATGAATTTGAAAGTGAATATGGTAGTGAAAAAGAAATTGCAAATGGTACTACGATAGTTGCTTTGTATAGCAAAAAAATCTAGTTGCATGCCTAACAGTAACTAAGAAGGAAGTAACTGAATACAAAAAAGGAGGCAAATCAGAAAATTTCAAGAAAAACAGAGACAGATCAAGTCAAAGTTCAATATTAGATTATGACAGTGATGAAAGTGTTTCAGATGATGAAAGAAAGAATATTTACGAGGCTTACAAAGTGATGTATGAAAAATGGGTGAAAACATATAGAAAGAATGAAAGGTTAAAGGAAGAAAACTCCTTTATGAAGAATACCATCCAAGATTTAGAGAAAAAATTGATGGTAGCTTTAGAGAAGCTCGGTGAAGCCAGACTAAAGTTAGCAAGTAAGGAAAAGGGTTTCAGAATGGTAAATGGAGGCACAGAAAAGTTACAAAAGTTGATCAAAATCGACAAGGTTAAAGGGGATATTCAAGGCATTGGTTACAAAGAAGAGTGCTCCAAGGTGAATGATGAGAAAATTGATATATCCAAATCTGTCTAAGAAGAAACATCAAGGAAGAATCGAAGACTTGTTTCTACATGTCATTTTTGCAGAGCTATCAAGCACATAAGGCCAAAATGCTACAAGTTATTGTTTCAAAGAAGCCAAAACCAAAGGACCTTATATCCCTCATATAAATATCACCAAAATCCACTTAGGTTAGAAAGGGTCAAGGACAAGCACAAAGACATAGTGAAGGAAAAATAAGAGATTGTTCAGATTCATAGTTAGTTAATGCTTTTGAAGAAACTGTTCAAACTAAGGATAAGTTAGTTATTTCAGTTGAAGAAATCAACCAGACAACTGATGACTAAGATAATGTGATGAGGAATAAGCTCAGGCTTGAATTTCTTTGAGGGGCACAGGGACTATGTACTTTACATTTTTGAAGTATAGTTTGATGTTATTTATAAAAAATCAAAAACAAAACAAAAAAAAGGTTCAAAGGAGTTATCGTTTAGGCTTTCTAAGTTTTTTATTTATGGACTTTCTAAGGTTTAGTTGATTGATGAGTACAAAAGGCTATGCTTGATGATAGGGTTTTTTAACTTAATGAGTCATATGTGGTTGGCTTTGATATGAGTAATGATACTTTGGCGAGTGTTTTGACTGGTCGTAAATTGTCATTTTGGCATACTTATGATTCTTCCTCACCTATTGTTGATTTTTATGCTTCTTCATTCGTTGAGATTGATCACATTAAAGGCATTCTTGTTTTGACATTGTTTTCTCCTAAGGGGGAGACATCATATTGTTTTTGGTGGCTGTTCAATTCAGGGGGAGATTTTAAGGTCTCTTTACAACTATTAATCTTATTTTTTGACATCGTTTTGTCCCAAGAGGGAGAGATTTAGATGATTAGATATTTGATGGATGTTCATTATTGTTTCTTTGGATGTTTCTTTAACTTGATGAATTTGATGGATGCTCTTTAGAACTTGACCTTGGATTGAGGGGAAGTGTTGTAACTTCAATACATTTATATATTTGTTTATGTGATTCAAGAGAAGTTTCTGTTTGTGACAAAAATGCCAAAAAGGGGGAGATTGTTAAGATATTTACTATGTCCTATTATTTTAATTTTAGCAATTTTGATTATTGGACATTCAAATAATAATAATAAATATAAATCCAAAATTCTTACTTGAATTGGCTTATTGGATAGAATTGTTGTGCAAATAGAACTCTATTTTATATGAAGATTTACGTGGATTACATTTCTTATGGAGATTGTGTGGGCATAGATGTATAGTGGGTGTGTGTGTGAAGACCTTTGTGTGCAGTGGGAAACAATTGTTTATTGTATCTTTGGTGAATTACGTAACAGATGGTGGATGACGTAACCCATGGTGTGTAGTCCATGCGTGTCTAGTAGAAAACATCTCTAGGTGTTATTTTTGTATGTGGACAACTAGGTTTACTAGTTAATTGACTGTGAGTGTGTGAAGTTTTTATACGTGAGCTGATAGTTCTTTGTGGGTGCAACATCTTGAATTGCTCATAGCTTGGTGTTGAGTTTTCACTATTAAGTCGATTTGTCCATTGTATGCGTCTTCTACCAAAGGCGTATTTGCTTGATTAGTTGTGTGCGATGTCTTCCTTTGCTGCCATGGGTTGATGTTGGAGTTTGCAAAAATCAGTTCATAGTTTGCTGCAACAACTTTCAAATTTATTTCAGTGAAGCTGAACCTTTCGAAAAGTTATTTTTTTAATCTCAAGTGTTTTCTGTTCTTATTCTTAGTTAGTCAATCACTTGAGTTATTTATTTATTGTTATTCTTTCGTTAAAAGGAGTGTTGAGAAAATCTTATGTTGAGGTTAACACGAGTTGGTTGTGTTATTGGGTGTGAAATTCTTTCACGAGTATTAAGGACAAGGGATAGTGTCAAGGGTTGAGTGGTGTCGGCTTAGTAAAGCTTTGTGTAAAACTATTATCGTTAGTAAAAGAATTAAGTTAGGTGAGGACTCCGCAAATGTAGGCAAGATGTGCCGAACTACGTTACCAAATTTTGACGTTAATCTGTTTAATTTCGTTTTTTTTTTGTGCTGAAAAATTTACAATTGCTGATACAGTAACTTTATATCTAGTAAGTGACAGAAACAGTCACAAGTAACTGCTGTCAAATCGAAGTTCTTGCGAAACTACTACACCCCTTCGATTTTGCTTCAATATAGATATGATAGAGTTAAATACTTTTATTTTTTAAATATTCAGAGATTGTTTTTAGCTCCTTAATTTTTTCTTTATTATATTTTAAAACATAGAGACACAAAATAAAGATTATATTAGTATTATGCAACTCAAGATTTTTCCACGACTGATTAAGACAAGAATTTTATATCATTAATTAATTCATAGGCAGTTATGTTGCGTGACACAAACTTAATCAGAGATGAGGTGTAGAGTTAAACACATTCCTGTATCAACATCTTAATCATTATGTATGATTCGCCAATGATGATAGATTAATGTTTTTTTACTTGTATAAGATGATATTCAAATCATAATTTATACGTGTTTTAAAATAATATTTGCATTATTTATGGTTCTCCAATTCCGCTCTTTTTGCAATGATTTTTTAATTGTAGTTAGCGTGTATAGGGAAATACTTCACTATTAAGTCAAATTGTTAATGGTATTGACTGACTATACAATTGAAGTCCACATTAAACGCAACATCAATGGTGGAGTGACTTGTTAAATTTGTCAGGACATTAAAATTTTTTATTAGTTTGCTTACTAGAATGAGTTGAACAACTCATACTAGTTCTGCGTAATTCAAAACAAGTACAACAGCTACTTTAAGAATTTGTTAAACCATACCATGCAATCCCAAGTGTACCTTTTGCTTATGCTTAATTTCATCATGTTGGCATGCTCTTTTTAATATCGAATTGGTGCTTGTTGACTTTTACTCCTAGTAAAGTATCCTTGGTCATGGAGGTCTTGTTTCTCATTAACTGATCACGGAATTTAACACTCGAAAATCTAGATTCAATCTTGGTCCATGTTCACAAGGTAATTAGCATTTTTGTAGAAATCAAAGACAAGAATAATTGAAAAAGGCAAGAAGATATTGTAGGTAAAAGGTCAGGCACGGCAAGAACAAATCTTCAACAGATGGATGTTTGTTGAACGTATATTGATGTTGATAATGATGGCTTTTGACCATCATTGTGATGCTATATACAAATATTATGCATTTTTTCCACTATTTTTTCCCATATATGATATGAGTGTGGGGTTAAGGAAGGTCAAAGTTGGAAAGCCATGGGCTCTGCTTTTGGATAATGCAGCAGTGGAGTCAACTCAATTCTTTCTTAGTTCATATGACAACAAGAAACAGGGATTACCATCTGATTGCTGGTTTTCTTCCAAAAGATCATCTTGTCTTGTGAATAATTTTTTATACATGTATTTGCCTCGTGACATATGCTCTTGCTCTAAATGGACTCTCTCCACATCGTGCATATGGTTTGGCAATAGTCTTTACCATCATTTTTGTTTAAATATATGATATGCTCTTTCTTTCTCCTTTTTGCACCTGTGATACATGGTAAAGAAAGCATATTTGTATCCTCTTTCTGGCTATCACTTCACCTAAATCATGCTATCTTGTATTTCTCCTTCTTTTTTCTTCTCAAAAACCTGTTTATGTTCTTGAGTGGCATGCTTTTTGTCAAAAACTATGCATGTTGACATATTTCCTTTGGTTTCATGATCATTTTTCCATGATGAAATGGATGTAACAGTTGGCTGGCGCTGAATATATACATATATATATATATATATATATACCCATATATTTTCTGGAGGTTGGAATATACAAAATGTTGAAGCAGAGAAATGTTTTGGCAGTTCTTGTTTTGGTTGTAGGAGGTGTTGGAACTAATTTGTTCATTGTGGGAGGAAGTCCGCATCGGATACTTCTGGACACAGATGTTGATACAGATGATTTCTTTGCTCTTTTATACCTCTTGAAGCTTAACAGAGCAGAAATTGAATTGGAGGCAAGTCCTTGCTCACTTCTGAGTACCTAAAAATTTTTTCAGACTACCAAAAATCTGGTTATCTTTGGCACAGGCTATCACTGTCAGCACGAATGCATGGACTGATGCTGGTCATGCAGTGAACCAGATCTATGACATTCTTTACATGATGGGTCGTGATGATATCCCTGTTGGAGTAGGAGGTGAGGGTGGAATACTAGAAAATGGTACCATACTCCCTAATGTTGGAGGATATCTCCCCATAATAGAACAGGTGCTCAAACTTCTTTGACTTCCCCATAAATTTATTGTTTTTCTCCAACTGATTGATACATAAAAATCCTTATAATAGGGGCATACAACGGCCGGATATTGTAGGTACAGGCAAGCTATCCCTGTTGGTCGTTTCGGAGGGCGACTGGACATTGATTCTAATTTTGGGATAAGGAAAGCATTCTTGCCACAGGTAGATCTTAATTTTTTTTCCCTTTTTGATATTAATTTCTGGGCAATTATCCTCATAGTGTATCTTATATGTGGATTAATAAATTTGAATCAACTATCAAATGACATTATGGATCGGTGAGGTATGGAATATCCAATAAATATCATTCACATAGAGCAGATAATCCAATCTGTTGGGTCACAGACAAGTCCTTGGCTTCCTTCTATCTCTTATGGAGTCTTTGTGTTGCCAATATCTGCTTATCAACTGTTATTGACAGTTCTCATAGGTAGCACTTTTTTCTCTTGTTCTTTAATCCTATTAACTTGGCAGAGCTGATAGATTTGTTATTAACCAGGGGAGCAGGAAATATTCTCCTCTTCGACAGCCTAATGCCCAACAAGTGCTGATAGAGAAAATATCTGCAGGTCCTATTACTATATTCCTAACAGGAGCTCATACAAATTTGGGCATATTCCTGACGAGCAATCCACGTCTAAAGAAGAACATTGAGCATATATATGTCATGGGTGGTGGTGTAAGGTCGAGCAATCCAACTGGTTGTTGCCCACAAAATGCAAGTTCATCCTGCCAGCGAAAGCAGTGTGGTGACCGTGGTAATCTGTTCACAGACTACACCAGCAATCCTTATGCCGAGTTTAATATATTTGGAGACCCTTTTGCTGCATACCAGGTATGTGAAATGTAGACAGTGATTGTTTCTTAGTACAACTTCTAAGGTAGGATTGAGAGTTCTAATTCTATCTCAGGTTGTCCATTCTGGAATTCCTGTCACTCTTGTGCCCCTTGATGCAACAAATTCCATCCCAATAAGTGAGGAGTTCTTTAAGGCATTTGAGCAGAATCAGTATACTTACGAGGCCCAATACTGCTTCAAGTCCTTGAAAATGGCTCGGGATACTTGGTTTGACAGTCAGTTCTACAAGGTTATTTTCTTGAAAATGCTTTTACTGATTTTCTTCCCATTTGAAAATAGGAAAATTTATGACCCTATTCTGGTGAATTTTTGCAGAGTTACTTCATGTGGGATTCCTTTATGTCTGGTGTAGCGGTTTCTATAATGCAAAATTTGCAAGACAAGACTGGCAAAAATGAATTTGCTGAAATGGAGTATATGAACATAACGGTTGTGACTTCAAATGAACCTTATGGGATCTTTGATGGCTCAAATCCTTTCTTTGATGGCCTTAAAGTCCCAAGATTCAATCTAGAGAAAGGTGGAGTACATAGTGGACATGTTCAGACCCGGCTACAAGATCCATTTTGCATAGTGCAGAATGGGAAAGGAAAATGCCAGGCAAGGAGTTGTTATAGTTGTCTTCTTCTAATCTCTTAAATTACTTTCACTTGAGTCTTCTGTCTACATAAAGTATCATGGTAATTTGTAAATTTGTTCAAAGCTGCAAAAATTATTAAATAGAAGTAAGGATTTGCACTGCTTTTTGATTTTCTACTTGTCACAGTCACCAACTAAACAAAAATGTACAGGATGGATATACAAAGGAGGTAAATGGTTCTGATAGAGTACGCGTCCTTGTTGCAACAAGAGCAAAACCAAATCCAAACACTACCAGTGAACTTAACCGAGCCTTTTTCAAGAACTTCTTGAACGTGAGTGCATTGTACTCAACACTCAAAACATCCTCTGATCCGGCCAAATCCTAGGCTACTAACATCTCCATTTTTTGCATTCAGGTTCTGAATAATCCACAACATGCAGGAAAGTTCAATTTTACAACACAGTTTCCCTATTACAGAGAAATTCTTTACAAACCAGATTTTGGACTCAGAAAACTGGGGAAACCTGTAGTCTTCGACATGGATATGAGTGCTGGAGATTTTCTAGCTTTATTTTATCTACTTAAAGTACCTGTAGAAATGATCAATATCAAGGTAAGTGGTATTTTAAGTTCCAAGGTTCGTCAATGATACCATTGCCGCCTACGTAACTAGTTTGAGATGGATGCAACCATTGGAAGGAATAGCTTCCTTTTTAATCGTTAACAATTGCTTAATGTCTTCACGTCTCTCCCATATATGGAGATTAAAATTTGCAGTCGTAAGTTTAAATGGAAGATAGTAGAAGATTAAACTTGCATTTTCTTGGTCTTTTTATCCAGGGAATCATAGTAAGTCCAACTGGTTGGGCAAATGCTGCAACTATAGATGTTGTTTATGATTTGCTACATATGATGGGTCGTGATGATATTCCAGTAGGCTTGGGTGAGGTATTTGCAATGAACCAGTCTGATCCAAGTTTCTCTGCTGTTGGAGATTGCAAATATGTTCAGGTGATCCCACATGGGAGTGGTGGATTGCTGGACTCAGACACTCTCTACGGGCTTGCACGTGATTTACCCCGAAGTCCTAGAAGGTAATACTTGGATGGGTGGATGTTTCTCTCATTTTGTTTTTGGCACTTGCGCTTCCTTAAAAGAAAATTTTCCCTCAAAAGGTATACTGCAGAAAACTCTGTAAAATTTGGAGCTCCGCGCGACACAGATCATCCTGAACTCAGACAGCCTTTAGCGCTGGAAATTTGGGAGTCCATAGTAGAAACATTGGATCCAGGATCAAAAGTAACCATATTGACCAATGGACCCCTGACAAGTTTGGCAAGCATCATTTTATCAGCGAATAAGGCAAGCTCCCACATTAAGGTTAGAGAAGTTAGCATGCGGAAGACTTCGTATAATCACGAGCCTTGAAAAATACATTTAAATATTGCAAGTTTGAGTAGTTAATTTCCTGACTGATAAAAACTGTATGTGCTTCTTTTAGATAATGAGCCGAAAGCTTATTGCAGGACGTCTATGTAGTTGGAGGACACATGAGGAGCAGTTTTATGGACAAAGGGAATGTCCTGTCCATTGATTCTAACAAGTATGCAGAAATGAATTTGTTTCTTGACCCGTTGGCTGCAAAGACTGTTTTTGATTCACCACTTGACATCACACTCAT
This sequence comes from Erythroxylum shatona, assembly GCA_027568895.1. Lineage (NCBI taxonomy): Eukaryota > Viridiplantae > Streptophyta > Magnoliopsida > Malpighiales > Erythroxylaceae > Erythroxylum > Erythroxylum shatona. The sequence goes on along the minus strand of JAOSBK010000205.1, from coordinate 23,029,559 downwards.
TCCTCTTGGCGTCCAACATAGAGTCAGTTCCTATCCTCGGGTACTACAAATGCTACGTCAGGGAAAGAAAACACCTGAGGCTATCTTTGGGCTTAGTCTGCTGTCAAGACTGCATCGATTGCAGCAAACACATTATCTATACAGTCATATGGTAAAACAGATATTATATTTATTATTCGTGCATCTTGGTGATCTTAAACTGCCAAAGGTTCTACGGATAAAATCTTTTTCTTGTCTTTTTGCATATCTGGACATGAATTTGCTGCAGGATACATTCTTGGGGGAGATTCTTGGTGCAGTGGTCCTGGCCGCTAATGAATCTGAGCTGAAGCCAACCTTCCAGATTAAGCCCATCAGAGTTATCGCGGAAGGCGTCCAGTCTAAGGATGGACAGACCGTAATTGATGAAAGACATGGGAAATTGGTGAAAGTTCTGCAAACCTTAAACTCTGCAGCATATTACAAACTTTTCGCAGATCAGATGAGATTTGAGAAGCAATCTGCTGTCATTGGAAGCTTTAAAGAGCAGAAAAGGATTTGGAGCATGCCACCTATCAACGAGAAACCGTTTTAACTGCCATCCACCACACAAGTTTCAACAATATGCCAAATCCCATTGCAATTTGCAGCTGAAGCATTTTGGTTAATGTAGAAAGCAGTCATCATGCTATGTACTGAGCTCCATATAAGGACCAAGAAGGAAGCAGGATAACATACTATTGAAAAGCACCGTCTCTCTTTTGTTAAAGCAAATTGTTTGAAAGCCAGATGGTACTATATCATACCAAATTAGTTTTGTATCTTTTATGGAGAGTGTAACTTACAAATAAAAATATCAATGAATTGCTTGGTTTTTGCTCTAGGAACAAATCTTTTATTGGGCGCAACGGGTGTATTTATTGAAAAAAAGAAATGCAGCATTTGTTGAAAAGATGAAAAAGGGCAGCTGCGCCCACACGGGTAGCTCAGTTGGTCATTGGCAAGGTTAATTGAGACAAGGACCTAGGTTCGATTCCCGGTAACGGGAGTAAAAGGGCCGTCTTGCTGAGAAACTAACTGAGATCAGACCGTGATTTACCCCCCTCACAACTCTATCGAGTCAGAGTGTGGGAGTGTCTAGAGTAGGCGATTCCACCTTTGGGACAAGAAAAAGGGCAGCTGCAAGGCAGGAGGCTTTGATTTCCTGAAATCGGTTTCGCATCCCAAAACACACTTCATGGAACTTGTTTTGTTTCCCCACTACAACTTGTTATAATCCCTTGTACAAATTCAAAAATAGCTCACATAAATAATTTTTTTAAAAAAATAAGTTTATCTTTATTTATAAATGAATGAGTGTAAAGAATAAATAATTTTTTATAAACATAATATCTTAAATCAAGTACAAAATAATTTTAAAAATAAAAAGTTAAAAACATTATAATAAAATCATAAACTAACAATTCATCAAATTGAGAATTTATAAAAATTAAATTCTCATAAATATTAAATATTACACATGCATATTTTATAACTCATGTTAATCGTCAAAGTTAATAAATGATTAAATTTTATTGTATTTTTTCAAAATAATAATTGGATCTTAAATAATAAAATTTTAAATATTTTTATAAGCATATGAATGTAATTAAATGACTAATAGTATGAATTTTTAATACAAAAATAATTGATATCATCATACTTAACATAAAATGTTGTATTAACGAGAGAGAAGCTCGGACAAACTTATTGTAGAGCTTGTCTCTAACTTTAAGGTGTTCATGCTTAGAAGCTTGCTTTTCGTTTTCAGCCTATTACTCTTGCTCACTGTTTCCAAACTTTTCAACCTGTAGCTCATTGTGATCATCTTGGCTCACTTCAATGTTCTTGGTCCATCGTCGCTCTCCTCTTTGTTTCTTACCAAGTTTCCCCTTTTTCCTTCTCAATTTTTTCACCATCTTTTCTTTTTTCTCAATTCACAACCCAATATCAACTATTTTTAAGATTGTTTGCATTAACCTTTGACCCTATCTTTCTTTCAAACCAGTATTTTACTATTTTGTTTTTTCTGTCTTTTTCATCACTTTTGGTCATTACCCTTTAGACACTTTTTTTCTACTCTATCCATGAATCATGGTGTAGCAAAGAAGGATGAATCTTATGCGCCACCCCTTTCTCTCCAACTCTTGAACAATTCACATCAACACAAACTTTAAATATTACTCCTATAAAAAAGCATAGAAATAAGTGATAGGAGATAGAGCTTGTACAACAAAACTCCAATACTTCCCTTCAGTAGCCTCTATGGACTGTAAAAGTATTGCTGCTCCCAACGTGAGTATTTTGAAAGATGGAGCTACAAAATGGGAGAACTTGTTAATCAGTTTCTTTTGGGACAATAAGCCGTCTTAACCTACCATAAATGCTTACACCAAGCACCAATATAAAAACATGGGGTTACAAGAGCTACTCTTAAGTGAAGACAATCTCTTTATGTTCAGATTTTCATTTTCAAAGATAGCCCACCAAGTTTTGGAGAATAACCCTTGGCATTTTAATTCCAAGCCTATCCTACTCCAGCTATGAAAGCTAGGTATCAGATTTTCAGATCTTGGGAGGAAATAGATCCTACTATGGATGAATATGCATAACATTACAAGAGGTACTCTTAAGTGAAGACAATCTCTTTATGTTTAGATTTTCATTTTCAAAGATAGCACACGAAGTTTTGGAGAATAGCCCTTGGCATTTCAATTCCAAGTCTATCCTACTCCAGCTATGGAAGCTAGGTATCAGATTTTTAGATCTCAGGAGGATATAGATACTAATATGGATGAATATGCATAACATTACAAGAGGTACTCTTAAGTGAAGACAATCTCTCTATGTTTAGAGATTGTTATCGTTGAAATCTTTGTAAAAAAATTGACGAAAAAGGCCAATCGTCGATCTGTCGCTTCCGATGGTTGTTGTCGGTCACCACCACCACCATTTGACTTGTCTTAACGTTAGTAACAAAAGCTCCATGGTCTCGTCGTCAGTCGCCGTCGACTGATGAAAAAAGAGGTTAAGATTTCAGTTCATTTTTCTTCAATCCATTTAAATCTGTTGAGAATTTGAGTATGTTGCATTAGAGAAATTTGTTCTACTCATCAAGAGTTTTCATATAGTATAAAAATCATTAAATTATGAGATTGAAGATTTTTCAGTGACCAAGGGGAATATTCCAGTGACCTAAGGAATATTCCAATTGTTGCAGGTACTGTTCTGGTGACCAAAATGTTCACTTTTGTGAAAAAATTCTAAAAATTCTAAAACTTATACTGATCATTTTTCTTAAAAGAATCATAGTGAGATTTTCAACAGTTTGCAAATTAAAAATCATGGAATGTTTAGGTGAAAATAGGAGAAATTTCTAAATTTCATAAATAGACTGCTTAGATAATTCGGATGAATTATTCGAGTCTAATAACTCATTATTAGCACTAATTGAGATATTTTCTTTTGATTTACTAGGTATAGAAGGAGCAAGACCCTACTAGAAGGTTCAGACGGACGAGTTTAGTTACCAGGTAAGTTCATATCGACTTACTGTTACCGTAGTTGTACTAGCAAATAAATAAGGCTTAATGCTGGTGTAGATGACAGCATGTAGCAATGCATAATTACATTCATAAGCATGTGTATATATATCGATCGATACTTATATATTTATATAGCGAACGCATTTAATATAGTAATGTGTACTAGCTTTAGTATTATCTTTTATATCGAATTAAATAAGTAGATATGTTAGGTTGGGTATTGCATACATGCATTGGTCATTGCATAACTAAATGTTTACTTGATAAATTGCATGCTTAATAATTTGATAAATATTACTATGTTCGATTGTGAGGAAGAAAATATATGTCGGATGTGCCACCTGATGGGTATGCATTAGGACCATATGCGCACTAATTATAATTATAAGAGTTGTTTGTTATGATATTGAGATATGTTATAATGACGATCCTAGTTTATGCTTAGCTCCCGATTGAACCTTTTATTTGTGATACTTATCACTTTTGACGCTTTAAGCGAAGGCTGGTCTATTGGTGATGCTTGGCTCTCTGTAGCCTATTTGGATTAAGTGAGCCTTACGGCTACATAAGTATAAGTGCATGGTTGAGCCACTGGTGATGCATAACTCTCTATAGCCATTCGAGATTTAGAGTTGTTAGGACTTACCTTTGGAGATTACGGTCCTACATTTGTGTTGTTGATGTGATTGGATGTATTTTGATATAAATGCATGACTGTACGCATAACATTGGATATCGTAGGATGGTGTGAGCTTACTCAGCGAGGTCTGACTCTTCCCAACTTTATTTTTTAGGGTAGCTACCAAGCTTCGTAATAATGACTCCCGTGATGTGTTCGTTACATCTTACCTACATTTGTGTATGTTTTTTCTTTATTTTCATAATCTTGTATTGTAGCTTCCATAGTGACATGATTTCATGAGTTGTAAAACTTCTTTCTTACGCACACTATTGTTATTGTATTGTATGAGCTTGCCGTATTCTTGAGTTTTGAATTTATTTTCTCACTAGTGGTAGGCCTACGCGAGATCTAGGGTTTTGAACCTCGATCTCACATGCCAGTCACATGCCCATTTCGAGTCGTGACACTAATATTTGATATTGATTTTTAAAGTAATTTCCTTCATCTTGCATTCATTACTGTCTCCAATTTTAGTTTATTTGTTTAAGTTTTATTTCTAATTAAAAATCAAACATTCAATTCTTAAGCTAGATAATAGGAGAAGAGTAACTACTAATAATTAGTCTTCGTAAGGATCAACCCGTACTTGCCTGTGCTAACTACAGCTATGTCGTACACTTAAGGTAATTTAATTATTAGTATAGAATCTACCAATCATGTTGGGACCCGATCCAGAGACCGGATCCCAACCGGAAAATGAATCGAAACTGAAGGAATGCGAATTCTTAATGCCAAAGAACGGACGAATGCACCTCGGATATAAATCGAATCGGAAGGCAATGCAATCGGAAACGAAAGTATCGAATCAAAACGAGGTTCAATCGAATCGAAACAAAGGACCGACATTCGGTATCGAAATACTTGTAATACAATAATTGACAAAACCAGTCTTATACAAACCGATACAAAAATCCCATTTTACACAAAATACAAACGATACAAAATCGAATAACACGTCTTGACATTCTTTCATCCGATCTCCCGCTCGAAAACCTGGAGATGGGGATGAAAGGGGGGTGAGCACAAAGCTCGTGGGTAACAGTTTATAACAAATAAATAAGCAAAACCCTTGAAATCTTTTTCCTTTTCTGGTCTTAGAAAACATTTCTTTGAAATCCGTAAAGCACATTTCCAAAAAGTTCTTTTCTTGCTGTAGTCAAACTCGCAATTTGTAAAACGTATGATTCTTAGGCTTTCAGCCACAAACCCATAGGTTACAAAACATGAATGCATCAACTTGACAATTCATAGATGCAATGGCAAATCACATATGCAATGCACAACAAATGGCTCGAGAGTTCCGTGGAACACAACGGATAAACCGAAGTTTATCGTAAACACAACGAGTCCGATTTCTCAGGATCTCGTGGCCTCAAGCGGGCAGCCGGGAGAAGGCTATACTATACGTCGACGTGCACGTGACTAACACAACGTTCCTCTCTCGCCCAAACAAAAGCACATAATCATGCTCAAATCCATTTATCGAATGCTCTTTTCCGAATATAC
>JAOSBK010000205.1:23007617-23019143 GCA_027568895.1 Erythroxylum shatona | reverse complement strand
GCAGTCACGACAAAAGGCAATCCATCCATGGAGTCAAACGACAACGTTCAGCCTCGTCAGAATCTGGCAGAACCAATCTTTCCCCTTCCTTCCCAACCTGTTGTGAATCCTGATGAGGTTGATGCTATACTGTTTCGCTACAAGCATGATCCCATGCCTTCCACAGTTCTAACCTTCCTGGAAGAGTCTGCGTTTTTTGCTGCATTCTGACATGGCAGTGTCTTAGAGCTTGGTAATCAAGCACTAGACATAACCTTAACATTCATTCTGCCCCAAAAGCTCCATGTGACGATTCACATCGTCTTTGTTCACGGATGAGCCATTTTCTTCAGAACTTTCATTACAGTGGCCTAAAACAACTTCCATATGTCGATTCAGGTCATTTAAGTACTTGGTTGAATTGTATTCATCTGCATCCAACAGCTCCTCAGAGTATGTTCTTTGGAGTTTCTTAGACTTCTGTTGCAGCTTTACTTGCTCAAAACTATCTCCGTGTCCGTTTAGTATCTTTACAACCTGCAACAAAATGTAAATAGAAACCGTCTAAGAATCAATTAAGAGCTGGACTGTTTCTGAAATTATGACTAAGAAGGACATGCCTGGCTCATGTGAGGTCGTTCTATTGAAGATTGGTCAATACAGATAGAAGCTGCGCAAATCACACGGGCCATTTGTTCTGGATCATAAGCGTCTCCTAGGACAGGATCAACAAGCTCCTTAATGTTGTTCCTCATGAGCAAAGGTTTTGCCTGCATCAAATTGTTCGTTGAAGCTTAAAAATCTGCCGCAAGTAACAAAAAGTTACTTTGATTTAAGTAGGAGCAAAGAGAAGAGTTCATACCCACATCACAAGGCTTCTTTGTGAGCTGTCTATAGCTTGCTTCCCGGTAATCAGCTCTAATAGCAGTACCCCAAATGCATAAACGTCTGTCTTCTCATCTACTATTCCATGCATGAAGAACTCAGGTGGGAGATAACTACCAGGCAACAAAACAAGAGAAGTGACTGGACTTTCTTGAAGGTTAGCAATTAATGGTGAGGAAATAATGTCAAGTTTGGATTACAAACCCGAAAGTGCCTTCAACTTTTGATACGGTGTGATGAGTCCATTGCTCAGGTAACCACTTTGCTAGACCGAAGTCAGAGATCTGCAGAATATTAGAAGAAAGAAGCCATCAAACATAAACGAGCTGAACGACTTGTATTGGTCATTGATGCTCAGGATTATCAAAAAGTCTACCTGAGGCTCAAAATCCTCTGTGAGCAATATATTGGATGCCTTTATGTCTTTGTGAATGATTCTTCTTTGACATCCCTCATGAAGATAGAAAAGGCCCTCAGCAGTTCCTACGGCCACTTTGTATCTGATTTCCCAGTCCAGTTTTTCCCTCGAGCCTGTGAACAATGGGAGAATCAATGAATTAAGTTGGTCGACATTGCACAAAAATGAAGTTGAAGGTCTTTTGAAAGGAGCATAGACTAACCATAGAGTATAGATGCCAAGCTTCCATTGACAGACAACTGAAGGACAAGCTGCATCCCTCCTTCAACACCATATCCAACTAATTTTGCAATATTTGGATGCTCAACATGCACAATAATGCCAAGCTCTGATAAGAAATCAACAGTCATCTCTTCTGGAGAACCTCTGGTCAGCCGTTTGATTGCAACCCACTTCCCATCTTCCAACTGTCCCTTATAAACTTCTGCGTAGCCACCTTCTCCGATCAAATTTTCTTCAAAAAGTGATAAATAAAAGTTGTCAACTTACTGTTTCAATGATTACATATCAGTCAAAAAAAGAAAAGAAAAGAAATCATCGTTCTTTTGGGTTGGATATTTAACCAGCTTTTAAACATAAGAGTATATGGCGAAACACAAACAATTTTAGATTCTGAACAAGTACGAACCACGGCTGAAGTTATTGGTTGCAGTTTGTATCTCTGACAGTGAATAGTTCTTCCAGGAAGGTTTCAAGTAGCAGAGTTCAGGATCAAGAGCGGTAATGGCAGTATTATTTACAACTGGGACCATTGTATCTTTTATTCTTTTGCTCTTTCTTCTAGTGAGTTTGGGAACACTTTTTTCGAAGGTATGAATCTGCTTGGAACTTTCCTTGTTGAATACACGAAACAAGTCTTTCCATTTAGGGACTAACGAATTCTGATGACCTTCTGAACCTGAGGTGCTAGTCTTGGAAGAAGCTGTATCAGACTCTACACTATTGGAATAGTTTGCATTTGCGGTTGTTTCAGATTCTAAGCTAAGCGAACATGTTTCTTGATCATTCTTACTATCGTTATCATTAATATGATCACGATCATGACCATGAACATCTCTTGTGAGGGCTTCTTGATCCATTTTCTCCTTGACGGCAACCTCCTTCTCCTCCCCCTCTAGAAAAGACCTCATCTCTTTCAGAAAAGAAAGTAAAGGATGAGCAGAGAAATAATTCATTTTGTCAATGCTTTTGTGTTAAAAATGTCAAATAGCTTACCCTCAGAAGAGAAAGAGGCAGAGAACCCAGCTCGCCTAATCCTGCTTCCGAAAAGATTAACAGACCCCTCTTTATGGTTTATTCTGGCAGATTCCTGGAAACTATGGCCATCAATGTGATCATGAATCGTCTCATTTCAATAATGTAGAGAATGTGACAATATCCACAGGGAGCTAAGAGCTCAGTTTCAGATAACACATCAAAGAACAAGATGTACCAAACTTGGGGAAATGACTGTCAAAGGACCAATTGGAGCATTCTTTTAAACACGTTATAGGAACTAGAGGAACATCGTCTGGCACCCAAAGCAAAAGACAGAAATGAAAGGGACGGAAGACCCAAATGAAAGAGACAAAATTCCAAAATATGTGCTTCTGTTATTCCTGAAATTTAAAGCATATAGGCAATAAAACCAATAACTCCGATGAAAAGAAAATGTCAAAAACGTAACTGGGATGTTGCATTTGGTTCCGTTGGTAACAGAAAGTGAGGCGCAGAGGAGGAACCAAGAAATTGGTAACAGTTTTTACCATTTCGCCAAGTTCCATATTTTCTCTCTCATTATGTTACAACAGAAACCATTTTTACAAGAGTCAAGGTTGGGACACAAATTTCCTGAGCTACACAAGCATCAAAAACTTGATATTTAACGTAAAAATAACCGAATTTTCAGTTATAGTATGCAAGGAGTTGGAAGTTAAACCCAAAAACATTAACAGAAATGTGACATCAAAATTCTCATAACCAGAATCTAAAAGGGTTCGTTCATATTAAAAGATAGGGAAGGAAAGTACCATAAATGAGCTGAACGTTCTCTGCTATTTTCCATGATATCACAAGACAAGAGGTGGTCAAAACATACGCGGAGATAGACAGAGAGACCAAAGAGATCCAAGAGGTGGTCAAAACATGAGCGTGTGTGTGTTGTAGATCGAGAAATAGAAAGAGATAGCGTTTGGTAACTTCTCCTGGTATATGATTTTTGGCAATTTACCTGATTTGATGCTTGAAAATCGGCTCTTTCTCTCGTTGATGACTCCTTATTTTTGGGAAGATATTACTTGTAAAGGTTGTCGAGTTTAGCAACTTAGAATCAATCAATCATTATTAAAAGGTCCAAAGTTTGAGTACATTCATGTAGAAGCTTTTCTCTCTATAGTTTATCTTTGCTACTAATTTCTAAACTTGCATGGAAACGGAAATAAAAAAAATTATTATTAGACCAAAAAAAATGCACACTGGCTCCAAGGCATGAGCTTTACATTCTGCGTTAGTCTCCGCTCGTTACACAACGTGGTGGGTGTAATTTGAAAAGTTGAGCATTTGAGGCACCAAACCAATGCTTATGCAAATACATGTTAAGCACTAATTAATTGCCAGCACTGTGATGGATTATATCCTAAGTATTGTGCTGATGGAGCAATATCAGTTTGCTTCCGAATTCTTCTTCTGCGTCCTCTTTTTCACGTAAATTATTGGATTCACCGAGGAATAATAATAATAATAAATGAAAACGTAAGGATGCTTAGATGCAAACGATGTTAGTGGATAATCTACCAGAAGTGAAGTGCAAGAAGCCATTTCACCAAGAGAGATTTGATTGACGAGATGTATAAAGCGTGTGATGCCAAATGGTCAAAAATCGAGACCAAATTAGTGTTTCTTCACGTTCTCCTCCTGTTAGTTCTCAAGTTTTTTAAAAGCAATGGACCATTGCCCTGCCCCTGGAAGCCAATAAAGTTACTGTTTGAACCATCTTTGGGGTCTATGTCAAATTTTGTTGTGTTCTGAGTACATGTCAATTTGGATACCAGAATCTGAGTTCTCTTGATTAAGTCTTAAAGAATAAAAAGTAACCAAAAGAGGGGAAGGAAAGGATCTCTCACACATATCTCCGTATTAAGAGTCTCCAAATACGTGTGAATTATTAGTATATATAAACTATCTCCCTTATAAGGTATAGCTTGCAGGTTGCACATGAACTATAACTTGCGGGAAAAAAAAAAAAACATGCCGGACACTCATAGCATGGCTCATTGCGCACTTTGTTTGGCAAATTAAAAATTTCAGCTCATTTTCCACAGGATATTCCAGAAGTCTATACTTTCCAAGAGATCATAAATTTAACAGTCATCTGTGGACAATGCACTGAGCAAATCTTGATTCAATGTAGTACAACCTCACAGTTGTTGTTAAACCAATGCGATCATCGTAAACAAGGAGTATTGGATAAACTAAAACAGAAGAATGGTAAGAAAAGTCTTAACTACAACTACCAATACTTTACAATGAAAAAGATGTGCAAAATACAGTACAAAGTGTTCCACAATCAGTAAATTGTGAAGGCTGTTTCAACGAATACTACAAATACTACAAGTGATCACACCCTCAATTATTGCATGAAAGATCCCTATTCTCAGGGCAGAATATCTCAGCCTTTTTCAAGGTCTCCTGAGATAGTACAACAGTGAAAATGAGTAAAAACAGGAAACATACACAATCATGCACATATTTATTGTCTCATGTTGCGCATATACCATATATATAGTGTTGGAGCAGACAGCAGTAGACACACAAAGCAAAAGGAATAAAAGTGTTTGAAAATCCAGCCTACTCTTATTCATTCATACTGCAGATTTTATACAGAGTGAAATAACAAACTTTGCTAACTAGCTGCTACTTTTACAAAGTGAGAAAAACTAAAAGAGTAAAACAAGCCACTACTCACAATATTATGGAACTAAAATTGACAAAGTTCGGTGATAAAATAAAGGAAAACTCAATTGAAAAACAGTAAGCTGGCATTGAAATGCCAACCGTCTAACACTCCTCCTTGGCATTTTGGTGACAAACTCCAATCTTTTGCCTCAAAGCTTCAAACTTATCTTTAGGCAGCAGCTTGTTAAAGATGTTTGCAAACTGTTCTTGAGATGAACAGTGAACAAGCATCACTTCATTAGATTGTCAGACTTCTCTAATAAAGTGATACTTAATTTTGATATGCTTAGTTCGTTCATGAAAGACTGAATTCTCAGAAATTAAGACAGCAAAGCTATTATCACACATTAACTTGGTTGCTTCAGTTTGTTCATATCCTAAATTCTTCAGCATCTTCCTCAACCAGATAGCTTGGTTGATAACAGAGGTAGCAACAATGTACTTAGATTCTACAGTAGACTGAGTTGTTGTCTTTTGCTTCTTTGAACTCCAAGTGAAAAATCCAAAAGCTAGAGAGAATAAGTACCCTAAAGTGCTTCTAGAGTCATCAACACAACCTCCCCAATCACTGTCAGTATAGCCGATCAACTTCAAAGCCTTGTCAGGTGATTTTGGAAAGAAAGCACCTAAACCAAATGTACCTAAGAACATATTTTACAACTATGAAATGAGTCTCCCTTGGTGAATGCATGAATCTTGAAAGAACACTCGCAGTAAACACTATATCAGGTCTGCTTGCTATGAGGTATTGGAGGTTGTCAATTAAGCTTCAATATAGGCTTTCATCCACCTTTTTAGAGTCATCATCTTTGCTTAGCTTAATATTGGTTGTTATAAGTTTCCCCGCTAGTTTTGAATCCTGCATCTTAAACCTCCTTAGAAAATCAGACACATACTTTTGTTGGCATATGAAGATGCCATGACTGGTTTGCAACACTTTCATTCCAAGGAAGTATTTCACAATTCCCATATCAGTCATCTCAAATACTTTCTGCATTTCATCCTTGAACTTGTGAATTAGCTCAAGTTGACTACCTATGATGAGCATATCATCAACATAAATAGAGACAATTAAAAGATGATTACCATAGGTTTTCACATACAAGGTTGCTTCATTTTGACTTGTGTTAAAGCCAAGTTGGTTGAGATGGCTATCCATTCTGTCATACCAAGCCTGAAGGGCTTGCTTTAAACCATATAGAGCCTTCTTAAGAAGATACACATGATTTTTTCCCTTGCACAACATAACCATCTGGTTGCTCCACAAAGATTTCTTCCTCAATAAAGCCATTTAAGAAAGCTGACTTGACATCAAGTTAGTGAATTTGCCAATAGTTGTGAGCTGCAAGAGCAATAAGGAGTCTAATAGTGTCATACCTTGCTGCTGGAGTAAAAGTTTCCTGGTAGTCTAGGCCATATGGTTGAGCATAGCCCTTCACAACTAATCTAGCCTTATATTTGCAAATTGAGCTATCTGGATTAATGTTTGTTTAAAAAACCCATTCAACTCCAATTACCTTGTGATCCTTAGGCCTTTTAACTAGCTTCTATGTTTCATTCTTGTTGATCATCTCCATTTCTGCCTGCATTGCTCTCCTCTCATCTGTGCTAGAGAACCTTAAGCTTCAACATAGCTGGTTGGTTCAATGATTGCCAAACTGCACCATTGATAGATATCCTCCAAGGTCCTTGTGCCTCTCACTAGAATATCATCCAAGAATTCATCAACTTCAAGTTGAATTTGGACCTTAAATGGAGAATCAGAATCCATGCTTTTCTGATTTTCCCAATCCCATGCTGATGCTTCATTAACCTTCACATTTCTAATGAGGATGACTTTTTCTATTTGCAGACAGAAAATTATGTATCCTTTGGTTGTTATCCTATAGTCGACAAGAATGCCCTTCTGAGCTTTGTTGTCAAGTTTGCTTCTTTTTGGCTCCGGTATTTGAAAATAATAGATGCTACCAAATACACAAAGATGATCCATAGCAGGTTTGACACCATTCCAGGTTTCATATGGTGTCTTGTTCTACAATGCCTTTATAGATAATCTGTTCAACAAGTACACTGAAGTATTGACTGCTTCATCCTATAGTCTATTAGGCATCTTCTTTTTAAGTAAGAGACATATAGTCATCTCCATTATGGTCCTATTCTTCCTCTCACCCACACCGTTTTGTTGTGGTGTGTATGGTGTGGCGAATTGATGAACTATGCCTACCCTATTACAGAACTCAGCAAATTGACTTGAGGTATACTCAATATCATTGTCAGACCTTAAGCATCTAATCAATAAGCCATTTTGATTTTCTACAAGGCTTTAAATTAAAAAAAAACAGAATAACCTTGACTTTTGAGTTTAATGAAATATACCTAATACATCATAGTACAATCAACAATAAAGAGGGTGAAGTATCTGTTACCACACAATGAGGCTATTTTTATTGGACCACACACATCACTGTGGATGAGTTGAAGTTTTTTATTGGCTTTCCATGCTTGGCCTTTAGGAAATGGTAGTCACAACTGCTTGCCAAGTTGGCAAGTTTCACATATCTTAATATCCTCAATGACTATAGGCATGTTTTCAACCATCTCCTTCTGCCTTATATCCAAGAGACTCTTTTGATTAAAGTGCCCAAGATTTGAGATAGTCTGAGTGGTGTTGGAATAGGCATGCTCAGAAACCTTCTCCCAATGATTAAAACTTCTATTCTTCATCTTTACACAAAGCAATTGTTCTCCACAATAATCAATGCGCATTTGTAATCTTTGAACTGAAGTGAGTAGTCTTTCTTAAGCATCCGTCCAACACTTTGTAGATTTCGACTGATGTCAGGCATAAACAGAACATCAGGAATAGTTTTGATACTTAAAGTTATGTGGATAACTACAGAACCTATGCCTTTAACTTCTAGGTATTCACAACTGCCTACCTTCACCATAGACTTATAAGTTTCATCAAGAATTTTGAATGCATCAGCATCTCTGCACAGATGATTTGTGCAACCACTATCAATGAGCCAAGAATTAGAAATGTCATTAGTTTAGAAGCAAGAAACTGCAAGAAATTGCTCCTACTATACATCTACTACATCTGCCAATTGTGGTTACATAGGTCTAAGATTTTTGTTCTTTGATCTGCAGACCTTGGTAATGTGTCCCATTTGTTTACAGTAGCCACACATAGCATCAGGCCTCCACCAATAGTATTTTTCCAAGTGTGTAGTCTTTTTATAGTGTTTGTAGGGAGGAAAAACCTTCTGTTTTGAGCCTACATGATTGTTGCCACCTTCACCTCTGCTCTTATTTTTCTAATCGAATTGCTTCTTTGCTTTTCTAGTTGTTTCTTTTGCATAGAAAAAGCACCTTCAGTGGCTCTATCTTGTCTTAGAGTTCTCCTTTGTTCTTATGCTTGAAGAGCACTTATTAATTCACCCAAAGAGATTTTGTTAAGGTCTTTGGGTTCTTCAATAGAGGAGATTTTGGATTCAAACCTCTTAAGAAGAGTTACCAACACTTTCTCCATAATCCAATGCTTCAAAAATCAGATCATTTAGAGATCGGACAACAAAGTTATGGCCAAACTAATGAAACATGTTTAGGTTTGGGGGAGGGCTGTGGGTGCGCAATCGTGACTTCCGCGCGCATGCCGCAATGTCGCAATGATGACGATGCGTTATCGTGACTTGCACGAAATTTCTGCAAGTAGCGATCGCAACTTTTCCCCTCTTATTTTTCTTCTTCCGACCTGTATTGATAAAATGAGCATAACTTTCACTACAAATATCGGATTAAGGTTATTCAAAAACCGTTTCGAAGAGGACTTCTAGAACTATAACTTCCATGAAGACCTAGAAAACAATTTTTGCTTCTATAAGGGTCTAAATTTCAAAACAATTTAGCTGTCCCGAATGTCCCTCTTAGATAGCATCACAAACTTCCAATGATTATATCTTTCAACTCCATTGTCCAAAAATTTCATACTTTATACCGATGACAAGCCAGAAGGATAAGCTACAGCTTTTATAAAGAAAACTTTGTCTAATTCTTAATAAATTAATCCAGTTTTTCTCTTGAAGTCAGTACACAATTTTTACTGAAAGACTTGACAATTTTCCCAAATTCACTTCCTCTAACGCAACTTCATTCGTAACATTTCAACTACCAAATTGATTTCATTAAACTCTCAAATCTCAATTTATACGGCTCATCACATTCATCTCCATCTCATCCATGCACAAATTCACAGTTCAACTTAACAATCATTTAAACTCAAATTCATATTTTAGCTTAACAATCATTCCTACACAAATCCATATTTCATTAATATCATAGAATAAGAGTTTACAAAGCTTTAATAGCATTCCAAGCCACATTACATCATCAATATCAAAAATCTGAAATACAAAAGATACAAAACCCCATAATTCTAGACATGTGTCTAAAGTCTTGTTTTTACATCAATCTAACTTAAAATATAAAATATGCATAATCGAATGAATGCCTTGACTTTCTTTCACCCGATCTTTTTCTCATCACCTAGAGATGAGAATGAAAGGGGGTGAGCTTGAAAGCTCGTCGGTAACAGATTTATAATCGAGAAACAAGCAAAAACTATTGTCAAAACTCATTGCCATTGTATATTTTCGTAATCATAGTAATTTCGCAGTAAAAAAAATCATCAAACACTTATTTCTCAAAATTCTCAATTTATCAAACAATTCATGAGCAATTTTAAATCATGTATGCATCGAACTTATCAATATATCATGAGCAAATAAGCACATCAAAATAGTTTGGGAGGTCCATAAACAGAATGAGCTAGCACATTTCACAAAAAGGGCCCTGTGTAGTCGTGAACAGAACGAACTAACACAATCCCACATAGTAGTTTTGTGTAGTCGTAAACATAAGGGAGTCCATGAAGAAGCTCCATGCCACTAGCGGGCAAGCCTTTAGTCGAAGTGCACTTGACGTACATAATGGACCAAACCAAACCCACAAACATTTAATTCATGACTTGAAAACAGATTGCCCAAATGGCAACATTTCGGAAACTTGTTTTTCATGAACATGCAGTTTTTCGAAAAACCCTTTTCATTTATCAATTCCAATTCATCAACAAAATTCAAATACAAAGCATATATTAAATTCTCCAATCATTTAAAAGCAATAATGCAATATTTACTTGAAATTCTTTTATTTCCTTGATTTGGAAAAAGAAACATTAATGGCTCATTTGTTGGGCATCGATTTTGGAAACCCAACTCTTGCAAAATCATGAAGCGTGAGCGTAAACCTATAGGGTTATTTTAATGAACCCTTATTAGGCATTCATCCCACAAGGGTGGTGTGCCCATGACAACCATAAATCAAACAACTTATTACTTTAACTCAACCATATAACAAGGAAGTCAAAATGAACATACATAACCGAACTACTTCAATCTATCTTTTCATTTCTAAAGCAACAGAGTCTGAAAAACCTTATTTACATATCAAAAACCACACCATTGGCTTATTACAAAAATACAAAAATAGCAAATTCGGGGAAGTTCTCTTAGGCTCTTGATCACTTGATCTTTTAACTATCACCTGAAGAGGGGACAGAAAGGGGGTGAGCTTGACAGCTCGTGGGTAACAGTTTATAACAGAAAATAAGCAAAAAGCATTGAAAACGTTCATATGTCATATAAAATTTTAATATGTTTCATAAAGCACTTGACTTTAAAAATTCCCATCATGTAGTCAAAATCTCATATGGTTCTTAAAACACATGTTTCTTAGGCTTTCAGCCAAATTCACAAGTTGCAAAACATGAATGCGTCAAACTTATTAACATATCATGAGGACATAAGCATATCAAATGGTTTGAGTAAGTCCAAAAATATGACGCAATACACATTCCCAATAGAATGGTTCTGTGTAGTCGTAAATTCTTGAGGGAGTCATTGAGGGAACTCCATACCACTAGCGGGCAGGCGGGAGAAGCCTATACTTGGGTCAACGTGCATGTGACGATTCTTAAGGGACTACCACAAACCCACATAACATATAGATTTCAAAATCTTGTAAGCTTGATGCCCAAAATGTTGGGCCCCGATTCGCATTAAGCATGTTTTATTTCTTTTGAGGTTTAGATTGATTAATTTCTTTTAGTTAGAATCATTTGGGATTTTAGTGCTTAGGTAATGAATATAAATTGAAGGATTTTAGTTACAATTAGAATTTTAATAAGTTGTTAGAATTTAAAAGAATAAGATGGTGTAAGGGCAAATTAGGAAGTTTGTATATGTTTTTAAGGC
>JAOSBK010000205.1:22979568-22998465 GCA_027568895.1 Erythroxylum shatona | reverse complement strand
CACAATACCAGCAAAATCAATTTCAAAACAGAGAAATCAAAACCAAAAATCCATACAAATAAATCAACCGAGATTTAGTCCATAAAATTAGCTAAAAGCTTCTGCCCCAACCTTGAAGTTTCGGGGAAACTACTCACTCATGGTAGAATAAAAATCACATAAATTATGCTCAGCAGACAACATTAGGAGAAATTAAATAATATAACAGAAATTGAATGAGTTTCGGGTCTCCCTCTAATGTTGCGTCACTGCGTGGAGCGTCGTTCCTCAGCTGATGGTGTGTCGATGTATTTCTCCAGCCAAAAACGTTTTTCCTCCTCCCATCCAGCTGCCAACGTCGTCTAATCTCCACCAGATCACGTTATTTTTCCAGCTTGTGTGAGTGTGGAGTTTTGAGTGGTGTAATAGCCAAAAATCAACAACAGCGTGAGTGGACGTTGATAAGCCTTCATCCTTGTGTAAAGTTGAGAGCTTCCTTGTCAAATTTAGTGGAGTGTCCTCCCTTTTTCTTTGGTTTTTGGCTCTTCCTCTTTTTGTAACGTTGAGAGTTCGTGTTTGCGTTCAACTCCAAAATCTTGGTTTGTTGTGTAACGTTTTCTGAGCTGTCGAAATTGAGTGAGTGGGGAGTTTTAAAAATGAAGAGTGAGTGTTCTCCTTTTTGTTCCTTCTAACCTTGGTGGTGGGTCCTCCAGCAATTAAATCATTAAATGTCAAGCTTCCCCCTTTGTAACGTGAAACACTAAATATGGAGTGAGTGCTTGGTGCAGCGCTCCCTCCTTTGGTGTAACGTGAGTGCCCCATGTCCCTTTCCAATAGCTGTCTCTTTGTTGATTTTTAATTTGCTCCTAGCTCACACAAGTCTTCTCCTTTTTTTCTATGTAGCGTGATTTCAGTTGTCTTCCTTGTAGCCTCCTCGAGCTTGCGTGAATTTTCTTTTGTCCTCAAGCTGCATGCGTCGGTCAACTAAGGTGGAGTGCATGTATTGTCTATTATTCACGCCTCTAACTAGCTTCTCCGTAGCTGCGATTAGCCTCCCTATATTTTTGTTGTTTTCTTTTTTGGTGTGTCACGTAGTGGGTCTTTGGAGCTGTCTTCTTTCTGGTGCATGTGTCATCCTCGTGGTCCCTTGGATGAGCCCCTAGTAATTTTTCTTTGTTGTCACGTTAAGAGCTTATTTTCTTGTGTAAAGTTGAGAGCCCCCACCAGCTGCCAACGTCTCCCACTGCATGCTTCAGCTGTCTTCATTTGCTTTTTTTTAATTTTCTCCTTTGTCCACGCCTCTCCTCTGCATGCGTGGTGTGCTAGATCTGCTCCTCCCTTCTCCCACGTGTTGCTGCTTAATTCACGCCACAAGTTGCTTAATTCCTTCAGCCATCATGCAGCTATCTAACGCCGCCATAAGCTTTTTGTCTCTTATGTTTTGATTGGATTTTGTTTGGTCTACCTTTCATGCACATTCACACCTAGCTACTACATTTTTTTCAATCCTTTGCCACCAACCTCCTTTTCTTGTGTGTTTATGTTCCAACCCCTATAAATCACGCCAGCTGCCTTGTTTGATTTTCGCTTTGGACTGTTGTAGTTCTTTACAACTAAAATTAAGTGCATTTCCTACAAATTAAACATGAACAATTATAAATACAAATTCAGGTAAACTAAATAATTTAGCAGGAAATATATGTATAAAGCCCAATAATTAATCCAGAAATTAAGGAAAAATGCCATTAATTCTAAGGAGAAAATGCATCCAACAATGTTCCCCTTGCTTTCTCTTACTTTGTATTTGTCCCTTCTACATCTAGTAAGCTCACCTCCTACAGAACATATGATGTATCCTCATTAATTGCATTAAAATAGAGGAACTCATTACACTAACCATCAAAAGGATTTTTGGGTATAGATTTCTTAAATTCTAATTTCTCATCTCTGACCCTTACGTCTAGGTTCCCTTTATAAACATCAATTAAAACTTTGAAAGTAGCTAAGAAAGATCATCTTAAGGTCCAAGGAACATTCTTATTGTCATCCATATTTAATACCATAAAATCCACAAGAATAAAAAAAAACTTACCAAATTTGATGGGTGCTGATTATTTTGTAACCTTTACTATTTATAGCCTTCAAAATATCGCAAGTGCATAGGTCTTGATTTCTAGTATATGAAGTGTCGATCCCATGAGGAGATGTACACTAATCTAATCTCAGTTATCTAAGGCTAGAAAATTGATAAAATGAAAATAAAATAAGATAGATAAGTAAACAAGAATAATTTTGAAAATATTAATTTGCAAAATTAACTCAACAAAATCAAACATTGAGCACCAAAAGTTCAACAATGGAAAATAACACAAGAGAATTTACCCAATTATGAGAGAGGGATTTTTCCTACTATCAATACTAACATAATCACTTTTTTGTTATTAGGATGTCGGTTCTAGACTGTTATAGGGTGTATTACTCTCTCTTGAGTTCTAAACAATAAGCCCTAATTAATAAACCCTAATCAATTCGACTCACTGAAATTGTTATCTCTCGATACTATCAGTCCACAACCTAATCAGTTCTTAAGTTCTCTAATAAACTACCGAGTCTCACCCAGGATCTTTCTATGTATAATAATCGATTAGATTGATTGCATGGTCTATTGGATCGTCTAACTCTCATTAACCTGAACCAATCATTTTGCATTCGACTCATCCCCTTAGTTTGTCACTGAAGCATGAAGATACAACAATCAATCACAACACTAATCAAAATAACACAAAAAAAACTTGATTAACATTAACTTAAGGTAAAATCCAGAAGGAAAGTTAGAACATCTTAATCAAACCCAAATCTATAAACAAATTTGTATTCATCTTAACAATCAAGAAAATGAAAATAAGATGAAAGAAATTTATATGGAATGGGGATCGAGACACCTCAAGAAAGCAACAACCCTGAAGAAAGCAACAACCCTGAAGTCCCGCTTCTTTCTCCTCTCTTTCTTTTTCTCTCTCTTCTTCATCTTTCCTATTGGAGTGTTTCCCAAAATGGCAGATTGGAGGCTCTCTTAGGGTTTCTTTATTAACCCTTTTATAGGTTTTTCTAATTTGGGCTATTCTAAGGCTTTTTTTAATCTGAAAGTTCCGAAAAGTCCTTCAAAAACTCAAGTTGGGAAGGTTCTCTACTTGTTTTGTCATGCAGGTCATGATCATGGCTTATAGTGCCACAATCATGGCCCTCGAATGAGCCTTTTGTCACAATAGTGGGATAATTTCCTTCCTAATGTTTCTGTTACAATCGTGGCTTCTGGGCAACGATCGTGGGCCTGGTTGCTCCTTTAGGTTTTCTCTGAATCTCCTTCATTTTGCTATATTTGCCCTGAAACACTAACAATCACATTAAGGAACCTCAAAACATAAAATTGAAGCTTAAAAGTGTTCTTTAACCCTTAAAACACTCAAAACACAAATATCCAACTAAATAACTGAAACCTAGCCTAAAAATGCATTAATAATTCAATTTAACTATTAAACACATACTAAACTCCCACTAAAACATTATATAGTCTACGACTATAAAAATCCCCACACTTAAACATTTGTTTATCCTAAAGAAAAAATAAGCAAACCACACAACATATCAAAACACACAATATGCAATTCAGTAATAAGGTAATGACATTCAACTTTCCAAAAATAATTTAACTTTAAACACAATCTCTGAAGTTGTTCCAACTTATTAACCTACGTCTAAGTACTTTGGACTAAATATACATCTAATCTAGACCTTAATGTTAATTTTTCACCCTTATCACTTGCACACACACATTGATAATTATTCGTTCAATAAAAATTGTAACTATCACTAAGTATGTTTATTATGAAATTTTAAGTTGTTCATTAAGACAGTAGATTTTATTTGACAAGACACACTTTTTGTTAATTTGGTTAACATGAATCTAGTCTTTTACACGAAGGCAAACATTTGTAATGAATGTCGATCCGATTACTCAACTAGGTTATGTTTTTATTGGTCATGTTTTTATTAAACGACTTGGTTAGAATGTCATTATAGCTTTTTGACTTGAAGGCACATATTTGTGATACGTGTGATTCGGTTACTCAACTACATCATATTCCTAACTGGTTACTAGCTCTATTCATAACCCAAAGTCAACGCGGTAGTTATTTGCTTATGATTTACACTTTTTTAACTACCTCATTTTTCTAACTATTCATTCTCATGATAAGGTACTAGCGACGTTACTTATCCGATTGGCTAAAATTATAAATGAATGTGACAAATTCCTACGGTGAATAAACTAACATCATATCTTAATTAAAATGTATTTTAACCAAAGTAGCCTAGGTCACTAATTTCATGAGCTAATAAATCTTCACAACCTAAAAGACTATATTCAAATTTAAATCAATTCTGTTGAGTCCGAGCCATTGACATATTCACACGAATCACATCTTGCATCCTAAACAAAATAACATACGATATGTAAAATTCATATTCAAAATAAAAGCATACTTGCACACAATGCAACCATCCCCACACTTGGACAACACATTATCCCCAATGTGAGATGAACAACCGAAAACACATAAGGTGGGAATAAACATAACATAAAATAACATCAAAACAAAAACATAAAGAAAAATTGAAAATAGAAAGGGTTAGAACATAAAACTGTCAAGTTGATTGAGGTGGCAATGGTGTCGGAGGTGGAAGTTGAACACTTTGAGCCTTCTTTCCTTTTTATAATTGATTTAAAGAGAGAAAAAGAGTTAGTAATCCTCAACCATTCCAAATCATGAAAACTTATTTATCCGAAGGTAAAACAAATCTAACTACATATAATTTAAATTTAACTACTAAATGTTCTAATTTATGGTCATTAGCTTGACTGTGCATCCTTGGAAACTCAACCAAGATCAATTATGAGTGGCTTGCTTCTACCCATGTTTCCAAAATTCAGCTTCGTAACTTGTAAATAAGCTACAAATTGCAAGATGATCAGAAGTACACTATTGATGAAGTTGAGAAAACCAATTAAATTTAGTAATGCCCTTTTCATTAACAAACTGTCCATAAAATAGGGAATAACTAAAGTCCCTGAATCTTCTAATGAATCTAGTAGTTTTTTTGTGGGAGGTTGATCTATTCCTGCTCTTCCTAAGTCACCCTCATCTCCTCTTCAACTTCCAACTTTATGAACATAGATTTTCTTATCTGCTTCAAGCTCTGTGTCAATTTTCATTTGTCCTTCTTCTTCTTAGTTCTTAAAAGATTCAACCACATCAATTCTCCTAAATAAGGGTGGAGGAGAAATGTATGGAGGATCCTCATTCTTTTCTTTATCCTTTTTATGCTCCCCTTGGTCTTCTATAAAGTGGGTTTCAGTTGGTCTATTCATTGATTCTCCAAGCTTTTTCGCACCCCTAAGTGTGATAGTCTTACGTTGCTCTATTAAATTTACTTTCATGTTGTGCAGACAGTTTTCCACACCTGTCTTACAAAACTCCCTAGAAAACTGGCCCATTTGAACCTTTAGGTTATGAATAGAAAAGGCATGATCTTCCTTTACTTGCTCAAACTTCTCTTCCAGTCTCTTATGGGCCTCTTTATGTTCATAAGCTTATCTATAATCTTGTCCCATTTAGAATCCCATGAACTGGACTCATTTTGCCGAAATTCAAATAGATCTTAATTAGAGATGTCAATAGGTTGGGTCAACCCAAGAGCACCCCAGGCCATGGCCCACCATATATTTTTAAGAAAAATGTCAAAAATGACATCATTTTTGAAGTAAAGGTCAGGTCATGGGTCAGCCTATAGACCAGCTAGGCTGGGCCAAGTCCTTTTTGACATCCCTAGTCTTAATGTCCCAAGTGAGTCCTTATATTATTAGACCAACAGAAATATGGGTGGTTTTGCCACCCTAAATTGTATGTATTCTAATAAGAATGATGATTTTTCTAACTAAATTATTCCTCATTGA
This sequence comes from Erythroxylum shatona, assembly GCA_027568895.1. NCBI lineage: Eukaryota > Viridiplantae > Streptophyta > Magnoliopsida > Malpighiales > Erythroxylaceae > Erythroxylum > Erythroxylum shatona. Next base: position 22,992,473 of record JAOSBK010000205.1, on the reverse strand, counting down.
AATTCGCAAGGGTCTTTTGATTCTCATAATGCATTTCCTCCATCATTTAACCTTTTGGACTCTTCACAGTTGCCTAGTGATGTGCAAATTGATGTGTCTTCTACGTTGGACCCAAACTTCCTTCTCTCAGTCTTTTTTTCTAATCTTTAGACTAAAAGAATTAGAATAATCCTATACTTCCTTGGCAACGGTGCCAAAAAATTGTTAATCATTTTGCAAGCTTTACTATTTATAGCCTTCAAAATATCGCAAGTGCACAAGTCATGATTTGTAGTATGTGAAGGGTCAATCCCATGAGGAGTTGTGGACTATTCTAATCCTAAGTTATCTAAGGCTAGAAAATTAATAAAATGAAAATAAAATGGAACAGGAAAGTAAACGCGAATAATTGTCAAGATATTAATTTACAAAATTAACTCAATGAAATCAAATATTAGGCACCAGCAGTTTAACAATGGGAAATCACACAAGAGAATTTACCAAATTATGAGAGAGGGACTATCATTAATGCTAACCTAATCACTTTTATTCCTTGAGTTGATTATTGTCGCTTGGATCCTGATCTGGTTTTTCCTCTTGGCTCTAATCTCCTATCCAAGAACGGGAGACTTAAAATTTTTTTAATTAAAAGTGTTTTAGGATTTTTATTCTTTCTTACCCTACCATTTTTGTAAATCTTTTTTAAAACCCTTTTTTGTTATTGCTACTTTTTCCCTCCCTCTATGGCTATGTCAAGAGATACTTTAGACTTTAGATAGTTCTCTAGCCTAGCCTTCCCTTATTTTCCCTTAAAAACTACCTTCCCCTTCATTAGTCCTTCCTTCCCCTACAACCTATGCCTCTATTACCTAACATCCTGGTAGTGTTAAAGGTTTCCTAAAGCCAAACTCTAGAGCTACCATCCTCAGTAAGAAATTTGTTTTAGGTGAAACCACTTCCTCCACTCTTCACAACAGTCTCCTGGTGCTTAAGGATGGAGTTGCAATCATTTCCCCTATATAGAAATTCTTAAGCAAAAGGAAAGTTTTTAGTCTTTAATCATGTTAGGCTTCTTCCTAAGCTAGAGGCCATCATTTCCTATCATCAATCATTAGGCACTAAAGCAGTGGAAAGCTAAAGGACTCCTAGATGTTATGCTTAGTGAGGATCAACAATTCCTTCTTAAATTATTCTGCAAAGATAAAGCTCAAAAGGTTGTTGAAGTTGGTCTTTAGCATTATAATAGCTTCCAAAAGTTCTACAATATGGAGCCAGGTATTAAGCTTAAGGAAGTGAAGTAGAAATAGGTCCCAATCCATATTAACTTTCATAAATTGCCCTCGAATATTAATCTACAAAAGGCTTAAGTATTTGTGTGAGTTATTTGGCTAATCAATATGCACAGATGAGGAGTTTTCTTTTAAAAAGAGGACAAGTTACGCATATTTTTGCATCAATATGGACAAGAAATAGGACCTTCTAGATGAATTTCCATTACTTAAGCTAAAGGAGGATGACACTTTAATAGAAGGTTCAATTAGACTCACCTATCAATGAAAGCCCTCTTTTATAATAAGACAAAGTATGACTTCTAACTAGGAAAATCTTTATAAGAGGGTATTTTAAGGAATTAAAGGGGTAATCTTAACCATTGGAGATATCGATCCCTTATATAAGACTCTAATTCTGGCAGAGAAGTCATATGTAAATCCCCCTTTATAATCAATTCAAGTATTAGAGCACTCCTACTCAAATAAAGATGCCTTGGTAGTAGTGGAGAATAATACTCATCTGAGAGAATACTTGGACCAAAATGCAACTTTGACCTCTTCCTCCCAAGTATTACCTCTTAATAAAGCTTAAAAGGGTTTCACAACTATAAAAAGGGGAAAGTATGGATATAAGGCAACTTTCACTCCAACTAATAGCCTATGTTTTTATCACTCCCCAATAGAGATCACAGGATTGACAGAGACTTGAGATAAGGTATCTCTATTCAAATTATTCAATCATCTTACTAGTAAAGAGGGATTTGATGATGTGGTACTAAGGGGCCTAAAAATGAGTATTTAAGGACATGCTTCTCACAAATTCTATAAGAAACTTAGGGTTATTAAGGAACTAAAGAAGATAACCACCTTCCTTTTTATAGTTCTAGGATATCTATTGATAAGGCAAGGGAGACTTTACTAATCAGAAAAATTAAACCTTTATGATTTTCTAGTGGATGCAACAAAAAAGTTGTTGGAAAAAATTGCTCTAAATGAATATATGGAAGCTTTAGAGGAATACAACTACCTAATTAAGCAAAAAAATCAATGATATTTTAGCTCAAAGATGGTGCTCAAACACTAAGTTTTTTTTATAGATACCTCCTAGCTAGGATGAATAGCAACATGATCTATTTTTTACTAAATCAAGAAGGGGTTGTACACTTTGAATAGAAAGGTCTTCTTAATTATGCTAAAGGTACTTTGAAAAGATACTAGGAACTTCAAAAGCCTACATTCTCTCCTCTTTATCTACTAGTTATTTTTCCTACATTAATTACTAGTTCCCAAATTGAGTCTCTATGTAATCATATCTCCTTTGATAAAGATGATAGCGTGGTGTTTAGCATCAGTCCCAATAGAGCCCTAGACTAGATAGTTTCAATGGTTTTTCTATCCATAAACCTTTGGAACTTATTAGAAGGGATGTAACTAAAGTTATCATTAGATTTCTTCTCCAGCTTTAGAATTATAAAGACCTACCTCTATTTAGTCCCTTATTCCTCTAACCCTTCTTCTCTGATGCCATATGGACCTATAGTCTTTTTTTATTATCTTCTATAAGATCATATTTAAATTTCTTACTAATAGGCTTAATCAAATTTTATCGAGCAATGTGAGCCAAGCTTAGATAACTTTCATTAATGACAAGTGCGAAGGTGATAATGTGTTGATAACATAATACCTATATAAGAACTATCACCCCAAGGGATTAAACAAGAATTATGCACTAAATATTGATATTCAATAAGCATTTAACACGATGTATTGGATCATTATTTTTTAAGTGCAATGGAATTGTCAAAGATCTTTATCTTATAAATTGATCAATATATTTCCAAACCTTATTTCAACATGCTTGTAAGTGGAGAAGCAACTGATGTTTTAAAAGGCGTAAAAGGAATTAGAAAAGGGGATCCCCTATCCCCTTACCTATTTATAATTTGTATAAAAATCCTCTAGAATCATCTATAAAAAAACATTAGTAATGATAGAAGCTTTAAATTCTATAAGAAATGTTCTTTGTAATAGATAACTCATCTAGTTCTTACAGTTCTTTGTTTATTCTATGGGGCTATCATCACTTCATTATTTTGCTTCTTAAGGTCCTTAAAAGAATTTATCTAGGTTTTTAGTTTATGTATTAATAAGGAGAAGAGTGTTCTAATTACGTTTATTGACTGTATTCAATCTATCCAAGAGTTAGAGAACATCACTAGATTAGCTTCTAAGAGAATTGCCCATCACGATTACTAGCCCTTTTCACTCTAATTAAAAGAATAGTGGGAAACTAGGTAAACAAAAATCTCTAAATTGATAAGAGACTACTAATTTTCTCAATATTGAATAACTTCTCAATTTATTAGGCCTCAAACTTCACTCCCCTAAAGAGGCTAAGCAAGGACATAAAAAAAAACTCATGAGAAACTTTCTATGGTCTAAGGACGCCAATAATAAAACTTGTGAAAAGAAGTGTTGGGAGAGCACTTATTTACCAAGGGATGAGGGGGGCTTAGGGATCCTATCTATATAGCAAGAGAACAAGTCACTATTAGCTAAGATACTATGGAGAATTATTAGTAAGAAGGACTCCTTGTGAGTGAAATGGGTTCATAGATTCTACTTAAGGGGATAAAACTTCTAGACTATCAAAGCTAAGTCTGATTCCTCTTAGAGCAAGAATCAAATTTTAAAGCTAAAAGACTCAATCTAGTTTTATTTCCAAATCAAAATTGGTAATGGACACGTCTCCTTATAATGATAATTGGAAACCTCTTATTCTTTTTTATATACTTCTAGATTGCAACTCCTTAAGAATTTTCTACTTTGTTAACACTACAGTGAGGACATTAATTAATGGAGAGGCTAGAGTTATATTGATAAATTCTCTAGCACTATGTAAGGCTACTTCCTTCTTTACTCTCCTAACCCTTTTAAGTATTATAAAGATATTTGGATAGGACACTTTTTATAGAAATTCACTATTAAATCATATTAGGAACTACTCAAAAATATTTTCCCAAAATTACCTAGTATAATCTAGTGTAGAAAAAGCTTATAATTCCTAAAGTCTTCATTGTTTTATGGCTACCAATAAAGGCTCTCCACATTTGATAACAGTAAGAGGGACTCACATGGTTCAATCAAATACCAATTGTAAGTTATTTTTATATGTCTTGAATCCATCAACCACTTATTCTTCAACTGCTCCTTCTCTATGATTCTATGGCAAGATATTTTTAATAGATATGGGAATAGATACTTAGTCAATAAATGGAGAGATACCATTATATGGATTTCAAAGCTCAAAACTTATCTAAAGATGACACTAATTTTCCCCCAAATGGATATAAAGTGTATAATGTACAACGTATGGTAAAAGAGAAATCAAAGTTTGTTTAAAACTCAAGGCTATATAGCTTAGGAACCTCACTATGATTAGGAAATGGCTTTCATGAGACATGCTTAACTTTCCTTGTACTCTAGTCTGGCCTCTAGTTGGTACTTATAGGGACTTCCTTACTTGCACCTTCGTTGGTGGTAGCTTCAGGGGTTTAAGGATACCAAGCTCACTTACCTACCCCTTCAATACTTTGAGCCCAAAGTCTTCAAGATGTTGTTGGTAGCTTTAAAGGTTTAGGTACTCTAAGGTAACTATAATTCAGCTTCAAGTGATGTCACTTGGCTTATTTTTGTTTCTATTGTTCAATTAATTACTTCTTAGTGCTATAAACTTTTGTACCCCTTTGGGCCTTTTCCTTGACATAATGCAATTTTTTAACTCTAAAAAGATTCCCAGGGTTATCAAAATTATGCATATAAGAAGTAATTTGCAAAAGAGAAAGAATAAAGAAAATGTAGCAAATAAATAATTTAAAAAAATTATAGTTTAGTCAGTTTGCAAATATGTCAAATTTACAAAAGAGAAAGAATAAAGAAAGTTTAGCAAATACATAATTTAAAAACAAAACAAAAATTATAGTTTAGTCAATTTGCAAATATGTTAATATTAATGCCTAGTCCTCAATAATGGTGTCAAAAACTTGTCTGTTCATTTTCACAAGCACACGTCATAACTTTAGCTAGTGTAGGCAAGTGCAAGTTAATCTTACGAGGACTGTTAGTTAGCTATTCACTATTCACAAACTTAATAGACTAAAATAATGATTGTGGATGATTGAATAAGAAAAATAAATAATAAATCTAAAAACTAAAACAAAACAATGATCAAGAATAAATTAATCAATGAAATAACTAAATTTAGGCTAAGTTTCCCCTAGGACTTTACTATATTCAATTTCACCCTAGTTCAAAGAATGCTTTTAGTTTCTTAGATCAGTAAGAGTTCCTAACTTAGATTATGTTCTCTCTCATGACATATAAGTCCTATTCATAGGTTAATCAATTAAAATCCTTTTCAAATCTAGACAGCCTAAAAATGCTTTGACTCATTATATGAACTCTCGTAATAGGTTTTACCCTAACTATTGAAGAACTTACAGCTTTCTCTCAAATAACCCATGCTTAACCCTCTTTATCCATATTGTGATCTAAACACACACATCTCTTCTCTCAAATCTCAATACATGTACCAAGTATTGAATCTTTCACTTTCACTCCTTCAATTCAATCAATATAAAAATATAAATAAATCTTAGGAAAACTATAACTTCATTAAAACAAAGAATAAATCAAAGTATATCACATTCCAGGTCAACCTAAATATATATCCTAGTTTAGTTAACATTTAAACAAAGAATGTCAACATAAAAATAATTAAGAAAAAATATAAAGAAATCATTGTCCTTGAATCTTGAATCTTCAAAGATTTCTTGTTGAACTAATGTTCTATCTTTAAAGAATAATGTAATATTAATTAGCATTGATGTAGAGCAACTTCAAAATTACTTCTTGATGTTTCTCAACTAAAATAACTCCTTTTTCATTTTCTTTTTAAATTTGAAATCATAACTTTTTAATGAATTACACAACCCTAACACAGGTCTATGTAGCTGGCTATGTTGTCTAGTGATTCTCTATAAATCTTTAGCAACAACATAAGACCAATATGACTCCATGTATGGTGCCTCATTCTTCATCTAGGTGATAACGTAAGGGGTGTGTAGGGCTACAATTGAGAAATAGAAGTGACCAACTTTGAACACAACCCTCAATATGATAACATGTAGGTGTCATGTTCAGGGGACTTTCTCCAATTCTTCCAAAATTGCTCTTATCTAGTCATATATTGAGATTATCATGATATTTTGCTATATGCACTTCACATTTATAGTGCAATAATTAGAACATAAATTACATCAATAACATACTCATTAGTCTAGGTAAATGAAGTAGGTACTCTAATAAAAGTCAAAAATTACATCAGTTAGTGTCCCAATTTATACACAGCTCCAAGAAGTTGAATGGGTTGAAGAGAAGTATTAGAAGTTAAATTTGATTAAGAAAAGAAAACTTATCAGCAATCGTTCAAGGTTAATTGTAGTAAAGAAGGATGGATTATGCATACGAGAAAAAAAAATCAAACTCGTATACAAAAAATTCCTTTCAAAAGAGGAAAATGCACCCACAATTATGAAGGACCTTATATTGTTAAAAATAAATTCCCTAAAAGGGCGTTAAAAACTAGAGAATTTGAATAAATGAATTAGGGAGAATGAAATACATTTTAAAAATTGAAGTAACTTATTTAGAATAAAGGATCTTCATTTTACAACATAAGTATATCGTTTACTTTTTAAAAGAGATAAAGAGACTACTCTGTATTCTAGCGGTAACTTTTATAAAACTTAATCATAAATTTGGTGTAAGTACTGAACATTTGATTGTTAATTGGAAAATGTAGCAATGAAATTAGTTGGACAACATTTTTATTTATCATATATAGCATACTTTGTATGCATGAATTTAGGAAAGTGCATTTGCAAGCATCTTTTGTATTTTTTTTTTTTTATTTGAGGCGAAGTCCAAAAAAATAGCTTTTTTCAAGAGGAATAATAAGTAATTCCTTAAGATGTATATTTATCCTAATTATATGGGCTCACTTATTGAAAGATGTACTTCAACATGGAAGAATTAAAAAAACATAATGTTACAGCTTAATCAAAATTGTAGAAGGATAATTTAGGTGTATTAAATTGGGCATTTATAAGTTATTATGGTTTTAAAAATTATTTTTGATGATTTAAAACTACAGCATGGTTTAATAAAGTGGTATTATGATAATAAATTAGCAATAAATATTGTATGCAATTTAATAAAACATAATTAGATAAAAACATATTTAAATTAATGTACATTTTATTTGAAAAACTGGAGAGTGAATTATCTTATATTCCAAGTAAAGGTCAATTTAGAGTTTTTTTTTAAGTAAGAAATTGTATTAATAATAGCAAAAGTTATAACACTCCATTACAAGGAGTCGCATTATCAACCTACAATTCAGCATCAAGCTGAGGTTACACGAGTAATTTAAAGAAGAAAAGGGTAAAATATTGAAAGGTGTTAGTACTGAAGTATTGCATAATATTTTTAAGCAATCTACCATATAGTTTTAATAATTCTATCAAAATTTTTGCACCTTAAGAGTCTCGTGGCAGACCATTATATTTCATGAAAAACTTCAAAATCAGTCCTTCTATTAAGTTATATCATTAACTCTGACTAACGTGACAATTTATGGATATATGTTACCTCGTAAAAATAACCATGTGACAAAGGTTCAATAGGAATTAATAGACTATATAGATTATATATTTCAAAAATATTATGATGAAATATTAATTATTTTATTAAAAATTAATTTTTATATTTATTAATTGCTAATAATGTATTCATTAGTTTCATGTGATAGTAAATTAAGCTTTTCATTAAATTTTTATTTATGCCTAATAATATAACTTGATAAAATGATTATTTTTATTTTATTTATAATACGTATTATTATAAAATAATTAATAATTAATTTAACTTAATTGATTTTATTGCTAAGAAAGAAAATTACAATAATTCTAACTATTTTATTTATTTATCATATTTACATGTCATTATATCAAAATATAAATAGACATTTAATTTGTATTAAATAAATAAAATAATATATTACGTTATCATATTTTATTAATAATGAATAATATATCATTTTATAGTTATAGCAAATTAAGGTTTTCAACAAAAATTTATTTTGTTATATCATAATACTAATTAAATAGATGGACAATATGTTATAATAATTTAAATTAATTATTATTTATGCTTATTTTATTTATAAAATAATTTTAAAAATTAACATTACATATTAAATATTAATATTTTTAATACAAGTAATGATACGTAAACATGACTGTTGATCTAAGTGAAATTCTAGCACATGTTCTTAATGATGTCAAAACATATTACTACTAATGTTTTTATTCTTGGTGATTTTTAATTAAAAAATTCATAATAAAAATAACCTCATAAGAACAGACGTTTTGTATACTTTAACTGGTATGAAAAACTTATTTATGTCTTCAGTGGCGACTTAGTATACTGCTTTAGTTAGTGAGTTTTTGGTCTGATTATACTTTCTCCAACAACTTTGTTGATTTTTTTGCTTCATATCAACTCCTTCTGCTCCCTTTTGTTGCTTTTATATGGTTTTTTGCTAAGTTCTAGTTTGCAACTAGGCTTCTTGTATATCTAATGTGTCTTTTAGTTAGCTATAATTGTTTCTTTAATCTATGACAATGTATTATGGCAAAAGCTTTGCTATTCATGGTTTGATTTCTTACTCATTCGTTTCCCTCCATATTGTATACACACTACATCTAAATTCCATCTTAAATAGATTGTGACCAACCCTGTTGAGATATTTGATTAGTAAGGTCTATATTATTATTTTTTCCCAATCATTATCGATATAGTGGTGATTGCATAAAGCCTAAATTTTTATCCATAAAGACACTATATAGTTGAACGCAAAGAATAAATGGTCTCTAGACTTAGTCTTTACATTGCAAAGTTTATATATTAAATTAATGGTATATGAGTGTTTAATTTTTTCCAAAGTGTTCAAGTGGTTTCTAATGCATGCCACAGGATAAATGAGAGCTTAGGTGAGGATTAGGCTTGAACCATACCAACCCTAAGGTATCATAGGATAGAGTCCTGAAAGTCTGATAGCAAGATTTATTAATGAAGACACCTGAGGAGTGTCTTTTCCATATAATCATGTTAGTCTAATTTTGAATAGAATTGTACCTTAGTAAGTTGTATTTGATGATGAAAAAGCCTCTAGGTCTAATAAGTCATTCATTATCCCTTACTAACTCTTTAACTTTGGCCTTGAGTTCGAGCATATTTCTTAGGTTGAAAACTTTAGGAGATAGATCAAAGGGCCTTGACTGACTCCAATTATCAAATCATAACAAAGTACCTTCTTCATTTCCAATTTTGTATTTAAACTTCTAGTAAAGCTTTTTCCCTAAGCTTAATCATTTGTTTCATGGTCCATAAAGTATCATATTTTTTCCTAATTTCCCAAATACCTTTTTGTCTAAATAGCGTGTAAGTGTCTATTGTATATCTAATGTCTCCTTAATTGTGATAATTCTCCAAAATTTTTTAGATAGTAGAACTTTGTTAATAGTATACATAGGTGTGATTCAAAGGCCCCCTCCTTTTTTGTTAGACCTATATCAAGCCACTAGCAAAAGGTTTTTTATAAGCATGCCTTGACTATAAGAAGTTCATCATCTTTTGTTTCAATACTTTGATAAGGTTCCTTGGTAATACCATATAAGAAAATAGACATATATTTTATTAAGTATGGAGATAATAAGTTAGAGTTTACTAGCAAAAGATATACTCTTTTTACACCAATGACTGATTCCTTTTGGAAAGCATCAAATAAATCCTGGAACTCACTAAAAGATGGTCTTTTAGTTATGATTAGCATACCAAAGTATGTGAAAGGGGGGTTTTTCATTTATAGACCTAAGATTGTGGAGAGCTAATATTTTTTGCTAATCAACCTATATTAGAGATAATCATATGGCTTTTACCCCTCTTGATTGAGAGATATTAGAGCTTATTAAAGAGGTTTAGGGAATTCATTAGTGTATCAACAAAATTTTCATTAGCTAAGTATCAATGAAAGAGATATTAAATATCATTAACTTCATGTATTTGTTATGAAAACAAATTTTGATTTTATAGTAAATTAACTTGATTAACACCTTAATGCAATAGAGAATAGATATGGTAAGAGTGGGTTACCTTTCCTTATCCGTTCTCCACCTTTAATAACCCGATTTAGTTCCCTATTGTCCATAATACTAAATGAGGTAGTTGTTATAAATTTCTTAATCTAATTGATGAATTGTTTTAGGAATCCTAAAGCTTACAAGATGTGCAAAATAAAACTATAATTAATGGAGCCAAAAGCTTTACAAATTTCTATTTTTAAAGCACAAATCTTGATTTCAAAATTTCATTAGTAGCCCTTAAACAATTCCTAAGCTAGGAGAATATTATCTCCTATGTTCCTCTTCTTTATGTCAGCACCTTGTGATGACTTAAAGATGGATCCTAGCATAGCATCTAGCCTTGAAGCTAATAGCTTGGAAATGATCTTATATATGGTATTGCAGTAAGAGATAGTCCTATAATCCTTTAATTAAATTATATTAAAGACTTTAAGGATTAGGATGAAGTGAGTTCTATTTTAACTCTTTCAGCTTTCTCTTTTTTGCTGAAGAACTTCAATATGGCCTTATTCACCTAATTCTTTACCAGACTTCAAGATTTCTTAATATGTGAAAGATCAAGTTCAATATAAGGGTAAAATAGAAGAGAAGCCAATTGAATAACCAAAAGCTAAAGAAAAAAAGCAAAGTGGAGCATACATATAACTTAAGAAAGCTTTTGAAGGAAATTTAAATAATGAACTAAAAAAAAGGAGTCAAGATTATCAAGATTTAAGAAAATCATTCTAACCATTTTTGTGATAATATCTTATTCTTTTCAATAAATTATGGGGCATAATCATTAGATGATCAATTGAACTTATAGAATTTTATAAAATTTACCATAGATAGGAAATTTGAGAAGATTTAAAGAAAAATCCTCCTAAGGCATTAAAACATTTTAAAGGAACTTGTGAAATTAGTTTTGGATCAAGTTTTTGCTAAAGAAATGTATTTTCATATTTGAAAGAACTTTACAATTTTGCAAAAACTTGCTTCAGGAAGTTTTGAAGCTAAAGAAATGCTTCAGGAAGTTTGTTATACCAATATGGTTATTTAGGTGATCAATATTAGGATTTTGGATAGACTAATTAACCATTATGGTAGTAGTCTCTTTTGGGAACATTTACCATGAGTTTGTAACCATATTTGTCAACTACTATGGCTTATTAGTCAATCATTATGCTAAAATATTCGATCAATGCTAATGTTACTTGTTAGTTTAATTGCTAGTTTTTTTGTTTCTAACTACTATTTTTGGTTGTTTCTAGAATAAGTAAATATATATTCTTTTGACCTTAAACAAGATTTGGAAAGGCTTACTATTTACGTGTAGCAAGGTAAGATGATAGTAAGGGTTCCTCTTCACTTGTGATAATAAAGATGTTATATAAAGCATTGCTCTTCACCCATTAAAGGAATAAGATAGTAAATTTACAAGTTGAACTTGAGGAGTGAGCTTAGACCAATGGTTGTTTTTCCTACTCTTTTTTACTATTATTGAGTTTATTATAAAATTATTTTATATTAATTTTCTTCTATGATTTATTAGTTTATAAATAGGATAAAAAGTAAGTAAAAAAAATCACTCCCCTTTTATATACCATATAAAGACCAACAATTTATATTAAAGTGAGTCTCATTAATTAAAAATATATCTCTAGCAAAATTTGAGCAAATTTTATTATGACATTATTGGATTAACTTTTCAACTAAGATAGCTAATGTATAGACAGACCCATTTTCTTCATCTTCACTCGTAATAAAAAAAATCAACATAAGGGTTTCTCTTCATTCGAGACAAAGGATATTATATAAAAAGTTTCTCTTCACATATTAAAGGAAGAAATACAATAGAATTCCTCAGTAAAACTTAAAAAGCAAACATAGGCAATAATTATTTGGCTAACAACTATAAATCAGTTTTATGTTTCTTTTCCTTCTCCTCCTTCTCCTCCTTCTTCTTCTTCTTCTCCATCTTCTTCTCCATCTTCTCCATCTTCTTCTTCTTCTTCTTCTTCTTCTTCTTCTTCTTCTTCTTCTTCTTGTTGTTGTTGTTATTATTATTATTACTACTACTATTATTATTATTACTATTATTATTATTATTGTTAAGACGATGATGGTAATGTTTGCTAATTAAATAGGGTTGTCTTTATGATTGCTTGAATTAAATTTTATATACATATTAAAATAACAAATTCATATTTTAGGTAATTCCTCCATTAGTTTTAGATATGTAAAAAAACTATATATACGTAATTCATCCTCCTTTTATGTTTCATCTAGGGACTAGCAATGTATAATATAAGATTGAATAATTGTGTTCTTTTAAATGTTAGGGTATATCAGGAAAAATTTAATAATATATTTATATAAAATACATTTGAATATCTTCATATTATGAATT
>JAOSBK010000205.1:22953999-22973582 GCA_027568895.1 Erythroxylum shatona | reverse complement strand
TTCTCACTCTAGACCATCATCTTACAATTGTCTTTTTCAACTCAAAAACCATTCTATTGGTTATCTCTAACACTCATTTATTCAAGTACACTCATCATCAACTTACTACATTCACTACCTTAATCTTGTATATCATTTCAAATTCAAAAATTATCCTTTTCTTTACTCATAACAATCACTAACAATTTCTCATTTAAATAGTTCTAACTTCTATGAAATGTTCGGGGTCCAACAGCTGTCCTTTCCTTTCACACCACTACCTTTTTAGACTTTTTATTCTGCCAAAGTTGCTTGTTTCCCTTTTTTAGCTTTGTCTTCCCAAGCATGCAGTAGTTATCTGACAATGGGAATGATGAATTCCCAGCTCTACCCACCCTCCTCCTTCCTGAACCTAAAACAAACATAGCTTCACTTGCCACCACCACATCCACCCTCTAATAGTGTTAAATCCCCAGAAAAGCTGGAAGTAAGTTGTAGGGGATCACCAAACCTCAACCCTCAACTTCAAACCCCCTTAAGAAATAGATGGAAAACTTATAGTCTGTCCAAAGATTGAATTCCTACAGGAGGGGGCATGCAATTAGGAAGCTACTCTAGTTATCTTTTTCTTTAATAATCGACCCCACTTCCTAAGCATCCACAAATGGGCTCGCTGAGTATAGCATAGTAAAGGTCTAGCAAATGTCTTGTTAATTGAAGGAAATCTCATTTTATTCACCTTCAACTCAGCCTGTAACACCCTATATGTAATATCCCATGTTCGGGTCTAAACCTTAGAATAGTGAATTGAGTATACTGTGAGAAATTAGAAGTACATTGCATGCTCATGCATCATTATATATTCACACACATATGAATATTTATTTCTGATACATCAAAAACATTTACATGCATTCGTTGATATTTTTCAAGTATAATTGATTTATAAATGTGATTAAAAATATGAATTGCGAATTATTTATGTTGAAAATTTATTTGGAGAGTATTATTATTATTTCAAAATTTTTGGTGAATTTTAGAGAATTTCTAAAAATTTAGGGTATTTTGAAGAAAAAGAATAAGAGACAAATAGAAGGGTGACACATGGCCCACATACATGGGTGCCATATGTCATTGAATTATTAACCCACGTAAAAACATTTTTGTAACTCTCGGTGGTCTACACCGAAAACACCCACACCAAATCTTCAACATCGCAATATCTATTTTTTATTCTCACATCTATGTTATACCTGATAAAGGAAGTAGTTCAGTTCAGCCATTATTTTTGCTTCTCCTTGTTCTTGTTTTCTACCCCATCCACCAAAACCTATGCTTCACTTTGGAAATTTTTGTTGAAATAAGTACGTGATGTTTTAGTTTTCTATGTCTTGAAAATGATATTATGGATGATGTTTAATTGTAATGAATTAGTTATGATAAAAGGAGTAAACTAAAAATGATACAGAAGTTCATGAAAAATCGATGAATATATATGCTCTATTCTTGTTTACTTTTGATATGCGAGATTATTTGTGAGTGTTTTTTTGATGATCTGAAATGAATTTAAAGATAAGGAAAATGAATTTCGTGAGGTTATGATATAGAGATCAGTTAAAAGAAGTGATTGTACTGATGAAAATGGGAAGATACAAAAGATAGAAAGAAAGTGCAGAAAAATGGATTTTGCATGTTAAGTATACGGTTTTTGATGTTTAAGTTTGAATCTTGGATTTTTGAGTTGTTTTGTGTTGTTGAGCTAAAAGGGGAGCAGTATAGATGATGTTTTCATGCTTGTGGATGGATGCATGCGTAAGTGGCTATAGGTTCTGTTTTGGTTTGTGGGTTGTTACTGTTCATGAAAATAAAATTTGCAGTAGAGAGAGAGGAAGAAGAAGGTGATGGTTTACGTGAATGGTTTTAGTATTTGAAGTATGAATATGAACTAGAGTATTTTTACTAAACAACTTTGATTCTTTTAGCTATAACTTTTTCATCCAACCGCCAAATTACTTGAAACTTGAACCAATAGGCTCCTAAGACATTTTCAATTCTCTCCATTAAAATTTAGAGCCATCTGAATTGATTTGAAAAAGATTGATTGGATGAAAGTGAGGAAATGTGCTGAAATGTTATGAACTGGAGAATTTTCATTAAACATGCTTTGGTATTTTGATTATATATTTATTTGTAGGTTTCGAAATGGATTGATTCTTAATTGAGATTAAACTATAGACATATTTATACAACGTTCTTTAAGAAGTCAAAATTTATTTCTATCTTTATTAATTTCAAATATTGGCATGAAATTGAGTCTTGGCTTAAGCTGCAGTACTACTAGTGACAGAAATCATGTCCTATATTTATTGAATAAACTATATTGATATAAGCTGAATAAGACAAAGGTGTCTTCACAAACATTATAGATTATTCTCCTAGCTTTAAATTGGTATAAAGTTTGTAATTTTTGGATATTGGAATTGAGACAAATGGGTTATACAACTTGAATGCATGATCATGCCCTAGCTAAAATTTCAAATGTATATAGTCTGTGGTATTATGAGCATAACTCATAAAATAATGAACCAAATTGAATGATTTTGGTATCATTAGAAACTTAATACATAGAGGAACAATTTTCTATAAGAAAGTATTACATAAATACATCATTTTCTTGATCTTATTGATTATGCAAAGTTGACCTAAATGGGATGCTTTCAACAAAAGCTGGAATAGTAAATGAGTGTGTGAATAGTGAATAAGTGTGTGAATTTTGACACTATTGGAGTACATCAATTTGTTACAGAAATATACTCGAGAATTTTTCATTGCACATGCATGATACATGATATATTTACACATGTATTTACTCAATTATATAAGCAGTACAGTAATGTGAAATTGTGCTAATGTATATAGGAGGGCAAATAGCACGACCACATCCTAATATTATTAGAACATCAAGGCAATAGGCTTAAGGGAGCAATTGTGAGTAACCTAAGATGGTTTTATTTTAATTTAATCTGATATTATTGAATTTAATTTAATATGTGATGAATATGAACTGACTGTGTACTGGATTCCGAACATAAATTGTCCGAGGAGTTTTTATGCATGTGATTATCATTGGAAGTGCTACTTGTATGTAAATGAGACTGTCTAAATGATTCTCAATTAAAAGTGACTGAATGTTATGACTAACTGTATTGACTAAGATAATGTGAATGAAAGTGATTGATTGTATTGAATGAATTGTGCATTTCATTTCAATACATGTAATATAAAGGCAGCTGTGACTGGTGTTGCTACTGACTGAGACTACTACTGAAAAGAGCTTAAAACTCAAACATATGCGGTTAGAGCCTAAAGCTCACTGTGATAAACGAGCCTAGCAAAATGGGATACTGAAAAAGCACATAGTCACAACAATGTAAAAACGAATTTGAGTCTCATACATATAGCATTCACATATGATTTGATTTCATTGAATGATTTGTAAAGTTATAAGAACATTATATGTTTGAATACATGGTATTAAACCAATGATTGTGTATTATTCAAGTTTAATGAAGTGATATTTTAATTAAGTTGGCTGACCAAATTACAATTTGTTGTGATAGAACTTGATCATAGTCACGTTAATATGAACTGTGTGACATTATATTTATGATTGATTGTGTTTTATAATATGAGTGAACCATCGAGGATGGTTACTCTACTGAGTTCACAAAACTCATCAAAATTACATCATTGACAATTTCAGGTTTGAGACTGAGGCGACCTAGCTTTTAAGACTCCATAAAGGCATATTTTGTGCAAGTTTGACAATCAGTCATGGCTCAAAGGTCGGTCAGCTGGGAAATGAAGACATAGTCTATTATTGTCTTTTGTGCATTTCTCATGTTTGTAGCATACTATATAGACTGAGTTGTTTATGCTCATAGGACAATGTTGTGTGTGTGTGTGTGTGTGTGTGTGTGTGTGTGTGTGTATATATATATATATATATATATATGATGTTGAACTTAAAGCTACAATGTGCAATATGGTTATGATATAAAATGAGAAAATTTTAGATTTTAGCAAATGTGTGATTTGTGATTTTAATGATATAGTGAAAGTGAGATAGTTAACACGTCATTTTTATAAGGCATATGCACGTATGACCGAATGGCACACGTGCATGTGTCAGATGGGAGTGGGGTGTTACACCATACTTGATAATGGAATCGGCATACTGAGTGTTACCATATTCTTAAATACCTAATACTTCAAACTACAATATTTTCTATTTTAATAATTCATATCTAATTACACAGTGATGAATAAATTGTGCAATTTAATTTAAAATCAAGTACTATTTTCATTTAAAGTTCCTTAATCATTAGTCATGCATATACAATTTAATTTAAAATCAATTACTATTTTCATTTGAATTTCCTTAATCATTAGTCATGCATTTTTTTTTTTTGTAATTGTCCCAAAGTAAAATCCAATGGAATTATATTGCCAAGCTGGATAAGTGGGATGTTAAAATATAGGGCCAGATTCTCGGAACCATACAGTCTTTTTTTAATAATATTTACATATCAAGACTAATCTCTCAAAGCCATGTTGTTCATAACACAAATCAAATATCTTACATCAAAACCTAGCTCTTAGAGATATACAGCCCAGCAACATATATCATGACGCAGTACTGCTAACTCCCTAACTGGCATGCCAACCTTATCAGAATTCTCCAATTCCTATCTATTTTACTAGGGGCAAATCTAATAAAATTCCATTGAAATTTCATAACAAAAGCTCATAATATTATGGAAAACCACTTGGAAAACTTTCAAAACAAGTAGCTATTTGGAGCTAATGGGTGATGACTTAATAAAGGATGAAGGGGTTAACAACAATACTGAGGCAGTTGTAAACATTTAGAACTTAATTACAATTGGGAGTCCAATCAACCTAGGTGCTAATGTAACTCTGGATATAGAAGTAGTTTCCTCCCCTATTACTTCATAACCTATACACGACATAGTTGAGAACCCTCCTTCAAATGAACAAACCAAAATAGGGCCTTCTTATGAAAACAACAACTTTGATGGTTCACCAAACTCTCATACCAAAATAGAAACTCTTATCACTGCTCATCAATCAACTTGCAAATAAGCAGGACAGGAAGTTGACATTGTATATAAGGAAGTAAGTCAATATTTTCAAACAGTAGAAAAGAGAAGATCAAATATAAGCAAGAGCAAAGGCTTTACACACAAGAACTTTTAATTATGCTTATCATAGTATGGAATGTCAGAGAATTAAATTGCCCTATATAACAAGCTGCTTTAAGGAATTTTGTCAAGAGGGAATGGCCTCTAATAGTATGTTTACTTAAGACAAAAATAAAACAACAAAATCTTGGCAAGTTGAACATTCTAGGATTGGGTTGGGATTAGATATCAAACCATTCATAGCATACTTTCAGGAGAATTATTATAAACTACAAGGAAGATGAAGTTAGAGGAGTAAAGCTCAACTACACAGGTCAGATTATGTATCTTCATGTATCTTTTTTGCATGAAAAAATTGATATCATTGTTTCTTCATCTATGGAAGCAACTTTGGTTTCCAAAGATCAACGTTATGGATTGATCTAATCAATCTTAGTAGAGGGATAAATTTGTCTTAGCTAATATGTGGAGATTTTAACTCTACTCTCTACAGGTCGAAGGCCCATGCAAACTACAATCTTTGTAATTATTTAAAGGATTTTAAACAATGTGCCAATAAATTGGGAGTGTGTTATGCCAAAATAAGTTCTAAAAACCCAGGCTATCCTGCTTGCAAGTATACGAGATAATTGTAGTCGAATAATCAGGGTCTTCTCTTAAAGAGGCAAAATTGTTTCACTCAAATTAACTTTAAATAGAAATAAAAATGCAATCCTAAATAGTCTATCCCGATTTGTTAAGTAAAAGGTTTTAAAGAAAATTAAGCAATTAAACTAAAATATAAAATAATTTAATTGGAAGCAAGATCAATTTGATCAATTGATGTGGTGAGTTTTTGAGAAATTAACTTTACTAATTTAATCTCCTATACATGAATAAGGTAAATTGATTGGATAATTATCTTACTAAAATTACCAATCGAGTTCTAAAATCAATTTAAACAATAAACTAAATCTAACTTTCCTATTCGACAAGTCTATTATCTAATTAATTATGAAAACTTAAGTAATAATTACCCACTTAAGTTAATATATTTCTAATCCATAACTTAAGTGTGTATAGCTCGTTGTTCTAATATTAAACTTCTTTTCTCGATTCTTCATTTAATACCAAAATGATGCAAAGGTTGGCCAAACTATTACATCCAGTAAGCTCAGAAACTATAACAAATAATAAGATAATAAAACAAACCCTTCATCATGCATAATTGACTAAATTAGCTATATTATTTCTCAAGAGTAAGCAATCAACTTGTTATGGAATAAAAACAATTGATCATCTTCATAAACACCAATGCCATGTTAACAGTAAACAAAGAAATGTAAAAGTGATAAACAGGGTAAATAAACTAAAGATATACTAACAAAGCAACAAAGTGACAACAGAGGAAATAACTGCAATAGAGAGAAGATAAATGAGTTCAACAACAGCAGTAGAAGATGAAATAAAAATGAATAAACAAAATTAAGACTCTTGGATGAAGTTGCTGGTGAATGTCCTGCCAAGCTCAAGCTCTCTAACTTCGGCTCTTTCTTTTTACCTTTACTCTAAACTTCAACCTCTTTATTTTTTTCTCTTTTCTTCACCCAACTGCTCTCTGTTTTCTCTTCTTTTCTCTGCCTCTAGGTTTTTGTTTTTCTCTCATTCCAACCTCTAGTTTTTAACTTAGTTTCTACCTTTTTTTTCTTCTATATCCTTTTTCTATTTATCTCGGGAGTCTAGGTTTACGTCTTTTCTTACTCCGCCAATAACCTGGATGCATGACACATGACATTAAATTAATTGCAAGAGAACATACACAAGCATGAAAAAATTGTCACCCCCGTGAGAGCCTTAATCATGACAAGTTTTGTTATGTTTTTTCATGGACGTGAGCCCTTCTCATGCCTATAACATCCTTGTCATGGGTGTTACTCTCTTGTCATACCTAGGACAAGAGGGACTTATGGGCATGACTCTCCACTCACGCCTATGACACTCCTTGTTCATGGGTGTGAAACCCAGTCTTGCCCAATTTTCTTTTTTCTTATAAAATTCGCAAAATACTCCAAGATCCTCAATTTATTTAAATTTAGATTAAAATATAAGAATTTGTAACCAAAATAAAAATATAAAGGCCTACAAAATCAATAAAAATTAGTCACAATAGAGTGACAGACCTGAAATACATAACCTATAGGTTCACATGGTCTAACAAACAATCCTCTCAATGATGCATCCAAAAAAAGCTTGATCATGCGTTGGTTAATACCATTTGGCTAACCCATTGCCCTAATAGCTTTTCAAGATACTCCATTTTCATATCATACCCCCATTAAAATTGAGCAACTATTTCAGAGAACTGCTAGCTTCCATCCTTTTAGACTAAAAAATTTAGTTGGCTCACAATCCAGGATTCTCTGATCTTTATAAGAAAGGCACAAACTATCTAAGGATGGCAAAAAGAGCCCGGTCTGCCCAGGTTGGCCCAATTTTGGCCTAGGTTGATCGAGCTATGGTTGGCCTAGGTGAGCCACAAGTTGGCCTAGCTCAGCCCGTAGCTCGATCTTTTTGTTAAAAATGACGTCATTTTTGACCAATTTTCTTAAAAGAATATATATGGTAGGCCAGGTTCACGTGACTCACTCGTGGCCTATCAGGCCATGGGTTGAGCCACGGGCTAGGCCATGGTGGCCTGCTCTTAGCTTGGCCCAGCCCATTGACATCTCTAAAACTGTCCTTTTAAAGGAATCAAACAATAAACATACGTACAAGGCAATCAAATGTAAACTTAAAGTGTTACATTCTTCTAGGGGATCCACAGATGAAATATTATTGAAAGCTAAGGATGAGCTCTCTGTTGTCTAGAAACTCTTTGCACTTTCACCATATGATGCTTCACTCCTTGCAGAGGAGAAACATTCTCTCTCTACTTATTTGTTTGTTATTAAAAATCATGAGTCCTTTCTTCAGCAAAGAGAAAAAAAATGTATTGGTTGAACAATGGAGATAGAAATTTGAAGTTCTTCAATTTAATTCTTGCTCAAAAAATAAAAACATAATTAGTTCAATCACTAGTTATAAGGGGTTGCTTCTTTAGAATCAACTTGATATACAAAATGAGGTTGTGGATTATTTTAACAAGTTACTAGGATCCTCGAATGCATGTTCAGTTTCTGCTGTAGACTTATTAACACTTAAGTTGAAGAGAATTAATTTAGAAGACAGTGGTTTGTTAACAAAGCTTATATAAGACAAAGAGGTTAAGGAGGCAATTTTTCAAACAAATGGCAAAAAAGCCCTAAGTTCGGATGGCCTGAATGGTTATTTTTCCAACAATCTTAGGATATTATGGGTTATTTTTTCAAATATACAATGAGATAATTTTTGTTCCACATGATTGCTACTCAAAGAAATCAACAAGACATTCCTATGATTGATACGAAAAGGTGCTACTCTATCAAACTTCAATGAATTCTGACCCATTGCTTATACAAACTTTATTTATAAAATCATATCTAACATTCTTGCATTAAGAATGAAGAAAGTGATTGACCCAGTCATTAATAAGGATTGACAAGCTATTCAATCCTTATCACTAGTAGCCTTTCCAAGTATTTCAAATCTGGGAAAGGTTTAAGGTATGAGGATCCTATCTCCCCTTACCTATTTATCATATGTATGGAAGTGCTTAGTTTTATAATCAAATTTGAAATGGCATATAATGTAAAATTTAGACACCACTCGAAGTGTGAGAGAATTGGACTGACTAACCTTGCTTTTGCCAATGATTTGCTTCTTTTTTGTAAAGAAAATAAGGATTCCATTCATAGCTATATGTAGGCCCTCCACAAATTCAAGGACTTGTCTAGCCTATAGATCAACCTTAACAAAATCCACTTCATACTTTCAAAAGGAGCTTCTTGAATGGCCTCACATATTGCTTCCATAACTAGAATCATGGAATAATATCCACCTCTTCTATACTTAGGTTTGTTAATCTCAGTAAAACACCTAATCTTCTTTGAATGTAATCCCATTATAGAGAAAATTCAGAGAAGAATTAGCTCCTGGGTAAACAAGTTTCTGTCCTCATAGGAAAATTACAACTCATAAAATTGATTCTCAACTCTCTATACATATGTTGGAGCTCATATATTTTCCTATCAAAGAGTGTTACCAAGTTAACTGAGAGGATATTCAAAGATTTCTTATGGAACCACTCTACTGGTGCAAAGGGAAGTGCTAAAGTAAAATGGTCTGACATTTGCTATTCAAAGGAAGAAAGGGGACTTAATATTCTTCCAGTGAAACTTACTAATCAAACACTCATCCTGAGAAGGTTTTAGTGGATCCTTGAATATAAAACATCCTAATGGATCAGATAGATCCATTCATATTTTCTCAAAGGTAAAATCATTTGGGCGATGCATAAGAAAGCAACCAATTCCTTCTTTCTGAGCCAACTTCTCCAAATCAAGATATTTTTCAAGACAATTTATCCTACTCCATCAATAATGGGAAGCAAATATCCTTGTGGTTTGATAATTGGTATGGTCAGGAAGCTCTTATAAACTTACCTGATGATGAAAGGATTTCTATTAATCTTCTAATTCAGACAAAAATGGAGCCATTCATCAATGGAAGCAGCTGGGAATTTCTTGTAAGTATTCAATATTTGCAACCTCGATACTCTCCTAGTCCTCTTACTCAAGATACGTTCTTCTAGCATAATTGACCTATTCACCAACTATCAAATAAAGTCATGAGGGAGCTCTTAAGGTTGAAGAAACCAAAAGTGGACTGGTGCAGAATCATATGGAACAAGATCATACCTCCTAAGATATCCTTCCTTTTATAGCTAGCTATTTAGAACCGTCTAAATATAGCAGATAGACTCAGGTATTTAAATGTTGATCTTTCTTGCCCTTTTTGTTTAATAGTGGAGGAAACAAGCGATCATTTATTCTTCAAGTGTGGGATCAATAATTGTTTATAAGAAACAATAAAACTGCGATATAACTGGTGAATACTTACTAATATGTTTTTTCGTACTATACAATGGTTATCTTCTTAATGTGCTTTGAAGTTTATATACATTATAGCTAAGTACGTTAAAACCACTTGGAAAGACTCAAATGTTAGAAGGTTTAAAACAAAGCTAAACTCTATCTCATTTATGATATCTAATATCGTGGTCAGTATCAATGAACTCTTAACATTGAGAGGTGTTGTGAAAAGCTCTAAGATTCTCCTGTTTATTTTTCTCATATTTTTTGAATAGGTAGCAATATATAATCGTATGTTCACAGATTACCTCCCCAAATTATTTTTTGTAATTTGTATTCATTTCTTTATTAATGAAATTTTCTATTTATATTTTAAAAAATATCACCAAAAATAAATTCTTAAAAAAAGTATTTTAGTATTATCTAAATCATGTCTTTAGAAATCCCTTAGTCTAACAAAGCCATTTACATTGAATTTAATTTATGTGTGATACTTATATTAAGATGAGTATTCAAATAATATAATATGCTCCATCTTATATGTTCAAGCTTATGAGTAATTTATTAGCATTCCCTCTTATTTATGTTGTTATCTGCTAAGATTTATCTAGAGAAATAACTTTTATAAAAAAACATTCCATTTTTATTTTCTTAACTGTAAATCTTTCTAACCTATATAAATTATTCTAATAAACAAATAAATATTTAGATTATTGTGAACTTTTCTACATCATAAGATACACGTGATCTATCTTTATTTTCTTCTAATCCTAAACCTATATATAAATAATATAATATTCAAATCTTCCCTGTATCAATTATATTACAATTTGATAAGAATTCCAAGGTTTCTTATAATTGGATAGTGGAATACAAATTTTTTCTTTAGAAAACAAAATTTATTAGAAATTATTTTTGGAAAATAAAATTCATTAGAAATTATTTTTTGGAAAATAAAATTCATCATACCAAAATGATCAAATGATTAAAAAGAAAAAGATAGAATTTACACCAGAAGTGAATACAAATAAAAAAATATGATAGAAATGAAAGCTATTAATGAACCACTAATCTAGGACAAGAAGCCAAAAATGTAGCTTAATCTGAGTTAACTTTATAGGAGGTTGAAAACTAATAAGAAGAATACTTATAGAAGATCATTTCATCTAGAGGCTAATTCAAGACTTATATCTAGGTCAATATTCCTTACCATGATCCAGTACTTTAAGCATTGTATGATTAAGTTTACAAAGTTCGCAGGTTAAGACTTTTGTTGCAAAAGGCTCTTATATTCCTCTCCCTCCATATACCAGATGTGCCATAATTGATAGCTAACCTGAAGACTATCATGGCTATTACATGTGTACATTTAATTCCCTCATCCTAGTTAATAAAGGAATATCAATAACTTCCTTAAGAAATTGATCTATAATGTTGCAAGGAAGAATAGAGGCATTCATGGAGCAAGTGGCAAATACTATCATGTTTTAGCCAACAAAGTTTGTAAGAAAGATTGTTAGGAAAGATCTCCTTTAGCTTGTCCATAGTACTTGGTTTATGTTTTATAATAATCTAAAGAATGAAGGAGGCGTTTGGGCAATTGTCATTAAACTAGACTACCTTACACCATAATACCTCAGGTTTAGGTGGTTGGATAATTTGGAGATAGGATTTATTTGTTAAACACCTTTAAATTATATTACTTGTAAATAATATCATCTTCTTTGTCCCCATCTAGTTTATAGCTTGGAGTGTTACTTATGGTAATGTTAAAACCTTTAAACCTACAATGATTATCTCCACTTTCTAGAATGATATTTACCTTAGCACTTAGTGATATAAGTAGTTAGAGATTCTCCATATTATGTTGTAGATACAAAGGACAAAGATTATTCCAATTATTAAACCAGATCCAGATTTATTTCCATTTCCTAATATGGCTTCATGCCTAGGATCATGAAACTTCTTAATTTCAGTGTCTGTTTCCAATTCCAAGAATTGGGCTAACTTAACTTAATACTCTATAAACTTTTTCTTTTAAATATATATGACTATATCCATTATACTCGCATGGAATCTTCTTTAGTGAAGATTTTCCATATATGATTTGCAGGTAGCATCTTATTAAAATTATGTAGTCAGTTTGTTCCTAAAACCTCTTCACTTTTGGAGTAACATATGTCAAACCATCTTAAATTAGCTTTATGGCATCATTTTCCCTCCCCGTCCAAAGGAGATTCTTTAAGATATTATCTATATCCACTATTAGGTTTCATTGTAGAAATAGGTGACAGTAACAATATGTGTTTAGGTTGCTCAAGATGGATATAATCAACTAATGTCTTCCTGCAAGGAAGAAGAATTTATTATTCCAATGATCAACTTTCCTAATGACTATTGAGATTCCCAAGTATTTGAATAGGGGATCTAGATACTTAAATTTAATGAAACTTTTAAGAATGCTTCTTAATTCATTTTTTCCATAGATACAAATAAGCCACTATTTCCCTTTTTTGTAAAAAGATTAAATACAAGAGTAAATTGAATGAGGATATCCATTAACCTATTAACTAAGTAAATATTAGGATAATAAAGGGATGCAAAGTTGATGATTAAATAGGAGACTAATGGAGATTTGTTAGAATGGCTTCCTAAGATGTGAACTAAGAAACTTGTATAATATGAAAACCTATCTCACAAGTTGTGTAAACCACCAATATGCAATTATAATATAGTTAATGTAGCATAAGACTTGAACAACATGATATCTCTAAAGACATTAGGTGTGGAATAACTTGGAGTGATAATGGAATATTAGCTTTTTGTTGTATGATGATGTTGTATATAAGATTTAAACATAAAATGTTATCCATAAATTAAGCTACATGCATGTTAATCCAAACCCCACCTATTGAACTAAAAAAATTGAAAGAGCTTTACTACTTAGTCAATTTAAATAAACACAAATACTTTTAATGAATAAATCATCTGAAGTTGAAAGTTAGAGAGTTTAGACTCATTTCAAATTTCATTATTCCTTTCTGATATGTCCAAAAAAAATGTAAATCTCATTTATTATAAACTAATAAATATCGTTGTCACCCTTACGTATATTTTTGGTTAAGTAGAACAACTTTAATGGTCATAAGATACGTAAGATTTGGGAACCAAAATGAAGAGATATTTTGTTGAAAGTTTGCCACCTACATGGAGAGTTTTAGATCACTAAAAATATGTAATTGTAATTTTTAGGATGAAATCTTAGAAAAGAACAACTCTTTGTGTATACTGTATAAAAAAGAACTAAATGTAAAAAAATGAATATATATTTTGTTAGTTTACACCCTTACAGCCAATTAGTTGATTGCAATTCTATATATGGCATTATTAGTTCAATTAATAAAGGCATTCTTTTATCTTTATTTATTTTGTTAATTACCATTGATGTTTTGATAATAGAGATAAACTTCCTAGAATAATTACCGTATAATTAAAATTACAATGAGATCATAATTATAAGATTCAATTTGCTTTTATGCATTATTCCTAAATCATCCATAATTTTAATTTCACCAAAACATGATATTGATAACATGGTAAACTAGAGATACTTAAACAAATGTGTGGGTACTTATTAGAAAATAAGTTCACTGAACTTACCCAATTATGAGGATCTCAAATGGAATATTAATTATGTGTCTTTGGATTTCCTTATCATGATGTTTGTATAATTAATCCTTATACTTGAGATTACTAAGGTATCTTCTATGGGAATTACCGTGCCTTGATGTTACTTATGACCTATCCTAATTAGGATAGCTCAGTAGGTGGTACTTGGATATAGTATAAATAGTATGGAGGTAGTTGAATAAATCAATAAAAGATTCATCAGTCTAGATTAATTAAAGATAATGTTCTATTGTTCTTGATTAGTAATTATTTAAGGAATTATCTGGCCAAATTAAATTGATATTTGATAAGTTTTTTTAAATATAAATTATAAATAATTTCTAATTAGCAACAATGAACACGATTGGATTCAAAAAGAGTAGATATTATATCCATACTCTACATCTAATTAGAACATTAGATGAAAAAAGGATTAAATTAAGCATCATCACCATGCATGTACAGGTTGAGTCAAATCACTTTAATATTCCAAATATTTGAGTTGTTATCACATGTTGCTACCTCAATCTTAATCTATGATTATAAATTATTTAATTGAAGAATTAAAGATAAAGTAAAAGAATTTTTAATCTATCTAATTCTAATTACAAATTCCAATTATAATTTATAATCATTACTAACATATTATGAGTCTAATGAATCACACATAAAAAGTAGTTAAAAAGAGAAAATTCAATTTAAATTAATTTACACTTAATTGTAAAGTTTGAAAAATGTTAAGAATCAAAGACAAGTTTTTTTGTATAAACCAGGGACGAAACCCTTAAGGGGATGGTTATCCTATTTTTTTAATATTAAAAGATTTGTACAAGCTAAAGGGGGAACATAGACCTTACCTCATAAAGTGAAAAGCATAGTGACCTGGGCATTGCATCTAAGAATTATAAAGGATAACAAATATGGAAATTATAATACTAATTAAAACTAAATGTAATGAAAATTATAATACTAATGAAACCATCTGATGTAAGGAAATTGTTGTTTATCTAAAACAAAACGACCTTTAATATATCGACCTAAGTTATCTGCATTGCCAAATTCCAAAGACGTTTCTACGCTGCTTGCTACTCTCACAATAGCATCAGCAACTGAATTGATTTCCCTGTAAACATGTGTGATATTAAAGGCAAAATCCTGCAGAGATGTAGAAATTGCTTTCATGAAATGTTTATATCCCTAAGGACACGCTATTGTCCTATCATCATTCGAACCAGGAGAATAGAACAAGGTGATCCTATATCACCATATCTATTTATACTAGTCTCAGAAGCGCTTTCGCAAGGTTTGAATGCTAAGGCAGTAAAAGGAAAAATAGAAACTTATGCATTACCAAGAGGCTTCAAACCTATCACGCAGTTAAGATTTGTCGATGACATCATTATACCAAAGGGCATCGACATTCTCTTTAATGCTTTGATGAGGGCAAAAGATCAACATGGCCAAAAGTTTTTATGTTGCTTCGAAACATATGAGCCAATCACATATCCACTTAATCACGGATATTACTACCATTTGCCGAGACCAGCTTCCTTTTAAATATTTCGGATGTATATATGTTGTGTAAAGGCCGACCAAAATCACCTTATTTTCAGCATATACTTGATAAAATTGATTCAAGATTAAATGGTTGGTATCAAAAACTTCTTTCTCTAGCTGGTAGAATGATTCTCATCAAACATGTCTTATCTGTAATTCCATTACATTACATGATATATCTGCCTTCCAATTACCAAAAACAATCATTCATCAGATCGAATAATGATTAGGTAGATTTTTTTTGGGGACACGTGGCAGATGGAAATAAGAGACATTGGCATAATTGGAGGAGCCTTACACTCGCACAAGATGAAATGGTCTTGGATTTTCTTCTTCAACTTATTTAAACCATATGGCTACTTATCAATTATGGTGGAAGATACATCAAGGCAATTCTCTTTAGGCAACAACTTTAAAAACTCGACCATAGGGCATACAAAAAAATTGGCATTGGAAACGTCTCAAACAGATATCTGAATTTATTTGCAACTCATACAAAAATAAAAATCGCAAATGGATCGAGTTCTTTTTGGTGGGATAACTGGTCAGGTAAAGGTATGTTACATTCATATTATGAAGGTAACGACGAGCTTCCTTATTCCTTTACTTTAAAGGAATTTTTTACCCACGTAGCTGTTAATCTCATTCCTGTCCAACATTTGTTACCTTCTGAAATAGTGGTATATCCAACAACATTCCAACCAAATTTTGTTGATGGACTAGATTAACTTATATGGATGCCAACGTCTTCTGGTTTTTTTCACTTTCAAATCTACTTATGAGCAGATTAAATTGAGGTCTGAATAAAAACACCAATTATGATATATTTGGAATGCCAAAATACCACAGAAGCTCTTTATTTTTGTCTGGCGATTGCTAAATGGCTTGCTTCCCCTAAAAGAAACACTCAAACAACTAGGATTCTCAATGGCTTCTATATGTTGTTTTTGTAAGAATTTAGAAGATATTAACCATGTCTTTTATTCCTACAATATAGCCTTTTAGGTGTGGTCTTATTTTAAAGCAAGTTGGTGGAATCATGAAATGCCTGCAAATACTACAACGAAAATTCGACAGCTCTACCAGTTTTTATATGTTGGAATATGTGTTGTGTTCATAATAATGCTTTTTTTAAAGGTCAAAAGTCTTAGGCACATTCGATAATACAACTTGTTCATAAGTAATTATATAATGCTAGTATCATCAAACCTTTTATGATGCACTCAGTAAATGATTAACTTCGTGTCTCAACTGGTTTGATTCATAACTTGTTACCTCCGAAGCCAATCCAAAGTAAGGTAATGGTATGGAATGCTCCTCCTTCCCCTTGGATAAAATTAAATATTGATGGATCAAGTCTTGGTAATCCGGTGCTTGTGGTATTGGCTATATTGTTCGAGACTCAAGTTCACAGGGTCAAAACATGTTCAACATGGGATCAGTTTATTTGCTGAATTAGTATCTCTAAAATTAGTGCTTCAACATTGTCATCTAGAAGGAGTTCAAATATAAAAAATTTGATTTTATTAATTAAATTTGAATTTGAATTTATTTACAATTGGAATTAATTAATTTTAATAAAAATAAACCTAATATCTTTTTCTTTATACTAGAAATAAGTATAAAGAAGGTAGCACTCCTGCCTATTCCACTCAAACAGGTTAAGTCTCTTTTTATCTACTCTGTAGAAACTATTAGACGTTGAACGCGAAATAGGTTTTAGAAATAAGTTTCTATAGGAATTTTGAATCAAATATGATTCTTTTGTTTTATGATTCATGTTTCTTAAATTATTCAATTATTAAGTTTTGAATAGGAAACAATAAAAAGAAATTTCACTGTGCCCATGATTTGATTATGATTAGTTTCTCAATAGTTGTATTAGAACCTCTTTTAATTTTAATTGTTTACTTTATTTAATTTTGTGATTGTTATTATTTTGATAAAAATTAAGGCTTAAAACAATTAGTTAGGGTTTGTATAAAATTAAAATTCCCTTTGTTTTCTATTTTCTGAAGAAAAAAAACCATGCTTCAATTTGATTTAGGGTTTCTAGAAGCCCAGAGCATGGCTCCCACATTATGTTTTTTTCTAGATCTTATTCTTGTAACTTCATCGCATGTCATAGTTTGTGCTTGAAAACAAAATATGTGTTGTTGAATTCTAGCAAACTACCCGATGAATGCATGTCACCCTAGTTTTATGTGGATTTGATGTTTGTGAGTGCATAGGATGGAACTAGGTCTACAACCTGAATGTTGGCGTCTCCGGTGATGAATTTTCGCCAGCAGTGGTTGAACCAATGGTAATTATCGCTATTGGTTAAAGGCAAAACATGCCCATAAAACTACAATGGAGATGGTCTCCCCGAAGAGAAGAATGCGTTGAGATCTTGAGGAGCACCCCTGACAAAGGAGAAGCACGGGGGTGGGGTGGGAGACGATAAGAGAAAAACCTAAATGCAAAACACGTAGGACCAGTGTCTGGTGAGTCAATGTTGCTAGCACGTGCGCGCACCATTCAAAGCCAAACGTTGACGCCGCAAAAATGTTCTGGCTCATGAAGTACAGTCCCCACTCTTTTCTATTTTAATTTTTATATGTTGTAAGTCTTTCTTTTTAATTAAATTCATTTAATTGAGATTTAATTGATTTAAATTTCTAATAAATATGAAAAAGTGTTTTTAAAATGTTTGAAAATTGTTTTCAAAAGATTATCTTTATTAGGAATATTTTAGAATTAAGATTAATTTTTCAAAAATTTGAACTATGAAATTAAATTAGTTTAGAATCAAGCAAATGTTTTAAACGATTTCTTTCATAATTTGATCATGTTAGAAATTACAATATAATGAGATTATATTTTATAAGACTAAAATTTTTTGAAAATTTAAATACCTCAATTAAAGATTAAGTACATGTAAAGAACATAATTGTTTCGTTCCATTACTTAAGAATAAAACCATACTTCTATTTCTTGTAAGGCTTGTTAAGCAAACTCAACGCCCCTTTTAACTTGAATATGTTTAGCTTAAATTAATGGAACACACTTAGATAAATTTGTGTGAATTGAATAAGTAAACTTATGATCATATGAATTTAGAAGCAGACTTGAGAATAATATATAAGATATATTTTGGCAAAGAGTTGTCATTTAAAGGATCTAAGAGCAACATAAGATACGGCTGATAAAATTTTTTATAAACTTAATTTAAATTTAGTTAGTTTATTGAGCAAACTAAAGATCAATCATTTTTTAATAGGATTATAACCCACTAATAATTTCTCAATTTACTAGTAAGGGTTATTATTTTGAATAAAATAGTGGAATTAATCAAATATCTATTAAAGTTCTTATTTTATTTGATTTTGTGGTGAAAACTAATACTTCCTTTTTTATGCCTTTTGTTGTTAGAAGAAAATGAGTATCAATCTATCCCTAAAAAGCATCTTTGATGATAATAAGCTTATTGGACATAATTTCACAGACTGGTTTCGAAGCTTGAGAAGTCTTTTCAAACAAGAAAAGAAATTGTATGTTCCTAATACTCCACTTCCGCCACAATATCATATTGATAATGTGACGTAGTGTGGGAAGGAAAAACAAAGATAAGTATAATAGAATAGGCTATAATTGATGTAGATTATAGCTGGAACTTGAAAATAGGGCTTAGAGTTTGTAGAAAAACCTCTAAAAGCATAAAATTATTTGATTTGTAGCACCCCCTTACCTCAAGGTACATACCGGGACGCCCGAAGGTTACCCCGGTATATATCCTATGACAAGGGCGAGCTACGTTCGATCACTACATTCATTTCCAATGGCATGGTATCACAATTGACTTAAAAAGCATCATAAGAAGATCACAATATTTTAAAACCTGACTTTTTTCCTCATTTCATTTCACAAAAATCGAAGTCTACATTGTCTTTCAATATACTTAATATAAAAGAACTACATGAGAGAGGAAAATATAAGCAAGCTATCTAAACTGTCCACAGATTCCAGCTGACCGACCTTTGAGCTATGACTTCTCTTGCCAACACACACTCCACACGGCTAGTAGAGCCTTTTAGTAGCTAGAATCGTCTCTCGGTCCTGAAAAAATAACGTTGCAATTTTGATGAGTTTTGCGAACTCAATGAGGTAACCATCATCGATGGTT
>JAOSBK010000205.1:22915832-22927882 GCA_027568895.1 Erythroxylum shatona | reverse complement strand
GTACAAGACTAATCACTTTGACAAGAATCTAAGCACAACAGAACTTGTTAAAACCAGCACGCAAGGAGACGCGGCGTTAAGCCCGCTCTCAGACTCGAATCTTTCGTATTTTGGTCTAAACAAACCTGTTTGACACAACTAAGGATACTTCCTGGAAAGCAAGGCTGTGTCATTTTGTGCAAGAATGTGATGCCTAACATAAATGTAAGTTCTCTTTGACGTCCATCAAAGGTAATAATCTAATTGGCTCGACCCAAGTATTGGTTAGTACATATGCTCCATAGACCAGAACGATCTGACTTGTTCCTAATTGAAACCGAAATATTTGTTCTCTACTAGCATACGTTAATGTCAGCTTATCGTTTTAAATCTTCTGCATTAATTATAAATATGGACTTTTGTATTAGATTTTGTGGAAGCTCAGGACAAGGGTCATGACAGCTGCATTTAAAATAGCACTAACCTTTGCGGTCAATTTGATGGTAAATGCTTGAGCTTTCTTCTTGCACACAAAAACAATAAAAACTTGTGGTACAAAGAACGAGTTCAACTTTAATAACTTATAGTATCTGTTCATTTTTATTTATGTTTTTAATTTTTAATTTTCAAATTCAGTTAAAGAAATGTTTGCTTGAGATCTTAATTTCTGTTTTTAGTTTTGATTTTTCCTAGATTTTACAATTTATGAAAAATAACACAAATAGTTTTTGTTTGTTCTTTCTATTTTTTATAATTTGATTTAGTATTAAGTAAATATATTTTTAATTATTTAATATTAATTATTAATAATTTAATTTAATATTTTATAATTATGAATAATTTAATTTAAATATTAATTTAAAATAATTTTAATTTAGTAATTATTAATAAATATAGTTTAAAATTAAAAATATATAACATTTTAATAAAATATTATTTAATAATTATAATTAATTTATAGATAAAAGTATTTATTTTAATAAAATATTTAATTTTTTACTTGTAAAAATAATTTATCTTTAAATTGAATCTAATATAAAATTATTATTAGTAATAAAAAAATATAACTATGTTTCCGTTAACAGTCAAACAAATTTTGTTTTTATTTGAAAATTAGAAATTAAAAATAAAAAACAAGAACTAAAAATAACAAAAAAAAGAAGTGAAATCAATCGAAACTTTAATTTAACGGAAGTTAATTATAAAACTTTTCATCTTTTTGTAGAACATAGTGGACTTTTTAAAGATTAGCATTACAATATCTTTCCTAATTAACATCGAAATTTTTTTCTTGTAATTGCTTTCTTGATGTTCTAAAAAATACTGGACCTGTCTATACAAATAATGTATACAGGTTCTCATTAAAAAGAAAACATGAGAGCAGCCATGCAGACGAGAAGTATGGTCAAAATAAAGAGGAAAATAGGGCCTCAAAATTAATGGTGGAATTTAATTTCTTTCAAGTTTGTTATTTTAACTTCCAAATTAATGTTACCTTTCTTTCTTTCAATGAGTTTTAATGTTAATTTTTAATATTAATTATTTTTTGTAGTTCTTAATCTCTATTTTTTCTATTTTTATCAACGCATGAATATAAGATACTCTAACTTAATAATTGCCAGTTAAAAACTTTCATGACTTTAACTTCTGATTGATAATTTAAAGATAAATTTTCTATTTTTTTATATTTTCAACTTTTTGAATGCTCGCTAGGATAATTTTTCTGGTTTTTATTTGATGTCATTGATTTTTTTTGCTTTTTTTAGGTTTTAATTATTCAATCACATTATTTAATCATAATTATTATTAAAGAGCTTTACTTTAATTTAGATGATGTAAATTAGGGAGCTTTATTCTTATTTATAATTCTATATTAGAAAATTATTTGAATACAAAACTCAAAGTTTTGTAGAAAGAATATTACTTAAGTCAAGATTAATTATAAATTATGAACCTCTTTTTAATAAAGTTTTATAATGAATAAATTATAATATTCATGGCATAAAATATTTATTATAAAAAGTTCTATATTCATATCTATGTTAAAATTTAACATAGATCTAATTTTTAATAAATACAAATAGGAATAATTTTATTACTTATTGATTTCAAAAAAATGAAAACCAAAATTTTGTATAAGAAAACTTGTACAAGTCCGACATCAATTAAGGAGCTTGACCATAGCTAATTATAGAATTTTATTCTTATTTGTAATTCTATTTTAAGAAGGAAATTATATGTACATAAAAAAAATCAAAGTGAGTGAGGTAATTTTGATGGTCACTAATTTAAGTCATTTATGTATGAATGTTAAATTTTAATAATAATAACATGCTTTAAAATTTTAATAATAATAATATGCTTTAGAAGTTTACATATTTGTATAATGCCGATTTATTAGAGCCTTTTTTTTTAACTTTGTCTGGGATCTATAAAATATTATAAACGACCTTAAAAATAAAATACAATCTTATTACATATATTATGCGTTAAATGAAAAAAGAAAAAGTCATAGGCCTTATTTTGTAAGTGACTTATCAGCCATTTTTTGGCGGTTTAAAATGTTTTAGCTATTTAACCATGTTAATTAAATTATATTATATCCAAAAGTTATTACAAATTACTCAAAGAAATTTAGAGAAAGATTGAGATAGAGATAGTAAGTTTATTATTTAAATTTAATATTTTTAATTTTAATTTTTAAAGTTGAATTAATATCAAATTTAAGTTATAATATATAAAGAGTTATGATCTCATTATATAAATCTTCCTTTAACTTTAAAAATAAGCATGAAGATAACTAAAATGATTGAGTAAATTGTACGAAAAATTGAGAAACATCCAATAGGATGACTTTGTTTTAAATGACGGTATTAACTTCTTTTATCCTATCTAAATTCTTATGAAAATATTCAAAGAAATACTCCTTATAAATATTTTTTTATAATCATGTTATTATAAGTCATTTTACACATAAATAACTAATCCTAAGCAACACCGTTATAAAACCCGGACCGGACCGGTTCGACCGGTAACCGGTCGGTTATCTGGTCCGGGTGACTCCTAAAAATCGGTCTCTAATTGAACCAGTGAGAACCGGTGAAAACTGGTCAATTGACCTGTCGAATAGGTCTGGTTCGACAACTGGTTTAATAAGTTTTTTATTTTTTATTTTTTATTTTTTAATATTATTTGGTATATTTTTCTATTTTTAAATATTACTAATATTATATATAATTAAATATAATTATGACGTCACACCGTTTCGACCAGTGGTTGAATCAGTTGAACTGGTCAAATCGGTGACCAATAAAACCTCCGATTTAATGTCTGGTCTAAGTTTTAAAACCTTACTAAGCAGTTAATTTGACCAAATATATGAATAAATAATTAATATTATCTGTTGGTTAAATTAATTATATTAATCTGTTACCAACTAATAGTTAATAGAATCAACTGACCGCTAATATGAACATAGCTTTCTAGTAGCTAGAACTCATGAGGATTCCAAAGGCCTCCACGTGGACCACGTGCAATTATTGTTGGGAGGTTTTGATCTGCAAGGTATATGGTTCCCATGCAAAGGAACAGAGCATTTAGCTTTGTTTCTTTTACATTGTCTATTTGTCATAGTCACTTATAAATCTCCATATTTACTTGCATTTCTTCTGTAACTACGTAATTACATCAATTACTTATGTGTCCCTGTTTTATCATTATTTTCGCCATTTCAGGATATAATACAAAAAATAAAAATAAAAAAGGTCACCAACGAGCAATGATATCACAAGTCGGTTATGGGCTGAAATGAGGAATGAGTCCTCGAAACTTTATTTTAAGATGAGAATTTAATACGAGAACAATAACGTTTTATTATAATAAGCCAAAAAGAAGACACAGGAATAAATACTATTATTGTGTGGGTAAATTCCATATTTACGCCAATTCAAACTCAGTTGGTTGACTAAAATGCTATTTCAGCTTCAGGAATCATAATTCCCATTTATCTAAAAACAGAAAAACATAATGGGCACATCTTATTTCTTTAAAATTACATTTACCTAATTGCAAAAGAGGACAAAATATAGGTAAATTGCAAAGACCCACCCTATCGCTTTCTCTCTCACAAACAGGTCCCAACTTGAAAGTCCCCACTTATTATTTGATTTTCATCGCTCTCGCTCCTGGCTCTCTTCTTCGTTGTTTCTTTGAGATCCAGAATAAGTCTCGCAGAAACTGAAAAGATCCAACCTTTCTGCTGTTAAATCACAAGTTTTATTGTTTCTTGAGCTGGATTATAGATGGTATAGTGTTCTCTCAGATTCTCCATGTTATAGTCATATTCGAGCTGTTTTGCAAATGCCACTTGCCCTTGAATCATTCTGCTGTTAAACTACTTCTTTTCTTGTTTCTTGAGTTGAATAATAGGGATTATCTCCCGTTCCGTTAGATTCTCCGAGATATAGTTATACTCGCGCAGTTTTTGCAAGTACCCATCTGCCCTTTGATTCATAGTCTCTCGTTTTCAGCTACTATAATTTAGTCCACTTCACCATTTGTTTTGGCCGCACAATCTCTTTTCTTGTCTTTGCCTGTTTTTGTTTCTTTTAGCTACCTATAGTCTCATAAGTTGCTTTAGCTTCAAGGACTCGTAAAGATTATTGCTTTATTACGTTTGCGATCTTTTTTCGTTTTTTGTTGTTTTTGTAAGAGATTTTAGGTTTTTGAGGTTCTTTGTCTCCGTGGAATTTACTTGAACTTAAGGGTCTTTTTTCCCACCCCACCCCACCCCCCAAATCTCAAGCTTCGTGATGCTTGTTCAACTTTATTAGGCTAGTTTCGTTTTGTTCTGTTTTGGTTAAGGTTAAACTCGATTGCTTTTTGATTTTTTGGATCAAAAAGCTAACTCTTAGTGTTCGATTCTTCAAAGACTTTTTATGCGTTGCTGCCGAGATGCAGCCTGATCAGAGAAAAAAGGTACAGTATCATTCATATGAAAATGAATATAACATGCCTATTGATCATTCGTGTTTGTCTGTGTTAGCTGTTGCACTGCGAAGCAAGATCAACGTGGTTGTTTATGAGACTTTGGATTACACTGGTTTTAATAGCTGTTAATTTTGTTGGACAAATATGCTTCCTTTTATCATCTTAGGATCTGAGTCCATTTTAAGATTTGATCCCTGTGGTTTTCAGATGATTTCTATTGTCCAAATTATACTGGATCTTTCTTTATGTGAAGGGTATAGTTCCTAAACATCTGGAAGACAAATAACATCTTGTCATGGTTCCTAAGCTTCTTGAACACATGCTAATGTTCTCCTTTTACAAAATGTTGGAGGATCCCACCATCAATCAGAGTTATGCAACGTTTGCAGAATTATGATTTTTTCCCCTTTTCTCCTGTTTCCTTCTTTCCTTTCTCATTCTGGTGGTAATTGTATGAGGCACTTCATTATCTTGTTCATGGGAAAGTGTCAACTGAAAATATCTATAATCTTACACCTTAACAGCGATAGGAGATCAATTCTGGCGATGTTATTGCAGTGTCTAAAATAATGTTTTACTTCCAAAGAAATAGTTCTGGGCAATTTATGTACCGTATCTGTTGTTGATATACTCTGTAAAGTCATGTTTCTTTTGTTACGATACTTTAAATGTGTATTAGTATCAAGCTATTCTCCCTGTGGGTACATACTTGTGCAGGTGGTATAATCAATGGGATAATACTTTAGCCCATGTGTTTTGAACAGTTGTAATCATTGCAGTAGGCAGATTACACAGGCCAAATGTTTCACGTGATTAAAGTTTAAAGCTGAATCATTCTATCGGTAAAATAGCAGGTTTTGCGGGGTCATGGTGAACATGACAGTGATAATCGAGTAATTTGTCCTGTTTACAATGATATGCAACCTTCAGAAATGTGATTGCCCACGGCCCTTCTTGAGCATAGCTTGAACACATTTAAGACAAAACTGTCATAAAATTTATTTTGGGACCTATACTTTGTTTGTAATTGCAGAACCTGCTGTACCTTTTCATGGTTGATGTTGTTTGTCTTA
Organism: Erythroxylum shatona; assembly: GCA_027568895.1. Lineage (NCBI taxonomy): Eukaryota > Viridiplantae > Streptophyta > Magnoliopsida > Malpighiales > Erythroxylaceae > Erythroxylum > Erythroxylum shatona. The sequence continues at coordinate 22,921,841 of JAOSBK010000205.1, read as the reverse complement.
ATTTGGTGGTGCAGCCAACTGTGGATGTCGACTTTTTCACAGAGTATGGTGAGGGGAGCAGGTACAGGATAGAGGAAGTAATTGGCAAAGGAAGCTATGGTGTTGTTTGCTCTGCTTATGATACACATACTGGAGAAAAAGTTGCTATTAAGAAAATTAATGATATCTTTGAACATGTCTCTGATGCCACCCGCATCCTTCGCGAGATTAAACTTCTTAGGTTGCTGCGGCACCCAGATATAGTAGAAATAAAGCACATTCTGTTACCTCCTTCCAGAAGAGAGTTTAAGGACATATATGTAGTTTTTGAGCTAATGGAATCAGATTTACACCAAGTTATTAAAGCAAATGATGACTTAACCCTAGAACATTATCAATTCTTTCTTTATCAGCTTCTTAGAGGGATGAAATACATACATACAGGTAAAGTAATACTCTTGTTACTTTTGTTGTGAATAGTATTATGTTCATGTCTTTACCATTCTAAATTCTTTTAATCCTGCAGCCAATGTCTTTCACCGTGATCTAAAGCCTAAGAATATCTTGGCAAATGCTGACTGCAAGCTGAAGATTTGTGATTTTGGTCTTGCAAGAGTCGCCTTCAATGATAGTCCTACTGCTATCTTTTGGACTGTAAGTTTTTCTGTGTTCTGTCTTTTCTGGTGTGATGCTCAAATTACAATGTGGTAAAGATTCAAGTGTGATGATTCATGCTAATTCTTGATCAATGTTTGAACAGGACTATGTGGCCACCAGATGGTATCGAGCTCCTGAATTGTGTGGATCTTTTTTTTCAAAGGTGCTGGAATCATCATGACAAACCATTTGCTTAATGTTCCCTGACCATATATTATTTTTCAGTTTTATGTTAAACTTTGTGCTATGTGAAGCTCGACGAGTTGGACATCTTAGAGTGAGATCTATTCTGGCCATAATTCCATATACCCTATTGATTTCTCAGCATGAGAGTAAATGTTGCGATCGTGCAATATTGTTAAAGAGTTGAAGAGCCTTCACGTTTAATAAACTCCTTCATTCTCTCTCTCTCTCTCTCTTCCCCACCTCTGTTTTCCCTCTTAGGTTAGGGTGGGGACAGGGAAGGGTTTGAAACTGGCGATGGTGAAGAATTGTTGTCCAGTTCTATCAGTGTGCAAATGCAGTAACCTCTCATTGGTTGTATAATGATGAATTGGTTTTACTATGTCTAAAGAAGTAATTCTGTTGCTTTCAGTATACCCCAGCAATAGACATATGGAGCATTGGATGTATCTTTGCAGAACTTCTGACTGGGAAACCTCTTTTCCCTGGAAAAAATGTAGTCCATCAACTGGATTTGATGACTGATTTATTGGGAACACCATCGGCTGAATCCATTGCCAGGGTATGTAAACTTGCTTTGATATGACAAAAGGATGATTATTTTGTATTTCTTGCACTAATCAATATCTTTGTTGTTGGAGTCATAGTATTTGACAGAGTATTGATATCATATGAACAGGTACGCAATGAGAAAGCTAGGAGATACTTAAGCAGCATGCGGAGGAAGAAACCCGTTCCTTTTTCGCAGAAGTTTCCTAATGCAGATCCCCTTGCATTACGATTGTTAGAGAAAATGCTGGCATTTGAACCCAAAGATCGACCTACAGCTGAAGAGGTAAACATTTATGCTTTTACATGATCATATTCTTGATTTTGTGCTTATTATCAGAGAAGCTATTTTCCTGTACTTTGGTAGGCTCTTGCAGATCCTTATTTTAAGGGTTTAGCCAAGGTTGAGAGAGAACCTTCTTCTCAACCAGTTTCCAAGATGGAATTTGAATTTGAGAGACGAAGGATAACCAAAGAAGATGTTAGGGAACTCATATACCGAGAAATTTTGGAGTATCATCCTAAAATGTTGAAAGAGTATCTGGAAGGTTCAGAGCCAACAGGTTTCATGTATCCTAGGTATTGCTTACTGAATATGAATAATATTTTCTATTTTAATGATTACATTAGATTTTATGTTCAAATGCCTTGGGCATGGGAATCTTTATTTTGTGCACGTTGTATATGCAGCGCTGTTGACCATTTTAAGAAGCAATTTGCTTATCTTGAGGAGCACTATGGAAATGGTGCAACTGTTGCTCCGCCTGAGAGGCAACATGCTTCGTTGCCTAGGTATCCCTATTAAATATTTTTTCTGACTACCTACTTTTTAATTATGGGCCTCTTTCATGTTTTTCTATCACAAAGGTGATTAACTATTTAAGTTTGTTACGACATACACTTGTGAATGTTTAATGTGTGCAGGCCATGTGTACTACATTCAGATAATACAGTACATAATCCAGCTGATGTTGCAAATGATCTTTCCAAGTTTTCCATCAAAGAAACTGAAAGGCCAGTCATGGACAGAAATGGAGGTATCCCAATGACAAAGCTTCCACTTCAAGTTCCCCAAAGCATCCAAGGTAACTTTGTGACTTGATGATTTAATCTTTGTTCTAATTCCCTTATTATCTTTCGAAAGATAAAGAGTTCCCAAAAAGAAAAAGCATAAATAAAAGACCCATGTATTTCTCTTTGCTTAAAACGTTCCTTTCAGTAAGATCAGTAAGGTTTTGTGTTCAGATTCTGTCATTCTGACAGAAGTATGAATAGCTTGATGTTTTGATTATCTAATCGTAGGGATCTTCATCAACATGCTTTTATTACAGAATTTTTGTCCACTAGGCACTAGGTTTACTACCTATAATTGCATAAGCATTTACATTGTTAGCAGGCCAATAACTCGTGATTTTATTACAGCAGAGTTTTGTTGTCTTAGTACTTTTTCACTTTGTTATGACTGTAGTTTGTGAACTTGTTATCTTGCAACGCTACTTGGCTTCATAGAAACATTGATGAATGCATATATACACCGATTTTCCAAATGCATTTGATATGCATTTTCAGCTCTGGTGAAAGTATGAGCTCTGATGTGTGTATTCTGGTCAGTCATTGATCTTGTGATTTAAGACTTGATTTTGTTATCTGTTGTTAAGTTTATGCATTTTGTAGTATACCTGGTTGCTGAGCCTCTGAGCCCTTGGGATGTAAGGTTGACTCTTAGTTTGATTACATGCTTCTTTGGCAGGTGCCGCAAAACCCGGGAAAGTTGTTGCTTCACTTTTGCGATATAATAATTGCGGGGCAGCGGAAGCTCTTAATCAGCAAAGAATGGTCAGGAATCAGCCTATTTCAACTCAATATAGTGGTGCTAGAAGAAACCCACCCTGTAAGAACTATATGGGAGAGGATGAAGTAATTGAGGGGTCCAATGGGTTGAACCCAAAGCCACAAATTATGGCTAGGAAAGTTGCTGCCGCTCAAGGTGGATCTGGAAATCATTGGTATTGACCTCATTTATTACGGCAGTAGTGAAGTTGCTTCATCTAAGGAATAATCTGCCGGCAGTATGAAAATTTATCAGATTCTAATGCTGTTATCTAGTGATTCTTCTATCCACAAGTTGACAGCTGAGGTTATGAAGGTGGGGACTTGCGTTGGACGAGGAAAGTAAGCTGCAAATTGTGATTCATGTCTAATTAAGGTTGAAGGCTCTTTTATACTTGAACATCAAGCTGTCCTATTTAGAGCATCAGTCAGAAATAGGATGTATTATAACCGGGAAAGATACAAGGGTAAAGGGATTGGTTGGCATTCAAAGTTATCAGTTTCTCTTGAGGAGAATTTGACCCTGTTTATTGACCATCTTACTTGTGTAGTTTCATCCTGAAAATAAGGATCTTGGTTTATCCCAACTCCTGTTTGATACGCTCTCTGAGAAGGGACCTTCGCTGTTAGGATGCAACCAATGCTATATTTATTTCGGTAAATGTAATTAAGGACACTCATGGTGCGCTAATTGAATGATTCATATGCTACCACTTTTCATTCAAGGTGGTTCTGTTGGAAGTCCAAGTGGTGGTTTATTATGGTACTTTATGATCATGTGGAATGATTGAGTTCCACTATCTAGTTTTATTCTTAATTGTTGGAGATATTTTTGCTATATCTATATGAAGAAAATAAAAGTATTTAAATATGCATATACATATTAAAATGATAAGATAATAATAGTTAAAAATAATATGAATAATAATAAATATAAAAGATAACAATAATAAATAAATAAGTAATAAATACATTTAAATTAAGTAAGGAAAATATTTAAGCTAAATAATTAAGAGAAAAGTATTTCATATTGATTTTTTTTGGCTAAATATAATAGAAAAATGTTTATAAGACATGTGAGAACAACAAGGATTAGATCTTTTATTAGTATTTTAATATATCAAAGTTTTCTATTAAGGTTTATGTCTTTAGTAAGATCCAGCAATATCATATTATTTTTTATTATCTCTTTTAATAGGGTGTTTGGTTCACCTGTCGAAATAGATAAGAAATAATATAGTTATTCTTAGGAATAAAATAGATGATGAATGGAGTGGAATGAGTACTACTTAGTTTATTCATAAGAAATTCAAATGATGAGGTATACCAATGTTTGGTTTGAAAATATAAATTTAGAATGACAAAATAATAACTCACAAAAAGACCAAGATATCTATTGTAGTCCCTACTAACTACATTCTTCTTCTTATTATTATCATTTGCAATTATCATTACCATTCCAGGAATAGCTAAAGACATGAGAGAGGGTGTCTTTAAATATTCTGCAAATTTAAGAATAACTAAACCTTAGGATTATTTATTCCATATAATTTGTTCAACCAAACAAAGTAGCAACCTATTACTAGGAATAGATGAGGAATATAATAGTCACTCCTCGCAGCGAAACACCCCATAATTCTTAGGCCTTTTTTTTCCTTTTACATTCTTTAAGTATAATCTTCTTATATCTTCTCACTATAGTATATGAGTGTCTCGTTTTAACATGGTCGAAGCGCCTAAGCCTTATCTCTCTTAATTTTCCATTAATATTAGCCAACTTTAATTTATCTCTTATCAATACATTCTTGTCCTTATCTTTTTTAGTAAAGTTGCACAACTAATGAAGCATCCTCATCTCTGCTATTGTTAGCTAATGACTATCCACCTATTTTATAGATCAACACTCTGCTTCATAGCACATATCCGACCTAATTGCTAAATGATATAAGTTTTAGTGGTGTCTTTTCGTCACATAAATCTTTTAATGCACTTCTCTATTTAAGCCACTTGATATGATACGGTGAACTATGTCTTCATTGATATCTTTATTGTTTTGGATGATAGATCTTAGATACTTAAAAACACTTTTTATGGTATAACTTTTAAACCAATCTTTACCTCCACACCGGTAACCATCTTATGGTCAAAAAAGTTACACTTTTAAGTACTCAGTTTTAGTCTTGCTTAATTTAAAACTATTCAACCCTAGCATATCCTTCCAAAATTTTAGCTTGACACTGACATCCTCTTTTTCTCATCCACTAAAACAATGTCTTTAGTAAACAAAATATGCCAAGACACATCCCCTTGGATATTCTTGACGAGCTCATCCATCATTATTAAAAACAAAAAGGAGTTTAAGAAGGAGCCTTGGTGTAGCCCAATATTGATTAAAAAATGCTTTGTATCTCCTCCTATCGTCCTTACTCTAGTATTTAAACCTTCATACATATCCCTAATAACCTATATATAAGTCATATGAACTCTCTTAACTTCTAAACAGTTTCATATGATTTCCCTAAGTATCTTGCGATAAAACTTCTCTTATAAATACCATGTATATGTTACAATTTCTTTCCCAGCAATATTTCATTAATCTTCTTAGAAAATATAAAGCTTGTGTCATATAACCTCCTAGTAAGCCAAATTGGTTCTCTAAGATAGGTTCATCCTTTCTCACTCTTTTCTCAATCACCTTCTTGTTGGATCGGAAAAAGAAATCATGCTTTGTTTAGAAAAACGGTAGATTTCAAAACTTTTAAGAAATCATTACTTGCAGCGGAAGCAACAAATCCAAATCAACATGCCAAT
>JAOSBK010000205.1:22853386-22888900 GCA_027568895.1 Erythroxylum shatona | reverse complement strand
AGAAAGAGTAGATCGGAAGATATTCAATGTTTATTAACAACAAAAACTTTATTCAAAACATCTCACACATACTAGCATGATAACACAGATCCCCTCAACCAAGACGAAAAGTTTAGCTACTCATACTATAATCGAAAATGAAAGAAATAACAAAGTATAAAGTCTCCATCCCTGGTCCTTTACTGAAAAGCATGAAAATACTAAAGGAAGAAGTGTAAAAAAACATAAAAACTGGAAAAGAAAAGATGCAGAAACGAAAATCTATCCTAAAATCTAGTCTCCTTTGCGTGAACGACCATCCTCTCTCTTTTATGCTTGTTTTTCCTCTTATCTTTCCTTGATTCTCTTCTGATACTGTATCCCCCAATTTTAGGTAGTCAGTCCCCTTGAAAGATGGCAATATAATCTTCAAAGATTGTGAGAATCTCTATTTTTTACTTTTGAAAAGTGATCTGCAGATTTATTCCATCCTTAGGCATGCCCACGCTTAGTCATAGAATTGCTGTCAAATTAGAAATTTCAGATTTTCTTCATTCTTTTACATCTTTTTTATTCAATTTTGCCTCTAAGGTGTTGAAAATCATCTATAAACAATTATAAGATAATTCCATTAATTTTGGATAATAATTTTAACATATTAAAGATAATTAAGTATAAAATAAGTGCAAATTGATGACTTAACACCAGATATATTCTTAACCCAGTTTTCTTAAAATGGGTCAATAAAATAGTTAATTTATTTAACACTTTTTTTGTTGATAATGTTTTTTTTAATTTCTTAGTTTACCTCATTTCTTCTTAATCAATCTCTCTTATGAAAGGTACTGATGATGCTAACCAATTCAAATGACCATAATTATAAATTATACAAGCAAAAGTCATAAAGTGAAAGAATAAATTTCATATCCTAATTAACATACATATTCATCCCAAAGATACTTAAAACACAAAATTTATGAGTTACACATTATGCAACAAAATGTTCACACAATTTCATCCTAATAAAAAAAGTTATTCAATTGTAAAATTCACACACAATTGATATATACAAATGTAAAATTTACACACATATATGATATGCAACTGCATATACATCCCCACACTTGAACAACACATTGTCCTCGATATGGAAAACAAAAAAATACAAATAAAGATAAAGATAAATAAAGAATAATAAATACAAAGTTAGGGCAAGAATACTTTAGTGCTTCGGTGGTGATGGTGTGAGTGATGAAATTTGGAGACACTCTATGTTATAAAATTCTAGTAATTCACTCCCTAAAAATTAAACATAAAAAATAAAATAACAAAATACTAAAATGCCAACAAAATAAAAAATAAAACTTATCCTAATTCTTAGGTTGCCTCTCAAGTATTGTTCTTTTTCACGTCATTAGCTTGACATACTCTTGCTTTTACCCTCAACCTTAGTTCATAATAAGTGGTTTGCTACCACCGTTTTCTCTACATGACAATTTAGCAGCCTATAAGTAAACTACATGTTGGAAGATAATAAAAAGGACATAATTAATCAAATTAAGAAAACCAAGTAAGTTCAACAATGCCCTTTTTTTGTAACAAACTGTAAATAAAATAGGGAATAATGAAAATTCCTGAATTGTTTATCAGATCCAATAGTTGTCCTATAAGAAGGTGATTTGTTCTTTTTCTGCAATTACCCTTATTCCCTCTTCTTTTTATGCTTCTTGAACAGAGACTTCCTTATATTTTTCCAACTTTATGTCCTCTGTCAGTTGTTCCTCATCCTTTATTGCTTCATCCTTTGAAGATTTAACTGCATCAATTCTCATAAATGAACTGCCCTCTTTTAGATTCTTTAATATCTTATTCATATTGAATTTCACTTGTTCATCACTAATATGAAGGATGTGATCACGTTCATAGATATCTACCAAAGCTCTTCCAATGCTTATAAATGTTCTTACTAAGAATATAGTTTTGATCCTTTTCAAAGTCTAACACAACAAAATCTACAAGAATGATAAACTTGTCCACTATTATAGGCACATCCTCCACTAAGCCAAGCAATTTCTTTATTGATTAATCTACCAACTGACTAATCATAGAAGTTGGCTTCACATTGCCTAGCCCCAATTTCCTAAAAATTGACAAAGGCATACAATTAATACTTGCATCATATAAATATTTAGTAAACAATAAATTATCAACAACACAGGGTATCGTAAAACTCACTAGATTGATAAATGCAAATTGCATCGTATTTTAGGGCATAGTTTGATATGTGTTTAGCTATTAATTCAATCATTTAGTATGTGTTTAGGTTAAAATTGTGTTAGTTTGTTAATTATTTGTGTTTTAAGTATTTTATGGGTTAGTACAAGCTTTTGAGCTTAAATATTATATTTCTGCTAGTGTTTCAGGGTCAATATTAAAGAACGAAGGAGTTTCGAAAGACATTCGGGTCGAAACAAAGGCCATGATCCTAACAGGAGGCTCAAATGTGGGCCATGGTCGTGGCCTGCATAAGGTAAAGACGCATTTGCTTACGAACTTCACATTTTGAGGGATTTTTTGGACTTTTCAGACCCCGAAAGACCCTAGGGTTACCTAAAATATAAAGGACTATTTAGAGAACATTAAGAGGAGCATAAAGGAGCTTTTTTCATTAGCCATACATGAAACCCTAAAGAAAGAATACCAAAAGAGAGAAAGAAAAAGAAGGAAGAGGAAGAAGAGGAAGAATAAGCTGACTCGACGTGCTTCTCGGATCAGGAGTTTTCCTGACGTCGCTACCTTTTGTTGTCTATTATAAGTCATTATTTCCTTTTTGTTTCGATTTTATTTATGTATAGAATTGAGAGTGATAGTTAGATGATAGGATTTGGAATATTGATGATGTTCTAAACACTCTTTTGGAGTTTTATTTTGATTTAATGATAATTTAGTTGATTGTGTTTATTGGATGAATGTCATAATTTGATTGCGTTATTGCATAATTTGTAATAAACAGAGAGGGTGAATTAAATGAAAACGATTTAATCAAATTAATGAGAGTTAGGCAATTTAATAGAAACTGTGACAAATCATATTGGTAATTATACGGAGAGATATCCCTTGAGATGTTTCAATAGTTTATAAGAGTGCTTCAGATCTAATTATGGTTTGGATAATTTGTGAATTGAGAGATTGCAAATTTCATAATCTGATTAGGGTTTATAAATTTAGCATTTAATGGCTATAACTTGAGAGAGAGTAATCAACCCTAGGATAGTGTAGAACTAACACTCCATTGACATGTAATCAGCTAGGTTAGCTTTAACAATAAGTAAAATCTCCTTTCCCATAAATTGGTAAATTCCTTAAGTTGATTTCTATTATGATTGCATTTTGCTCACTTGTTAATACTTTTGTGATTAATTTCTAATTTGATTGGTTGAATTCAATTCTTGTAATTAATTTCTGTTGCATATTTTATTTTTTATATAGTTTTTCTGGCCTTAAATTTTAGGATTAGATTCCTCTCCTTCCTCGTGGGATCGATACCTTTAATACTACACTACAAACTGTGTGCTTGCAGAGTATTGAGGGTTTATAGGAATAAAACTAACCTCGATCATGGATCTAACAACTATGAGGGCATGTGGTTGGTAATTAAGTAGCTACAACTTTTCATCATGGAGACTGTTTGATTGCCATCCCAAGCCACTTTTTTAATAAGATGTCTTTGAGAATTTTTACATACTTGGGTATTGTAGTGCCCCTTTACCCTATGGTACATACCGGGATACCCAGAAGACATTCTAGCATATAACCTATGATAAAGGGGCCCTATATTCATTCATAACATTTAATTAGCATGGCATCATTCATCTTTGTTCTCTTATTGTCTCATCATTCATAATTCATATCCTTTTTCCATAACATATCTTATTGCTAAATATCAAGCAATTCATATCCAAATTTCATCATTTCCAGTTGCTAACTTCTTCATGTAAACCTCAATTTCAGCTCAACATCATCCATACACAATTCCTATTCCATACTTGTTCACAAACACTCAAAAAAATAGAACGCATTCTCATTCACTTAAGACAGAACATAATATATACATTCATCCACAATTTTTGCTACACCTAGTTCCCAATTTCATGTCAAAATTTGAGACTCTTAAGACAAAATTAAATTTTGATGCCTTAATAAGAAATCTAGCCACATGTCTCTAATTTAATTTAAAATAATAATCATCTCAATTGAACAACTACAGAGCAAGTTATGGCTAAAAGATAGAAGCATATTCAGAAACCATGTTACTGCTACATTTTTCCAACTCAACTACCAAATTTTGTCTCCAAATCTTACCCTAACACAACTCATACCAAGATCACCTTTTATACCCCAACACTTGTCATTCTCAACGCCATTTCAAATCCAAAAAATTCACAAATCAATTCATGATCATTTACCAAAAACAGGACACATTCATTAACTTATTCATAATTGATTTTCTACACTCATCCTAACACCATTATATGGATCATACAATTTCCAAAACATCTCTATAACAAATCATGGGTCATTAAATTTTCTTCTCTTAGTCTTCTACAAAGTGGGTTTCAGCTTGTTTTTTCAATGAGTCTTCTTGTTCTTCCCCACTCTTAAGTGTGATAGCCTTAAACTGTTCTATTAGATTTACTTCCATGTTGCTTGGAAGGCTTCTTACACTTCTTGTAGTGAATTCATAAGCTAATTAGCTCACTTGAATCTCTAGTTTGTGAATAGAAGAGGCACAATCCTTTGCTACTTGCTCGAATTTCCTTTCTAAACTTGTGACCTTTTCCATGAGCTTGTTCAATTTTGAATGATTTGCATTGAACTTTTCTTAATGAAATCCTAATAGACGTTGATTTCTCAACTATAACCCTGTGTTGTTATACCAAAAGAAATTTGGGTGGTTTTGCCACCCAATATTGTATGATTTTAAGTAAGGATTACTACATCCCCAACCACATTGTGCTCCATTAAAGTGGAATTACTACACATCGTTGTTTTCCATTAGGAATCAATCAGCTATGATATGGCTCTCTTATCTGTATAGCTCACATTTGTGTTGAATTGCTTTAAGTGGAGAGAAAGAGGTGGTTGTTAGGATGTTTAATTGCTTGGCAAGGTTGTCGATTTTAGTCTGTAATGTTGCCATTGAATTTGTGGCAATCATCCTTTTTGGATCTTGGAAGGCTAACTATTGTCTACTTCATTCTGATGTCTAAAGATAATTATTGTTCGCCACCTCTTCTAACATATTGTATGTCGCTTTCATTGGTGGTTTTGTAATTCCTTAATGAATATGTTGAGTCTTCGCCTCATGAAGTCCATAAGGGTCCTTTGCTCTCCATGATGTATTTCCTCCACCATCATTCTTTCTATCTATTCTTAGTGTTTAACTCTTCGAATTCCTCATCCTCGCCTTGTGATGTCTAGATTGATGTGTCATCTACTTTGCATTTAAACTTTCCTCTCTTTTTTGTTTTTTTTTTAATTTCTTGGGATTGGGAACCTCAATCACACAAGAAAGGGTAACAATTCTTTAAATGAAAGGAATTCAAATCTTCTTAATGCTAAAATCCTCGACAAAGGCAAAAAGTAGGTTTATACATTACTAGGGATCCTATTAAGCTACTCAATGAAAAGATGCTATACAGAGATAAATCCAAGTTCTACAGGCACGCTACTCTTTTCTAAGACATAATTTTAGAGTCTTATGGCTAAAGAATGGAGACTATAACAATTCTTAATTTTACAGGGATCTCCTATCTAGAAGGACCACAAACAAAAACAAATATCTCATCTCTAATGATGGAAGAGTATTTCATGACAAATCTGGGTTGTTGAACCATTCAGTGAATTACTTCAAGTACTATTTAGATCCCCTACTAGAATCTCCTCAAATCCCAACTCAGTTAACTCCATCATCCAAAAGTGAATCATAAATGAAAAGATAGCTCAACCAACTAGGCCTTTCTTTGAAGCTAATATCAAGAAAGCCCTTTTTATCCTGCATCCTATTAGAGCCTCGAGACTTGATGTATTTATTGCCTTCTTTTTTACAAAAGCTTAGGATTTTATCAAAATGTGTATATGAAATTATATGAAGGAGTTCTTCTTAATTTGAATAATGTTGAAAATATAGGATAAGATACATTTATTTTTGATTCCTAAATCCCCTAACACTAACTCCTGAATGTATTTTAGACCAATTGTTTACTGTAATACATTTTATTCAACCTAAAGTTAGTGTTCCCTCCATCATTAGTCCTTTTGCTTTCATCTAAAGGAGATAAATAAGAGACGACAACTTTCTTATCCTAGAGTTCCTCAAAAGCTATCTCACCAGAGGCCCTAATCATAATTGCATATTAAAGATTAACTTCAACAAGGCCTTTGACATTGTGAATTGGAACTTCATCCTTGATTCGTTGGAAGCATTTAGATTTTCGACACTTTTAACTCTTGGATCAAGGAATGTATCACTACTCCTTTGTTTAGTATCCTTATCATTTGTGAGCCTTCTCTAATCTTTAGATGAGAAAGGTAAATAAGGAAAAGTGACCCTATATCTCCATACTTATTGGAAGATTACAATTAATAATAGTAGTTCTTAGTAGTCTCCATATATTGGTCATCTTATCTGATGTTACCTAGGAAGATAATCAAGGAAATGGGAAGTTACTTAAGAATTTCCTCTTATCTAGAGATGTAGCTAATGAGCCCTATGCTAAGTTTAGTTAGAAAAGCATACGCTTGCCAAAGATATAGGATGGTTTAGGAATCTTATTAGCTTGATTAGATGAAATAAGGTCTTATTTGCTAAAGGAGTATAAAGAATCATCTTTGAAACCCAATCACTTTGAGTTAAATGATTCAAGGAAATTACTTGTTGGGGAAGAATTTCTAGGGCTCGAAGCCAAGAAATGATTCCTCTTATTCCATGCTATAACTCCTTAAACTTAAGGACATAATGCAAAATATGATTAAAATGACAATTAGTAATAAAGAGTCATTATGGCTCTAATAAGACAATTAGAGTGAAACTGAAGCTCTTTATCTCATATCCAACTTTCGTAACATCAAAGTATCATTCTCAAAAAAATGCTAAGGTAAATCTTATTATTAATGGCAATGAATGGAACTGTAATAGTAGGGTTAGTGGTTTCATTCAAGATGCATTCATTCTTAAAACTCTTGCTTAAGTATGAAACATAAAATATATTGAAATGTGACACTCATTTAGAGCTTTATCAAGTAGACTAAAGGGTCTTCCTAACTTAGAACTGAGATGCTTCCTCTATCTGTAGGATACATAATCTATAAATCATTTAAGCGGTGTTTGGTTGGACGTAAAGTTTTTAATAGAATGGAATGATTTATAATGAAATGAATTATAAATGGATGTAATATTAGAAAATTATTGTTTAGGAGGGATACAAAAGGTTCATAATATAATATAGTGAAATATTGTTTGAATAAAGGGTTTATAATGTAATATAATATAAAGTTATTTATTATTTTACATTCCATCCTAAACTTTCCAAATTGAAGGTTTTTCATTTTTACTGTTTAGGATGGAATGAGATATAATATGAAACTCTCATCTTCCATCTTATTACATTCAATTCTATTATAAACCCTCCTCCCAAACGATAGAGTAATATTCGATTTCGGTTCATTAATAAACTCCAATCAAACATATGGTTATGGTTAAATATTCAACAACTATGAATCATTAATTGATGTGTGTTTGCATAATTGTCGCATGACTCATCTTCCTATGCTTTGAGTAAAGGGTGATAATTGTCACATAACTCACACCTATGTTTTTGGTGGAATTAAAAGGTGATAATTGTCATACAACTCACCTATGTTTTTGGTGAAATTAAAGGGTGATAATTGTCATCTAACTCATCCTCTCCATGTTAACTAATCATCCTCCTACGCCTCCTTCAAAACATAACTTACCCATGATTTGTAAGGAAAGTCATTGATAATAAATCATATCATAGTGATTTTCTAATAAAATTCTGATATTAAAATATAGGATAAGATACACTTATTTTGATTCCTAAATCCCCTAACCCTAACTCATGAATGTATTTTAGACCAATTGTTTACTGTAATACATTTTATTCAACATAAAGTTAGTGTTCCCTCCATCATTAGTCCTTTTGCTTTCATCTAAAGGAGATAAATAAAAGACAACATCTTTCTTATCCTAGAGTTCCTCAAAAGCTATCTCACCAGAGGCTCGAATCATAATTGCACATTAAATATTAACTTCAACAAGGCCTTTGAAACTGTGAATTAGAACTTCATCCTTGATTCCCTAGAAGCATTTCGATTTCCCACACTTTTTAACTCTTAGATCAAGGAATTTATCACTAGTCTTTTTTTTAGTATCCTTATCAATTGTGAGGCTTCTCAAATCTTTGGGTAAATAAGGAAAAGTGACCCTATATCTCCATACTTACTGGAAGATTACAATTAATAACAATAGTTCTTAGTAGTCTCCATATATTGGTCATCTTATCTGATGTTACTTTGGAAGTTAATCAAGGAAATGCAAAGTTACTTAGGAACTTCCTCTTATATGGGGATGTAACTAATGAGCCCTATGCTAAGGTTAGTTAGAAGAGCGTAAGCTTGCCAAAGATATAGGATGATTTAGGGATATTATCAGCTTAATTTAATGAAATAAGGTCTTATTTGCTAAAGGAATATAAAGAATCATCTTTAAAACCCAATCACTTTGAGTCAAATGGATTCAAGGAAATTACTTAAGTGGGAAGAAATTCTAGGGCTTAAAGCCAATAAATGATTCCTCTTATTCCATGCTACAACTCCTTAATCTTAGGGACATAATACAGAATATGATTAAAACGACAATTGGTAATAGAGAATCATTGTGGCTCTAATAAGACAATTAGAGTGAAACTAAAGCTCTATATCTCGTATCCAACTTTCATAACATCAAAGTATCATTCCCGAAAAATGCTAAGGTAAATCTTATCATTAATGACAATGAATGGAACTGTAATAGCAGGGTTAGTGGTTTTATTCGAGATGTATTCATTCTTACAACTCTTACTCAAGTATAAAAGATAAACATATTGAAATGCGACACTCATTTGGAATCTTTATCAAGTAGACTAAAGGGTTCTCCTAACTTAAAATTGACATGCTCCCTCTATCTGTAGGATACATAAGCCATAAATCACTTAGACTATGTTTGATAGGACGTAAAGTTTTTAATAGAATGGAATGGAATTTAAATGAATATAACATTAGAAAATTATTATTTGGGAGGGATACAAAGAGTTCATAATATAATATAGTGAATTATTGTTTGGATGAAGGGTTTATAATGTAATACAATATAAAGTTGTTTATTATTTTACGTTTCATCATAAATCTTTCAAATCGGAGGTTGTTCATTTTTATTGTTTAGGATGGAATGAGATGTAATATGAAACCCTCCTCTTCCATCTCATTACATTTCATTCGATTATAAATCCTCCTCCTGATGGAATAATATTTCATTCCATTAATAAATCCCTAACTAAATATACCATTAAGTTGCTCACATTGAAAGGAGTTATGGTTAAATATTCAACAACTATGAATCATTAATTGATGTATGTTTGCATAATTGTCGCATGACTCATCTTCCTACCCCTTAAGCAAAGGGTGATAATTGTCACACAACTCACCACCTATGTTTTCGGTGGAATTAAAGGGTGATAATTGTCATATAACTCACCAATGTTTTTGGTGGAATTAAAGGGTGATGATTGTCATATAACTCATCCTCTCCACGCTAAGTCGCCAACCAATCATCCTCCTACGCCGCCTTCAAAACATACTTACCGATGATTTGTAAGGAAAGTCATTGATAATAAATGATATTTATCACAATGATTTTCTAATAAAATTCTGATATTAAAAATTACTCCGTAAGCTGCGTCTTCTTGAGTTGGATAAAATACACGCGCATCTTTTCTTTTCCGAAGAAATTCAAAAACCAAAACGAGCAGATTTTTCCCATGTCAAGACCCTAAGGCCCTCCTGTCTCTCTCACGTTTCCCATTCCTCTGCTTCTCAAATTCAATGCTCCAACTTCTTCCCCGCATATAATAATTAACTACCTCTCATGTTTCGTCAACTCTACTCGTCCCTTTCTCGCACTTCCAATCTCATTTGCCCAATCTTTTCGAACCCTAAATCTCGCAACCCCACGTACCCTAATTTCCATTTCTCTAAGCATCACAAAAAATCCGATCTTAACTTCCTTTCTCAGCCGACCCACCAACGATTCTTCGCTTCATATAGCAAAATGGCCGATACTCAGAAGCCGAAATCCCCCATTCCGCTCCTCGACAAAGCTTCCAAGGCGGAGTTGCTTCGCGCCTTTGAATCCTCCCTGGGTTCTGCATTCGGTACAACGCCAATTTGCCCACCACCCAACCCTCTGATTGTTGTAATTAGCGGTCCAAGTGGTGTTGGGAAAGATGCATTGATCAGTAAATTGAGAGAAGCACGGAAAAATCTGCACTTTGTCGTGACTGCAACGAGCAGACCAATGCGACCTGGCGAAATTGATGGTAAAGACTATTACTTTGTATCGAAAGATGAATTCTTGTCAATGGTGGAGAGGAATGAGTTGTTAGAGTATGCTCTTGTGTATGGTGATTATAAAGGTATACCTAAAAAACAGATTAGAGAGTATATGGCGAATGGGTATGATATTGTTATGAGGGTAGATATACAAGGAGCACAGACATTGAGGAAGATTTTGGGGAAATCTGCTGTCTTTATATTTCTGGTTGCAGAGAGTGAGTTGAAACTTGTGGAGAGGTTGATTGATAGGAAGACGGAGTCGGCTGATGCTTTGCTTGTGAGAATTGCAACTGCGAGAGAGGAAGTCAAACATGTGAAGAATTTTGATTATGTGGTTGTAAATGCTGAGGGTATGTTGGATGATGCGGTGAAGTTAGTGGAGTCAATCATTGAGGCTGAGAAGGCTAAGGTTCAGCAGAGAAATCCTGTGATTTAGTCATACACTTTGTTTGGTTCTCAGGTATTATTGATGCTTGTGTTCCAATAATTCTGTTTGCATGCTTTGCGTGCCAAAGTAGAAAAAAATTAGTTGCTATGAGTTTATACAGCATGAAAGTTACACGTCATGGTTGGGATAGTGTAGAATACTAATTTCCATCCAGAATGTGATGACATCTACAGAATCAGTGTCTTTCGACAGTATGCTTTTCTTTTGGCCCCTAATTAACAGTGCCTTATATCATATCAAATCCTGAAGAAGGCGAAGGAATGGAACTGCTTATCCGCGAAAATGAAGAGAAACTTAACTTACTAGCTTAGGATCCTATGCACTGGGTAAGCATTTTCCTTGGAATGACTGAGGGCCTTGGCAATCTCATTTATGTTGTTCTGGGCTTAGCCAGTACTTTTAACATTCCAAATTTACTAACCTCTGTTCAAAGATACTTTTAAATACTGTGTTGATGCATTCATATTCTAGACAAGTGTAAGCCCGTTTGGACAATCCTACTTCATGCCTCAAACGGTATTGATTCTATTCACTGTCTCAAATTAATTATTTTGGAGGGGATTGGAACGCCAGTCAAGCATTTTTGGTGTAAAGATGGTGGTGTGATGATTTTGATCAAAATTATAAAATGACCAATTTCATTGAATTGATTTTTAGCTTCATATCTTGTTGATGTTCTTTAATCAGGAAGTGGATTATCTGAGGTCTTTTGTTACTTTCCATGGGCACCACACTCTAGTTTATTTAAATAACTTAGTTCCCTTTTTATTCTCCCTCTTTCTTCTGCTCCTGAATTTGTTGGATTTAATTTTCGGGAGAATTGGAATTCTATTTTCCAGTATCATCTTCCTTTTATAGTTTAATTTGAAAAGTTCAGTCTTCTGATCTTCTCCAACAAACTATTTGGAGGAACCAGTAGTTATTTTTTCCTTGTATGGAAAATGCTTGAAATGGATTCTATCCTTGTAACCAGTGTTTTGAAAATCAGACTGAACCGGTCGATCGGACTAGAGAACCAGTGATCCGAAGCATGAAACAGTCCGGTTTAGCCCATATTTTTTGTGAGTGATTAACCCGTTCATTCTGCAGTCGGATCGGTAAAAACTATTGAACCGGTGAAAGAAAGGACCGGCTGGTCCATTTAAAATGCCTTAATTTTGATGATTTCAACTTGAATGAATGTTATGATTAGTGATCTTTTCTTAATCTTTTTTATGAAATATGACTAGTGAATTTTATTATCTTATTTTATGATGTGTTGGTGAACTTAAAAAAAAACGTGTATATTTTGAAGTTTAAAAGTTTAAGATAAGTTTACAATTAAATAAATAATTAAATAGCATGTTTAAAAATTATTATTATATATATAATATATAAAACAAAAATTTATATATCTATTAATTATTAATTTAATTACGGTTGAATTCTGGTTAAATCATTTATTCTTGATTTAGATACTTTTTTTATTCAGTCATCAATTTGGTTTTTAAAACATTGCTTGTGTCGCTGGATTAAATGTATTTATGTGTATCCCTTTTGTCGTCTTTTATATAGCACAAGGCATTTATGGCTTCATAAGGGATCGAGGGCTCAACTGCCCACCTGGCCAAGCTATATGTTGCATCGAAATGTCCATGCGATTTAAAAAGTAATTATGGTTAATTATAAAAAATATTCAAATTTTGCTCAATTGTGCAATAAAAATGTTCAAATATTTATTTGTTAATTCTAATTTGAATTTCAAAAACTGAAAATAAAATATTTAAGTTTTTAATTTTTTTAATTATAGCTTGACGTTAATATTTCTATTAAGTTTGTTGATGTTCTTGTCACATATTTTAGAAATTCTATATATTAATATATATCAGTCAAAATTAATATAACAAATAAAAATTAATGAAACGATGTCATTTAATTACATAATTAAAATGATCTCGTTGTTTAAAAATGGCTTAAATCAAATTACGCAATCTTGACGTCTTCACATTAAAAGCATTGGGAGAACAAACTAAACGAAGAGCTTGCTGATACAACATGTTGCGATGCGAGAGTAATTTAGAACATTGGAAGACCAATCAGAAAACAAAGAATTGAGGATGTCGAGGTAACAAATAGATAATGAAGGGCTGAGGTTTCGTTAATTGATTTAGGGATTCCATTTTTAACAATAATGTCGTTTTATTAATCTTCATTTGTTTTGTTAATTTTGTTTGACGTGTATTAATAATTAGGATTTTTGGAACATGTGACAAACTACGTCAATAAATTTAACGTACTAACGTCGAGCTAGAATTAAAAAAATTGAAAGTTTGAGTATTTTATTGTTACTTTTTGAAGTTCAACTAGAATTGAAAAATTCAAAATTTAGGTATTTTATTATCACTTTTTAAAGTTTGAGCTATAATTATAAAATTAAATAAAATTTGAATATTGTTTAATTAACCCTAATATATATATACTGTTTTAGAACCTTCTAGACAGTTCATTAATCAATCCTCTGTTTTAGACATCCTATCAAAAGTCAATAAAATATTATTTTGATGGAAATAATCTTGCAGTACGACAATAATTGCTGCCTAAGTCTAGCATTGCTATTGGTGACATTTATTATGGACTATCACGAGACATGATGCATTGATCCTTGTCTTTGCTTGAGTTGAAGTTGGGTAAATTTCTAGCAATGTTGTGAATACCATATCGAACTTAGTACCGAATTGAGTTGTAGTACGGTATTATACCAGTATCGATTAATATCAGATAAAATTTCAAGTAATTTTTTAAATTTATAAAATAGTCTCCGAATTTTTCAGAAATTGTAAAATAATCTATTGTCATATTGTACTGTTGTACTATATACTTTATAAGTTTATATTAACCTTATTTCTAAAAATCATAATAATAAATAATAACCACAATTAATATGAAATAACAATAATTTTCAAATATTTCACATAAAAATAATAACCACAATTAATGTGAAAAAGACAATTATCATCTTAGAATATAAAATTAAGAATAATACAAAATATTTAAAATATTACAATTTTATCATATAATAAATAATAATTAAATAAAAAATTCAAAACATCTAATAAAAAAATAACAAATATCCTTA
The DNA here is from genome assembly GCA_027568895.1 of Erythroxylum shatona. Taxonomy (NCBI): domain Eukaryota; kingdom Viridiplantae; phylum Streptophyta; class Magnoliopsida; order Malpighiales; family Erythroxylaceae; genus Erythroxylum; species Erythroxylum shatona. The sequence continues at coordinate 22,874,687 of JAOSBK010000205.1, read as the reverse complement.
ACTTTTAAACTATTACAATTTACCACAAGAGGTCAAGTAAAAGTGAAACTTGCAACAAAAATATTTACAATTAGATTATATATATAGAATTTAAAATAAGCATCAAATATAAGTAAAATTAAAAGAACAGGAAAAACAAAAACTTCGAACTTTATTCAACCGTTTACAGGAGGATATCCGCTATAACTAAACTAACCTCATTTATTATTTCGTACAAAATCTTCATCATTAAGAGGAGTCACATTATCATTATCATTCAAATTCAATGCACTAAATGACATATCAATGCTTTCTCAATTAAGATTATCTTCCAAGTCATTCATATCTATCAAATTTGGTTCCTCGGAAATCCAATTAACAAGAAGATCAATATTATCAATAGATATTGGATTTTTTGAACTATTTGTGCTATTAAGACTCCTTGTAAACAATAAAATTTAATTATTAGAAAATTATAAGAAATTATATCAAAATTAATAATAATAATAACATATCTTTCTCGAAGCTTTAAATTGTAAAGAACAACTACCAAGTAATTCAATCTCTTGTGCTCTAATTAATTCCTTTTCTTATAATGGATGAATTCAAATATGCTCCAGTTTCGTTCATAGTCCGTTACACTCACACATTGACTTAAAATTCAAATCGCAAATCTTTGCAATTCTGAAACATCACTTCCGAATTGATCCACCAAGATACTGTAAATTGTAAGATAACAAAAGTAGTGTTACAAACACAATAAAGTGATAATTAATTTACAACAAATAAGAAAAAAGCAACTAATACCTAGGGAAAGTTTTGTTTTTTGTCAAATAACAATCGTCAATCCAAAATCTCCAGAAGACAGCTTATAAAGCTCTATTTATGAGTTTAAAAGATCTTGCATCATTTCATACCTAACAATTGTTGTAATAGTGAATATCATTCCTCTATTAATTTCAACTTTCTTTGTAAAATCTAGTCTGAAATATACACTAGAATTCAAAAAATGTCCTAACTGCAAATAAAGGAGAAGAAAGTTATCTTTTCTATCTCTTATTGATGATTGAAATATACGGTGTATACAAAGAAGGCCTATGTTTCTGATTGACCTTGATTACTTCGTTTGCTCTTTCCATGGCATTTAAGAAAACTCCATTGTTAGCTTTTTTTTACTATTAGCTAATCGAAGCACCCTCACCAAAGGCTCACAAATGCAGGTAACAAATTGATATTGAGACCAAAATTCTCTATCTTCTAGTATAATGTTGGAAACCTCCAATCTAACATTAGACCTAGCATGCTGAGATGCAATGCACTTATCACTTGTAAATATTTGTCTTAACTCTTTCTTCATTCAAACAAAAGACTGAAGTGATAAGAAATTTGTTGCAAATCTTATCACACTAGGATGACACAAATTCTTACCATTGGTAAATTTCTTTCTTATCAAATTCAAATATCATGCACAATTATAGATAAATTTGATCACCTTTTTTGCTTTTAGCATAGTCTCATCAATAACAGAAAAATACCTAGGATTCGCTATATTCTCCAATATTAGGTCAATGTATTATACAGCATAAGAAGTCCAAAAAACAATTATATATATTCTGTAACCTCTTTCCTGCTGCTTTATAAGTAGAATCATTGTAAGTAATAAAATGAACAATCTTTTCTAGCCCTATTTCATTCATAACTTCATAAAATATCGCAAACAAAGTCATTCCTAATAAGGCCAGATGCATCAATAGACTTAAAAAACATAGAGCCATTTATAGAATAAACCAAAAAATTAATAATATACTCTTATCTCCTATTTGTCCAACCATCACACATGATTGAACATCTATAAGTAGCTCAATTTAGTCTTCTTTCTGCCAAATAACTTCTAATTTTAGGAACAAAATAACTCCAAAGTTTACCTATTAAGTCATCAATCGAAGAAGTTTCGTATCCCGGACCATAAGAGGCTATTGTATGTATCATAGGTTGATAATAGTAAGATTGTAAAGCAATGAATGATGAACTTGTATCATATCACCATCTAGCTACTACCATATTGAGATTATGAGTCACTTCTCTTTATTGTATTGCATTACGAATTGAAGGTTGAACTCTAGGAGTTGTTCATGGTGCAAAAAAACTAGTCACCTGCCTTCTTTTTTTCTAGCATCAAGTGCAGGTGTAACATTATCTTCTTACTGGCCCTAGAATGGAAGACTTATCTTCTTACTAGCCCTAGAATGGAAGACTATCACTACTACTACCACTACCACCTTCAACATTTCCACAATCATCACAAAAACCAGCAAATGAAGTTTCATTACCAATTTCAAAATTCAATCTTTCCCTTTGTCTTTCTCATGCTAATATTCTTCAAGTAAAGTTTTCATCTGTCACTTCACATCATGACTTATTTTTTTACATGGTTTCACATCTCCTTTAACCCCAGCTAAATGCTTCTTTAATCTAGTTATTCTTCCACATTTCAAATGCTTGTTACAAAACAAGCAAATGGTATCATTCTTCATATTAGGAATCAATGCAGCACGAGTTCAAGCTAGATCACTGTATCTTCTTGAAGTGGTTTGATCATGAGTACTTGAACTTCCTTCCATTTATTTGTAAAAATAAATAAATGCATATATCAAAATAAAAAACACATAATTTCATTACACAAATAGGCATGTCCATCTTATATAATATAAGTTATACATTATACACAATTCAATTTCTTCGAATATAATTCACCATAAGTCAAAAACTAACCATTCAAATTTTCAACAAGCATAATTACATAAAACATAAATAAGCAATTTCCATTTCCAATAGTCACAAAACATACATAAACCGTTTCTAACATTTTCCAACAATTTCAATTGAGCTATTACAAAATATACATGAACAATTTCCATTTTCAACATTTTCCATTCTCAATAATTTTCAACAATTTCATTTTCAACAATTTTGAACAATTTCAATTCAAAGTTTCAAAAATCACAAAACATACATAAACAACTAACAATTTCATTTCCAAATTTCTAACAATTTCATTTCTAACAACTAACAATTTCATTTCCAACAACTAATAATTTCAACCATCACAAAATAATGAAATTTACATAAACAATTTCAAATTTCAACAATTTCTAACAATTTTCATTTCTTAATTTCAACAATTTCCAACAATTTCAATTTAATCATTACAAAACATACATAAACAATTTTCATTTCTAACATTTTCTATTCCCAATAATTTTTAACAATTTTGAACAATTTCAATTCAAAATTTCAAATATAAAAAAACATACATAAACAATTTCCATTTCTAAATTTCTAATAATTTCATTTCTAACAACCAACAATTTAATTTCCAATAACCAACAATTTCAATCATCACAAATTCACAATTCACAAAATAATGAAATATACATAAATAATTTCAATTTTCAACAATTTCTAACAATTTTCATTTCTTAATTTCAACAATTTTCAACAATTTCAATTCAACCATTACAAAACATACACAAACAATTTCCATTTCCAATAATTTTCAACAATTTTAATTCAAAATTTCAAATATCACAAAACATATATAAATAATTTCTATTTCCAAATTTTCAACAATTTTCTTTCTAACAACTAACAATTCTATTTCCAACAACCAACAATTTCAGCCATCACAAATTCATTTCCATCAATTTTCTTTTCAATAACTAAAAATTCCGTTTCCAACAACTAACAATTTCAACCATCACAAATTTATTTCTGACAATTTCAATTTAACAATTACTAAACATATATAAACAATTTTCATTTCCAATAATTTTTAAAAATTTTCATCACAAAACATACACAAATAACCAAATACAATGGATTTATTTTTCAACATATATAAACAATTTTTATTTTCAATAATTTCCAACAAATTTTATTCCAATAATTTCTATCAATTTTCATCACAAAACATACCAAAAATTTCCATCACAAATCATACAAAAATAATCAAATACAATAAATTTGTTTTTCAAATTTAAGAGCAAAAAATACACTTGAAAAATCAAAAATCTATTTCACTTTTCAAATCTGGCATTCGGAGAGTGGTGGTGGCCTGGTTGGTTGCGTCCAGCGATTGCTGAGGGTGCGGTGGTGGTCATCGGATGGCCAGAGAGTGACTGACGGCGACGGTGAAGAAAAGAGAGAGCGAGAGAGAGAAACTAATGAGAGGAAGAAGAAGAGAATGTCAGGTGTGGTGTGGGAGGGAGGGGGTGAGTGAGAAAGTGTGAGTTTTTGAATAATAGAGTGTGTGAGTGTGAGCTTATGAGAAAGAAAATGAAAGAGAAAAAAATGAAGAAGGTGTAGGTAAACGTTGCGTGGGGGAGGTGGGGAAGAAGAGGATTTAATATTTTTTTTGCAAAGATACCCCTTATTTTTTTTTTAAAATTTTGGTACCGGTAAACATTGGGTGGGGGTTTAGGGGAAGAAGAGGGTTTAATGATTTTTTTTTGCAAAAATATCTCTCAATTTTTCGATACCGGCCAGTATTTGGTTGATATTTTGAATACTGGCTAGTACCAACCGAAACAGGTTGGTGCAGGCCAATACACAAGGTTAATACTGAAATATTACTTTTTGTACCATCAGTACGTATTAAAGACAAAATACTAATTTCTATTAGAGACATTAGACAATCCAAGAATCAAGTGAATTTTATTGATCAAAGGAGTACTTTTCAAAGAAGTTTCTTTCATTTCTTATTCGGCCTTGAAGTCAACCTATTATTGTCCAATAAAAGATTGGAAATGACTTTGTTAGGGGTTACTATTTTACAAATAAGCTTTTTTTTTTTGCAGTTAAACTAATAATTAATATTTTAAAAATTGAACTGAAAGTTAAATTAACAAGATAAAAATTTAAATTTTAAAAAGTTTAATTGATTAAAAAAATTATTTATAAAATATTTGTAGCTTAATTGAAAAAGAGATTATTAAATAAAAATAAATTAATTTATTTTAATTTATAAAAATTGATTAGTTTATAAAAATTACTCAATTAATTAATAATCCGACTGATTTCTTACAAAAAAAAATTATTATGTTAAATCAAACCAAAAATTAACTGGATGAAGATGGAAGTTTTGAGTCCTGAATGTCCAAGCTAAAGTCATGAAATTCTAATCAAATGTCCGCCGAAGGAAAGGAGTAGAAGAAACTAATGACAAAGACTACACGCAACAGCAACGTTAGATATTAGCTAAGCTTCATCAAGTGCAAGCCAGGCCTGTTTGAGGTTAAAGCCAATATTGGAAAATGACGGTAATCTTGCATTTCAGATAAGGTCTTCTGGTGCTGAGTGGAGCCTTTAACTTAACACAACGAGACTCCTCTGTAAACCCATTTCATCAAGCTACATGGACAATTCCACGAAAGGACACTTACCGAGTTTCCAGAAGATTGCACCAGTTGAATCCTACAAATCCTCATCCTGTTTCATAAATCGTAATGTCTCTTCAACTATCTTTGCTTTTATTTTTTTTAATAATATCCGGAATCATATTAACTGGAAGAAAATACTTATCTACGTGGCTTGTTGACCTACACGCCTCCTAATCTTCGAGACATGAACATTTTGCCACTTTTTAAATCGAGATGTTAGTTGTCGGTAATTCCAACTTGGTTCCATGCACCATTAGTCGTTAATATAATGATCTAATAGCTACCTATAGGCATAGCACAAATAAAGTAATATAACCAAAATAAAAAATAAAAAGTCCAATGTTTGTCACATGCAGCTTTGTCAGGTTAGAGAGAGAGCTGCAAAAATGAAGGATAACTTACCAGACGTAATGGTCTTTCTCTTCTACAAAGTTCGCAACACTGAAGGTCTGTGGCCGAGTCCAAGTCCAACTATAATGTGTCTATAATTGTGTAATACGTAACAATATCTTAGTTACATATATCGGATAAGGTGAAAAAGGTAAAGAACGAAAAATGCAAAATACCTGATTTCGGTCTTTATAACTTCAAACAAACTTTTCAAAGACGAAATGACAGCGAATCTACCGTCGCCTTCACGAGAACTGCTCTTTGGGATGTGGGTAAGGTCTTTCTGTAATTTTCTCAAAACGTAAGCTCTCTTAACGAGCCAGAAAATCTTTATGGTTACGATTGATATGAGCAACTGCAGGAGATCTTAACCTTTATATTTATAGCTTCCATATCAGGCTTCCCCATTGCAGGCTTAATATAGGTCTAGTCCACACTGATTAGGATTTATTTTTTACCTGGACTTTGACCAATTGATTTAGATAATTTATTAGGCCACTTTAATATTTTTTATCCAGATCAAATTATGTAACTTAACCGATAAGTTATTTAAAAACTGAAAAAGATAATTAAATATTGTCCAACTTTATAGGAAATTACAAAAATGTCTAAGAATCTCCCATTGGACAATACTTAATTGCAATGTTGACTCTAGTTTAAAAACAATTCTAAAACTCGGTTAAGTCACGCTACTGTATTAGTTGACTAGGTTTTAAAAACAAAATATTTGATCTGAAGATAACGAAAGTCCATTATTCCGTCCTACAAGGCTTTCGATACTGAAAAGTATCAAATGCATATATCATGTGTGACACAGATCCAATACAATCATGTGTATTTAATACCTCACTAACATGAATGAAAAATGAAGTGTGACAAACTAGGATGATACTTTTATGATCTAAATTATATCATGTTCATTTGTAGGTCTCAATTTCTCCAACTTTATGCTAAATCGTATATGTTAAACTGGAGTAGAGAAATCCTATTTTCTCTCATCGAATGCTAAACAACATTAAAGAAAACTTATTTCCTCTCACCAAATGCTAAACTGCATTATAGAAAACCTTTATGCTCTCTAAATGAATGTTAAACTGCATTAGAGAACTTTTATGGGATTAAAAAAACTTATATCCCCCTATATCATGTCAAACTTTATGGATATCCATATGAAACTATATACCTTTAAATGACATAAGCTCAAGGTCAATCTATATATATGCTCAATGACCTTTAAGTGCTTCAGATCGACACAAATCTTAAGACTTTTATATGTATTATGACAATATAGAATAACACGTAATACCGAGGACAAATAACGATTTTTTTATTGATGAACCATCATACCTTCATAATATATCAAATTTATAAATGTACATGAAGTAAACATAACGATCCCCTAACTAATAGTGTCTAAGGACGTCAAAATATCCATACTATATACTTATGTCACAGACACAAGTGGGTAAGTTTTTTAGTTAAATGATCGACTAACTTTTTCTTAGTCTTTAAATGCTCCAAACCTTAGTGTCACCTTTTTGTATCAACACCTTTATGACTAAATAATTGACTTTTAAATGCTAGACCCTGTGATATTCTTTATTATTATTAAACAACACATCAAGAAGATTACCATAGCATAACCAAATTGGTCTAGCCATTGAATCAACCACAGGCAACTCAGAAATCAAGTTTCCGAGTTAAACCTTATGTGAAGCAACTCTATAGCATGCACTCTGCATGCATGATCGAGGAAGTTACCCGTGTCTACTTGACACTCTTCCACGACATTGTACTATCTGCGAACTTAAAACTGTAATCGTAAGTGGACTTTTGATCATCTGGATATATGGCTAAAATCTGAATCCGAATTCCTTACGAGGTTTAGTTTATTGACTGTGCTATATATCATCATATAATCCTTAGTTCCTTTAAGTATCTCAACACTTGTTAGACTGTATTCCAATAGTCTACAATTGGATTAACTAGATATTGACTAATTAGTCAAACAATCAATGTAATATCTTGCCTAGTACATAGCTAAGCATACATCAGGCTATCAACCATACTAGTTTATGAAACATTCCTCATAACCTCTCTCTTAACTTTATTCTTTGGATACTGTGCTAAAGATTATCTCTCACTATGAGAGATAGGTGCTACGATAGGTTTATTGTTAACCGTATTAAACCTTTGTGATACATACTCAATGTACGCACTCTATGAGAGGCTTGATGAGTTTTGAGATTTGTCCCGGTGAATTTGAATATTTAGGACAAAAGATGCTAAGCCAAAGCCCTTCATGTCAAAGTTCTTGATCAAAAGTTGCTTAACCTTATACAACATGGTCAAGTAATTTGATGTGAGCAATATATCATCCACATGCAGTAATATGAAGATATTTTTGTTCCCCCTGACCTTATTGTACAAGCATCTTTTAACTTTATTTTCTATTAAGCCGAAAGAGATCATAACGTCATTGACTGTAAGGTATCAATTTTGAAATGTTCGATGTAAACCATATATTGATCTGTATAACGTGCAAAACATGTCAGTTCTATTTGGATCCTAAAATCCTTCAGGTTGTACCATATAGACCTCTTCATAAAGGTCTTTACTCAGGAAAGCAGTTTTGACAGCTATATGATGTAATTCTATATCATCATGAGCTATAATTGCCTTAATCATTTAAAATGTATCCTACAAAGATATAAGAGAAAAGATAACATAAAGTCAACCTTTCTCCTTGAGTGAACCATTAGGCAACTGAGTGTGCCTATAAACTATTGAACTTTATCCCGAAATCCTTTAGGTCTAATCTTCATTTACAACTGACAAGTTTGCAGTTTTGTTGCAAATTAATTGGCTCCTAAACCATACTATGCTTCATGGATTACATCTTGTCATTCATTGCATCCTACCACACATTCATATTGGGTCCAGAAATAACTTTGATAAAACTAACTAGATTCAAAACATGTCTAATATCATAGTCTTGTATAACTGATAGACTATATAATCAGATAGGATAGTAGGTCATCTGACTCTGGTAGATTTACCTAACTACATTAGATCTTGTACCCTTAGGAATCACTGTGTATATAGGTATGGATTCCTATTCCTATACAGGCATGATACAAAGACTTAGATCCATTGAATCTAACTGTATTAGTAGCAGGTACATCATAACTATAGTATCCACCCTGATATCATCTGAAGGGTTAAAGGGCCCACCATCATCATAGATATTGTATTCCAGAAACTTAGTTGTTTATGATTCTACTATTCTAGTCCCACTTTCTATACAGTAAAAGATGCAGCGTTAAAATGATCGAGATAACTTATTAAATAATAATGAATAGAATGAGCATACAATCTTTCTTTATAAGGATTATACTACCTCAGTAGGGCAGCCCTATACACGAATTTTTGCAAAGTTGAGTTTCTAAACTTTTAAATAACCAAATAGAATAACCCTATTTCGCACCGACTTCTTCAAGTCTTTTAGGGTGCAGTTATGCCTTTCGGCAATACATCATTTTGTTCAGAACTACTCGATATAGTAAATTAAATCATTATTCCAACTGATTCTAAATATATGGAAAATGGACTTTTTAAAGTCCTGAAACACCATGTTTGGCATGATATTCTCCTCCATAGTCAAATCTGACTATCTTGATGAATTTTCCTAATTGGTTCTCAACCTTTAGTCTTTAAGCAAGAACATATAACTGTAATGGGAATAATCATCAACAAATTTCAGAATACATTTAGAACACATGTTCCTAGATCATCATAATCTACAATTAAGAAATGATTTCTTTGATCAATCTCTCAACCCTAGCTCTAGAAATGTGGCTTAAACTTTTATGCCACACTATGTATAACTTCTCATTCCTTAGGGTTCTTCATTTCGTAACTTGTTTAGCAAGATACGAAGAAGTACATATCTAATTTGGGGTAAGACATATTCTATACAAACCATATAACAAGAAAGTTGTACCATTATGTTTTGCTTAAACAACAATTATTTAACAGAAGCACTAAATACAAAGCATTAACCCTCTTTGTTCAAAGTTGATCAAAAGATCACAAATAAAATGTGTTATGTAAAACACAAATGAACCTTACAACAAGGTTCAGTAGATACATTCCCCATAGATATTGCTTCTACTTCTTCATTGGTGTGAACCATCAGTTTCTCCTTCACTTTATTTGGCTTTATCCTGGATATGAACCCCTAGATCGTGGAAACACCTTGATCAGATGCTCCACTACATAGCTACCAAATATTTAATATGACTATCTTAAATTAGATTAATAAATTAATAAGCCAAGGAGTTACCTGATGGTCACAGTCTTTCTTTTTAGGCCTTATATTGCTGGGTTCTTTATGTCATGTGGACCTTTACCAACATTGGTTGACCAATATTAGCATATGGAGAAGATTTGAAGTTTTTACCTTTGAACTTAGCGAACTTCATCTTTGCCTTCCCTTTAGTTGTTTCGAGGGCTGCAGAAGTAGCAAACTTAAGTTTCTCCTCCTCAGCAATACAATGGGCTATCAAAGTGTTGAATTCCCATTCCTCATTCAATGAATAATATCTCATTACTAGATTAATAAACTCTGGAGGGAGTGTATTCGGAGTCTGGTGAATAATGAAGACATCAGGAAGAGGAATGTTTAGCATTTTCAGTCCACTGTGATGAATCATTTTCGATATGTACTGCATTACTCCCCCTTCTCCTGTATACCTTATGGAGAATAATTCTTTCATCAAGGTACTTGTCTCAACATTAGGTGAGATTGTGTACCTCTGGGAGACATTACTAAGAAAGTCATTCGCTCTGTCACTGTTCAGAAGTCCTTTTAATGGATTATCAGAAATGGATCCCTTAATGGTCATCAGACATAATCTGTTAGACCGATCTCAAGCTTTATAGGCTACTTTATGAACTCTCGAGCTCATGGATGTGGGTGGAGATGACCTATTGATTTGTATGGCCATATCAACCTCAGCTATCTCTATAGCATTCAATACATCCTCCATTCAATTCTTTATATTAAAACTGGTCAGGATTTCAATGGTGACATTGATTAAAAAGGTGATTGTAAAATAACATTGATTAGATCGGCACAAATATAGGACAACAACAATACCCAAACCAATCAAACAGTATCTTTTATGAGAATCCGTTCACACATATTATGAAACACCTCGGGCTAAATACATAATATATGCAACTAAATCTCCATATAGAAGTGATTAGAGTACAATCTATCAACTCTTACGATACTACCACCTATGGGTGAATAGATCATTCAAGCAATGACTTTCTTCTATCTAATGCCTTTATGCACATCTCAAAATCTCATGTAAGGCTAACTTCTGTGGACAGAATAACTAAACATGAGACCAGAGATATCCCCTAACGTGTAAGCAAAACAATTCAAATACTGACTCAAAAGGCCATTGTGTTGACTACATCCTTTTAAGTACTCAAAAAGTCCACAAACACAAGGGATATATCTTTATGTTATCCTCACATTCTTTATGGGCATATGATATGTGACAATGTAATATTAATAAATGCAAAAACTCGAATGCATAGTCTCATTGTTACACATTCGTGTTGAATACATTAACTGAAAACTTTATTTAAAACTTTTGTAAAGGAAAAATCTCAACAGAGCGACTATCGTGCATCACCAAACACTGAATCCAACACTAGAGACACGAGAACCTCATGTATCTCCTTTGTGGCAACTTCGTTGCACAAAAATTTACTAAAAAATGACTTCATAATGTCTCAATTCCTTTTCGAGTAACTATCATGTGATCCCGAACATTGAACATGAGACTTGAGACACGAAAACTTGAAGTATCTTCCTCATGTGGATGCCTGAAGCATGAAAATTCACTCGAAATTAGATTCAGAATGCTTTAATTCCTTTTTTAGAGTTAAATTTTAATTTATTACCAATGTAATAAATCCATAAAAATGAAAAAATTCACTTTATAAATTTCCTAGAACCGAAAATTGACCCAAACACCATGGTGTACCCTTAGTAGAAATTTGAAATTTTTATATATTTTTTAAAAACACTGTAGCAATTCCGTATGGCTAACGTTAGCATGATGTCAGCCGATGCGTCAGTGACTGACATCAACCGTGCGTCTCGTGGAGGGCACGTGCTGAGCAAGCACTTGCTTCAGACACGTGAAGGACACATTTGGCTGGTGTCGCACAGGCGTGGCGACATGCTCATTGACACTATGCGTGTATCTCATGCATCAGACACGCTTCCAATCATAATCGCGTGACGAGTAGAGCACTGCAGCACTGATCATCGGCGGGCTCGACGATGATCACTTCCTTGTCAAAAAAAGGAAATTTTCGATGAGTTTTTGGTCAATTGTTCGCACTCTCGGTCTCGTTTTCACTCATTTTCTCAAGGCTAAACACATGTATACTACTTTCATGCTATAAAAAGCAAGAAAAAAATCGAGAAACAAAAGTTAAATCTTCGAAAACCTTACGGAAAGAAAACAAAAAAATCTTCATTTTTAACTACCTGACAAGTCATCGCTTTGATACCACGTGTGATACGTAATAATACCTTAGTTATGTATCACGGATAAAATGCGAAAGAGCAATAAACGAAGAAATGCAGAAAATACCTGATTTCGATTTTCGTAATTTCAAACGAGCTTTTCGAAGTCGAAATGAGCGCAAATCCACCGCCGCCTTTACTAAAACTGCTCTTTAGGACTCAGGTAAGGTCTTTCTATAGTTTTCTCAAAACATAAGCTCTCTTAACAGGTTAGAGAATCCTTATGCTTATGATTGATAAGAGCATCTACAAGAGACCTTAACCTTTATATATATAGCTTCTATATTAGACTTTTTCATCACAAACTCGATATGAGTCTGGTCCACATTGATTGCGATTTATTTTCTACCTGGACTTTGGCTAATTGATTTAGATTATTTATTAGTCTACTTTATTATCTTTATCTTAACTGATAAGTCATTTAAAAATTGAAAAATGCAATTAAATATTGTCAAACTTTACGGGAAATTAAAAAAATGTCTAACATAACTAACATTAACGTGGTCAAAATTTAGCATATAGCTTACTAAATTGGTAAGTGATAGCTTCATCAGTTTGATTCACTTGAGAAAAGACAAGCTCATGTAATAATTCTTCCACTATATAGTTAAAAAGATGCAGCTGTCACCTTATTTGCGGGATTAAACTATACCTACCCCATCTGTTTAATTGCAGTTTTAAAATTTTAAATTTCCTCTTCTCAAACTTAACTCAAGAATCGCGTAAAGAAAAAGGCAAAAATCATTCTACTTTTTCCGTTACTAAAAAGAAGAAACTTTTGAGAAGTTAGGAGCAATCATGTAAGCAACTGATGTTTTACCGAGAAATTGGACACGCAAAACAGGGAAAGAGGAGACAATCCGTGCCGGTTAAGTTTAACAACAAATGTATTATCGAAAGAACTTTTGTTTTTCCTCCGCATTGGCACAAAATAACGTGCTCTCCAAGCTCCTTTTCCTGCCTACTTATAATCACCATTCCTCGTCATTCTCTTCCATTCCACAACTCAAACAAATCAAGAACTTGACCACCGCTGTAGTCAACTATTCCAAAATTCCAAAGCTCACCAACAACTTTTACAGGTTGATCTAAGCCAGCTTAATGGATCGCGGCAAATCCTCAGAAGATGACAGTAGTGTTCATTTGCAGATCGTTGAGCTTCAAAGGCTCAGTGAAGCATATGGTTCAAGTACTACCATTTTTGAACCTCAGGGCGGTATAGAGAAAAGAGACAGTAGTTTCGCAAAATCAGTTAATTCTCCTGAACCTGCAGTACGTGCACCGGAGAAGAAGCTGACACTCTTTGCTCTACGCCTCGCAGTTCTTGAGAAGGCAGCGACTAGCCTTGGAACACTCGGTTTCATCTGGGCAACGGTAGTTCTGCTGGGAGGTTTTGCAATAGTATTGGACAAAACTGACTTCTGGTTCATTACTGTTATCTTGTTGATTGAAGGGACTAGGATATTTAGCAGAAGTCATGAGCTTGAATGGCAACATCAAGCTACTTGGTCTATTGCTGATGCGGGGATCAACAGCTTCAGGGCATTGAGATCGAGCTCGCACCTCATTGTTGAAACTGCTAAGGCAATTTTTAGATCAATCATTGCGGCTCGAAAGCAGAGTCAACTTTCCATTTCCAGAGAAGTAAGGGCAAGTTCTGATGGGGCAAACACTGGGAATTGTGATGTCCAAAGGAAGCAAAATAGGACTTGGAGAAGCTCAGAGGTTCCCATATTACCCTATGGACAATGGTTTTTTCTATCAAGAAATATTAGCAAACTTCTCTATTGGCTTCAAATTGCATCTGCAACAACCTGCGTAATTTTGTCCTTAATGAAGCTTATCCGGCATGACTATGGAGAGGTAGAAAAAGGGGATACGGACAAGAGGAATAGAAAAGCTGCCCTTTTTATTTTCTATTCCTTGGCTTTGGCAGAAGCTAGCTTGTTTCTTATGGAGAAAGCTTATTGGGAGTGGAAGGTAATATACCGTAAACTGTTGGACGACGTTAACAATGAGTGTGAGTTAGGGCCTTCAGGGATGATTTCAATTAGAAGGTTTTTCTATGATGCTTACTCCAAGTGTGTTTATGGAAGCATTTTTGATGGACTGAAAATGGATATGGTCACTTTTGGTATGGATCTCTTGGCTTCGAGTTCCCCTGATGAGCAACTTATTGGTGCTAGGATACTGCACCAATTTGCTACTAATGACCGATTTTCTGATGATACCCTTCAGAAGATTGGCACTAACATAGAGGTAATGGATAGATTAATTGAGATTTTGAACTGGAAAGATCCACAAGAGGAAGAGATCAGGCGATCAGCCGCAGAAATACTATCAAAACTAGCCGGCAAGAAGCAGAACTCCCTGAGAGTTGCTGGAATTCCAGGCGCAATGGAATCAATATCATCTCTGCTTCAAACCAACAGAACCTACAGCATTGCAGCTGATGAAATCGGTGAAAAACAGATAGTATTTGATCACGCAAACTATGCATTCTGGCAATTTAATCATTTAGGACTTCTTATCCTTAAGAAGCTTGCTCGTGACCATGACAATTGTGGAAAGATTGGGAACACAAGGGGCCTTCTGCCAAAGATCATTGATTTTACACATGCAGAAGCGCGGCTGCTGAAGGATGAAAATGCCGCAGCTTCTCAGATTCTGACAGTTAAAAGGTCTCTGCAATTGGTGAAGATGCTGACAAGCACGACAGGCGCCACAGGCAGACAACTCCGCAAGGAGATCTCAGAGATAGTTTTCACCATTAGCAACATTAGAGATATTTTACGACATGGTGAAAAACATCCAATGCTGCAAAAATTAGGCATAGAAATATTAACCGGTCTAGCTCTAGAAGAGGAAGCAACAGAGAAAATTGGAGGCACAGGTGGAGTTCTCAAAGAGCTATTAAACATTTTCTTCAACCAGGAGACTCTGAATCCTGTGAGAACTGCTGCAGGAGAAGCTTTGGCGATGCTGGCTTTAGAAAGCAGAAGTAACTGTCATCGAATTTTGAAACTGAAGGTCATAGAAAGGCTTGTCCAAGCCCTTGAAGTTCCATCGCTTCGCGTTAATGCAGCTAGAATTGTACGAAACTTGTGTGCCTATGCTGGAGGAGACTGCTTCAAGCAGTTACAGGGAATCACAACTTCAGCGCCTACAGTAAGCACTTTTCTGAGAACTAAATAGATGACTACAAATTGGTCTAAATACCATGTTGTTGGCATAATTGGCCTGACTCCAATTTCTTTTAGCTTGCTGTTGGCTTCTGTTCCCAGAATTGTCACCAATTGCATACCTTATCATTTAGTGAAACTTGCATACCTTTAAACAATCAAAAACTTAGTTGACCTGATTGCTTATCTCATGTCTTGTGACAGGTGCTTGAAGCAATTATGACTGGTCAGAGTAAGCTTCAGGAAGTAATGGTGGGACTAGCCGCAGAAGTTTTCAAATACATGACTGGTGAAGAATCTAGGATCATGTTTGAAAGAGCTGGTATCCTAGAGGCTGATTTAGCTAACAAAATGGTCCAAATTCTCAAGACATATGAACATCCGCGAATTAAGGTCCCTAGAATACGAAGATTTGCGATAGAGTTGGCTATTTGGATGATGCGAGAAAACGCATCAAATGTACGTGTTTTCAGGGATCTGGGGCTGGAGAAGGAGTTGGAAGCTGTTTTAGAAACTACTGCACAAATTGAAAGCTTCAACATTTTCTCTGGCACGGTTGGTCTCAGTCGCCACAGCACAACTATACATTCTCTGGTTGAAACTGCATTGAAGTTGCTGGCAGTGGAGTAAAATCGTATCTCGTCAAAAACTCACCAAAAAACACTACTGTACATATACTTGTAGGAGATTCTTTCTTTACCTGAGAATATCTTCTGTGTAATTGTTCAGCTTATTGAATTATTTTAATATTAAATGAATATATTGTGGATGACTCGTACATACGAGCATGCACTCTTAGAGTTTAGAGAATGGAATGAGCGTTTTCTTAGAAGCCTGGACATGAGGATGGCCTAGAGCGTATCCTTTCTAGAAATTAGAAGTGAAGGCACAAACATATTCTAGGTCGTATTAACACAGTAGCCTTATCTTATCTACACTTTGAAAATATCTTAGAACCTACTATAGTAATGGTTAAAATAGCTTAGGTTTAGTAAAGGGACAATTTCAATAAAATTGTAAAAGTTAGGATTTTTCATGTATAAATGCATGTTCTAGTGAAATAACTGTTAGATTATGATGACATGGGCACACCCAATTCTTCAATTCTTGTTAACAACCTTTTCGTGATCCTATTTCCTGTTTTTTTTTTTCCATTATTCTTTATTCTTGCAATCTATTTTCTCAATAAGTGGTATTAGAGTATCTTTGAAACAACATTGTCTTTAATTGAAAAGTTTGAAGGGAGGAAGTTAATGAAACTTGAAATTTTAGACCGTGACAACTGAGAGAGAAAGATTTGTTGGCAATGCATATTAAAGAGTTTGAGTCAATTCAAAGAATTACAGGAACAAACAGTTGGAATCATACAACCTTTTCTAGTAAACAAGGTTATATACCTATCATGAAAATTGCATTTCCTATTCAGATATGGAAGAAATTGGAGAGTTGGTACATGTAAAAGCATCTCACAATCAAGTTGTATATGAAGTAGAAACTATAAATGCTAAAGATACAAAAAGAAATAGATCTAGAGCAATATATCAATGCGTTTAACAAAACAATTGGTGACTTACTAAAAATCGAGATGAATATTGCGGACAAGGACAAAGCAATGATTATGCTTTGCTCATGACCTCTTTCTTTTGAATATCTAGTAACTACACTCCATTAGGTAAAAAGATAGTTGGTTTAGAGGATATAACACATTATTGATTTACAACCAATCAGGATTCAATACTAATGAAACCTCTAAAGGTGAAGGTTATATTTATGAAGGGGAGCTAGGACTATGGGAGGAATCAAAGCAAGGGTTACTAGTCTAAGAGGATTTAAATCTAAGAGCAGAAAGATAGTATGATATTACAAGTGTGACCAAACAGGACATATTATAAGTGGTTGTTTAAATAAGAAGTAAATTAATGAAAGGAAATTTGATGATTCATCAAGTCTACTAATATAGTGCAGAGTGGAGACTCGAATTATAACAATAAAGATAAGCTCTATACTTCAACTAATCAATTTTAGTACTCATAGATATTAGATACATGATACACATCACATAACACCAAACAAAAATTGGTTTATACCATTAAAAATATAACAAGTCAAGATAAAGATTGTTTGATGGTTTTGTCAGGACACTATGTGATATTCAATATACATTAGAATTGAGAAAGAACCTAATTTCTTTACTAACCTTATATGGAAACAATTTTGGATATAATAATAATGAAGATAATATTAAAGTGGTAAAGAATGCATTGACTATAATGAAAGGGCAATATTGGCATAAAATAACTATAGATTAATGTGGAGCATAATTGTAGGTAGAGAGACTATTTCAGTAAAGTTGGATGATAGTATTGCATTATAACACATGTAGCTAGGTTATCTCAATAAGAGAGAAGATGAAACTTCATAAAGGAGCTTATGAAAGGGCATTAAGTACCATAAGTTAGATTTCTACAAGTTTTGTATGCTTGGTAAGGTGACATTCAAGGCAAGAAAGAAAAAAAAATAAAGGAATTATATATTTTGTGCATATTTAAGATAGATTTCTACAAGTTTTACTTGCTTGGTAAGGTGACATTTAAGGTGAGAAACAAAAAAAAAACCAAAGGAATTATAAGATTATGAATGCTAAAATACAGGGTCCTACTAGAGAGCTATTATTGGGGGCTCTTATTATTATGTGACATTTATTAATGAATTTTTAGGATAGTCTATACTTTATAAAGCAAAAATTCAAGATTTTTGTAAAGTTGAAGTATAGAAGGTTAAGGTAAAGAATTACATAGTTAGAAAAATCAAGTACGTAAGATTAGAAAACAGTACTAGATATACATACTTATACTTCCAAATTTTTTTGAGGACAATGGGATTTATAAATGTTACTTAGTTTAAAAAACACCATAGAAAAATAACATTTCAGAGAGGATAAACATATTTATAACTGAAAGGCCTAAATGTTTGAAGTTAAATTCAAGGCTCCCTTAAATTTTCTAAGAGAAAGTTGTGAGTATGACATAATATGTCATCAATAGATCACCATAGACATCACATGATGGAAGAGTGGTAGAGGAAATATGGACAAGATGTAAGGTAATTTCTATATATTGAAAATCTTTGTCCGTTCTACTTATGTGTATATTTATAGTGACGAGAGGTCAAAACTTAGTACAAAGTCAAAAAAGTGTATCTCTATTAGCTATCCTAAAGTGTGAAGTGATACAAATTTTGGGACAACCAACATTAGAGAAGAAAGTGATTAGTAGGGATGCAATATTTGATATACAATATATATTGAAGCAAATATATGGAGAGAAAGGCCAAGATCAGTAAAGAGTAATATGAAAGAAGTATAAGTAGAACTAGGATAATCTTAAATAGATTTAAAATGGGTTGGAGGTTTTGGTTCAAAAGATAGTTCAATGTTAAGAGAATAATATCAATATAGTAGAGCCACATATAGAGTAATACACATCATTAGGCTATAAATCATATATGGTTGAGAAGATTCTGTATCATTTACACTCATCAAAATCAATGGGAATTTAACTAACTTTTAACAAGCTATGAACATTTACGTGAAGATAAATGGATGGGAGTTATAGTGTAAGAGGTAGAATCCCTAAAAAAGAATTAAGTGTAGGAGCTACTAGAATTTCCTAAAGGAAAATGGCATATAGTATGTAATTAGGAATACAAGAGTAATCTAGCAATAGCAAAGAAAGGATAAAATTTCAAGATTTGACTAGTAATTAAATAATACATATAGAAAATGGGTATTAATTAAAGTCAAATATTTTATTTTTTTAGTAGTTTTTCATATTTCCATAAAATTTTTGATGGCATTATTAGCAAGTTTGGATATGCATTTGGAGTAGATGGATATGAAGACAAATTTTTTTTATGGTAACTTGGAAGAACAAATTTAAATGGACTATTCATAAAGGTAACAAATTTAAATGGACTATTCATAATTAATCAACCTAAAAATGAGAATCTAGTGTATAAATTAAAGAAGTCACCATACAAATTTAAGCAATCTCCATATCAATGCTATAAAAGGTTTGACTTCTACATAATTTGAATTAGCTATAAGAGATATGAGTATGACTATTGTGTATATGTTAAGTGTCTTGATGATGGAACATTTATCTTCCTGGTATTAATATTATGGATGAAATTATGATTTTTACAAAGATTATGTATGGACCTTGTTTGAAGAGGAATTTTAGATGAAGAATTTGAGTGTTGCTAAGAAAATACTAGTGGTTGGGTCGGTCGTGCTAGGCCCAGACCCAAGCCCAAACATAGACGACCCTCTCATAGATGACGACTTCCCACGCACAAGGAGAGACCTAAAGCTAGTAGGTATTCGTCATATATATATTCATTACCTCATCATGAAAAAGGTACGATTCCCAAGAACCCTACTATTCTTTATTCACTAGCCGCCAATACCCTCACAAAAAGTCTAACTTGAGCGTCGGAGGGGCCTACCGGCAGTCAACCCCCGGTGAGCCTTATTGTTTTGCAGGTATTTCTGTGCCAGAGTCAATCAACTCCATGGATCCTAGCAGCAGCGCCCAGCCCTATCCAAATCAGATAGAACCAACTAGGAATAGAGATTCGAAAGGATATAAGCTATAAAAAATTGTAGTTATCTTAATCCAATTACCTTGAAATTTATTGGATAAATTTAGAATGAGAGATTCCAAAACTATAAGTACTATATTTTTATTCTTTCCCTAAAACAACTCCTAAAAACAAATGTAAAGGTTGATTATATATGTAAGTACTATATACTAGTGCTATTATATAATGCACATGGTAAGTACTATATACTAGTGCTATTAGATAATACATATGGTTTGTACAAGGTCAGAATTGGCTCATATTGTTAGTAAGATTAGTAATATATGTTAAAATCCAAAAAATAATTTTAAAAACATTTAAGTGGATATTCAGTACTTAAGGTATGTCAAACTATAAGATTGTATTTAATAATCAACAAGGTGTTCCTTCAATTGTAGGATAGCCACAGACTATATAGGATATGAAGTAAATCACTTGTTAATATAGAAAATCGATATGATATGTAAACTACACAAGAAGGGGGGTTGAATTATGTAATCTTTACAAAAATATTAATCTTTTGAGACTTCTTGAATTTCTTTGCAAAAATTCAAATGATTACTAAAACACTTTGCTAAAGTTGATAAGCAATGCAATCGTAAGTAATATTATCTACTTCGTCTAACAAAAAAAAAAGTAAGGGTTAGAAAGTAGACATTGTGATTTTATACTGGTTCATCCCAAACCTTGGGCTACGTCCAGTCCTCAGAGTTAATATGATATTTCACTATACTCTTTAACTTTACAAGTATTCTTTCTACACTTGCAGAGTCTCTGCAGGTCTCTCTCACAAAGTATCCTTTATCAGCTGTATTAGCCTCTCCAGGCTTTAACTTTCCTTTCTCTCTTTAAGAAAGGTATTTTTGAGCTTTATGTTACAGATGTATTCGCTCACTTCTTTCACACTTTGAATACAGAATATTTGCTAATGTAAAAGCATTTGTTATCTTAGTATTTGACTAGAACTAGTATTTATAGCCTAAATCTCCAACTGTCTTCTTGAAAACTGCTTCTTGAATCTTCTAGAAATGGTTATTAGTTGAGTCCTGTAACTA
>JAOSBK010000205.1:22834161-22848292 GCA_027568895.1 Erythroxylum shatona | reverse complement strand
GATTAACGTCATCGTTGAATAGTTTCGAAGAGGACTTCTAGATATACAACTTTTATAAAGACTCTAAAAGGAGATTTTGTCATTTTGAGACACACAGCCATGTGAAATCACATAGCAGACTGTGTTTCTTTCGTCAGAAACACACAGGCAGTGTGAATCTACACGACTTAACCATGTAACCTTCAGGTCTACTAAATTTTCCTTCTCCAAAACTCCTCTAATGGATCCTACATTCGTTCTAACCTCACTTCCACTCCTAATCTTCCCAAATTCACCTCTTCTAATGCAATTATCACTCCATAACCATTCAAACACCAAGTATATTTCATTCACTCCCAATTCTCAACTCATTTAATTCATCATCTCAATGGTAACCTCTTCAAATATACCTAATTTCAACTCAATATCATCCATGCACATTTCATATTCCCCACTTGATCATAAACATCCAAAATATAACACATTCCCATACACTCAAAACATAACACAACATAAACATTCATCAAATTTTGCTGGAACCAATTCTTAATTTCATATCAAAATTTGGGACTCTTAAAGACAGAATTTAAATTCAATGTCTTTATAAGAAATGTAGCCATATGTCTCTAGTTTAATACAAATTAAGAATCATCTCAATTGAACAACTAAGAAGAAGTTATGGCTAAAATACTGAAGCATACTCAAAGATTATGCTGTTGCAACAATTTCCAGCTCCACTATCGAATTTTGTTTCCAAATCTTTCCCTAACACAACTCATACAAAGATCACCTTTTATACCTCTAGCACTCCTCATTCTCAATCCCATTTCAAATCCAAAACATTCATAAATCAATTCATGATCTATATTTGATCATTAACCAAAATAGGACACATACATTTTCCCATTCATAATTGATTTTCTACACTCATCCGAGTGCCATTATATGGATCATCCAACTCCCTAAAACATCTCTATAAAAAATCATGGGTCATTAAGGATCATTCAAAATTGCAAAAACATGGCATTTACATAGATTTTTCACCATCCACGTCACACACACACAACTCACATAAACAAGTCATCAATCCCACATTTCTCATCATTCTAGTTTCATTTTAACAATACCCATAACATTTAAAGCTTAACTTACTTGGTTTAGCTTCAATTCTTCAAAAACAACATTTATCCCTATCTCCCAAGCATCACACGATCATCATCTTGAAGGAGGTAAGGTTAGGATTTTCTTGTGGCAAATTGAAGAAACAATAAGAGGGAAGTAGCAATTGAATGATGGAAGCAAGATGTAACTTGATGGAGGTTTGGGTGAGTCAAGAATCATGAAAGAGAAGAAGAGAAGAAGAAGCCACGAAAATATTAGGAAAACAAGAGTTAAAATGAAAGACAAAATATTTATTTGGTCTTTTAAGTGAAGAGTGTCATGAGAGAGAGAGGAGTGGTGAGTGGCAAGTGTGGTGATATGTGTCACTTGCCACTTGTCATCTTTCTATGGTTCTAATTGGTCTTTTTTAATATCTAGTCCATTTAACTCTAATTTCTACTCCAATTGTCTCCCAATTTTCCATGACATTTGTCATTAAATCTTAATGTCATATATAAAACTTTCCACTACTATTTGACATTTGTTTCTATCACTATTCATCAATTGTTCTGCCACTTGGCATTTTTCCTAGTCCAAACATTTCCCAAATTTTCACCAAAATTCTAAATCAAAATATACACTCCCTAAATTAGTTTTCAACATATAAAAACTAATTTTCTCAATATACTCATATTTATAAACAATTATACTTGTATATTGTCAATGAATGCATGTACAATTATTTTTATACGCAAAGATTCAATGTTCACATGTATATGCATATAATGTAATGCATGAGCATGAAATGTGTTTCCTAATTTCTCAGTAATTTCTCACATTTACTATTTTATTCTTAACATAGGTAATGGGATGTTACAACAGATGAGTGTGATTCTTCAAAAAAAGACCCAAACATAGTACTTTTGACTCACTTTAACTTCTTCACTTTCGAATTGTGCCTAAAACCTTAGGAGTCAAAGTGAGTATCTTAAGCAATTTCATGTCATTAATTGCTATGTGTTATGGAATAACTATACAATCAATTAAGCACATGTCACATTCTCACATGGTTGTCATAAAGAAGTGGTAAGAAGGGCTTGTGAATGTGATGCAAGATGAGGTTGGTGAGGATTAAGTAATGACAAGTTACGATAAGTTCAAAAATAAAACATCCCTTTAAGTACCACATTTTGGGCAATATTGATGATAAAAACGTGATGTAGGTTGATCACTACATGGAAATGTGGTTTTTTTGAAAGGATGCTAAAAAGAAGGAGATGATTGTCAAGATTGATTGTTGCATTGGTAAACATAATTAGCTGAGGCAGAAGCATAATGATGGTGCTTATAATTGTTACTTTTTGATTAGCTTCTCATGAATTCCAATAAAGGAGATAGATGTTTCATAATCTTTAATCACGTCAGCAATATCTTTGTACTCTTCCCCAAAGCCACCAATAATCTCATCATTGAAATCCTCTCCATAGATTTTTCAGGGAAAGCATGTTAGTATGGTTCTTTAAAAATTACATATAATCAGAGAATGTCTTGAAACCTTTAACAAAAATTTTCAACTGATCTTGATGTAATCACGAGATGATTTGGCATAGGTATTGTCCAAAATAGTTTATGCCTGAGAAGAACATAGATATTTAGAGAGGTTGCACCAAAGAGTGCATTAAAGAGAAGAAGCTTTGGTGATTCCATGTTGTATATGCTAGATTTGGATTAGGTTTACAATTAACAATGATGGTTGATATGGAATAGGGATTAGAGCAGTTAAGAAAACCATACAAATTATATCCTTCTAACTGATTCCCAATTTAGAGTCTACATGTGATTTAATTAGTGTTGGTCAGGTTTATAGCGTTTGAAGTATTAATGGTAACAAAATGATTATGTGATTCTTGAATACTTTAAATGATAAATTAAAAGAGTTTTCTTCAAATGTCATTATAGTTAAAGAAAAACTTTGAAAATGTGAGAAAGAAAGAAAATAATGACGAGTTTGTTGAGTGAAGATAAATTAAACATATATACATATGCACGAGATGAAGTTATATGGTCAATCCAATATTATAAATTTCGATATTCATTTTAATATATAGAATTTACATGTAAATTAAATTATTTATAAAATTAAAAAGGAAACTAACTATATGATTGCTGGGCACCGGTTCCGGAACCCAACTCTTGCTCTGATACCATAACTGTTGGGCACTAGTTCAACCCAACATTCAGAGTCATAAAACCTGTGCTTGTACTTGTTACCATGTATGGTTATTCCAATTAACCCTCAGTAGTCATCCTTGGTTCATCTTCATTCTCTGATACTGTAAGTGTCGGGCCTTATTTTCCGAATCATTCTTATACTGATGCAAACATTCTATGCTCAACTTCCATCTAGATATTGAACATCTTAGTTTGTAAACCTACGTCTCTAGTTTACTCCACATCAGAAATCGTCTCAGTTGGAGCCCTACAGATCTAGATATATTCAAAATGCCGAAGCATGTTCAGTAAAATAACACTAGTTCATACTATTCCAATAGATTCCTTTACTTTCCTTTAATGAACAATCAATTCGAAATGCTGCCAATTTTTGTGGAGAGATAGAACAATGTGTGTTGGGATCTATTCCTTTAAGAATCACTTCATTTGGAGGTCGGATAACAAAGATTGGCTGAAGGAAATCAAACAAGGTTCTGTCCTCAATCATAATGAACCTGGCTTGGGACAATGGCATAACTTGCTCTAGGGATATCATATCAAGGTCATTATTGAAGGGTTCGAAAGAGGACTTCAATATCTACATCTCTCATGAAGACAGAAGTGAGATTTTGTCATCTAAAAGATTATAATTGGACCAGACAATAGGATCAGATTAACAATGCACCAGATGATATGACATCATCACCAGACCATAGGATGTCACCAGATGATACGTCATCACCAGACAAAGCGTCCTCACTAGACGAAGTGTCCTCACCAGACGTAGAAGCGTCCTCACCAGACAATACATCCTCATCAGACGAAGCGTCCTCACTAGATGAAGCGTCCTCACTAGACGATACGGCCTCACTAGACGAAGCATCCTCACCAGACTATACGTCCTCACTAGACGAAGCATCCTCACCAAATGATACGTCCTCATAAGATGACACATCATCACTAGACGATACGTCATCACCAAACGATACGTCTTCACTAGACGATACATCCTCACCAAATGATGCATCCTTACCAGACGACACTTCATCACTAGATAATACGTCATCACCAGACGACACTTCATCACCAGACGATACGTCCTATACTCCTGAGCATCTCCACTTATAAAGACCATAACGTTTGACTCCGATATCCAAAAATTTCATACTATATACCGTTAGAAAGCTAGAAAGATAAGCTACAACTTCCATAAAGACAACTTGTCAAATTTATACTAGATCAATCTAGATTTTGTCCTAAAGTCAGAACACAAATTTTTACCTTATAGAAGACTTGAAATTTTGCACTATGCAAACTTGGAATGTTCTGAGCATAACCATTTAGCTACCAAAATTTTTTCATTAAACTCTCAAATCTCAACTCATTTGTCTCATCACCTTCAACTATATCTGATCAGTCATAATTCCTATCTTCCTTTTCGTATCATCAACTCAAGTTGATTTCTTCTTCACGTATATCTAATTTCAACTCACATCATCCATACACCATTTACATTTCATTAACATCAAAAGAATAAAGTTCTACAAATCTTTAATGACGTTCTAAGCCACATTACATCATCGTCTCAAAATCTCAAATTACAAAAGGTCCTCGAACAAACAAACTTCTTGCTTTCCTAAAATCAACTCAAACTACAAAATAAGCAAATTTGGAGAAATGCCCTTAGGCTCTTGATTACTTGGGCTCTTAGCTGTCACCTGAAGATGGGATAAAAGGGGGGTGAGCTTGAAAGCTCATGGGTAACAAGTTTACAACAAAGAATAAGCAAAATTGTTGAAATATTTCTTGTCTTATTAAAGTCATAGTGAATTTATAAAATTCTTTGTTCTCAAATTCTCAGTCAAATTCACAATTTTAGTTCCAAAAATCATAAAAAATCATCATATCAACATAGCATATACATTTAACCATCACGACAGAACACTCAAATTATGCAGCAAACTTAACAATTTCAAACATGCAATGCACAAACAAATGGCTCGAGGGTTTCATGGAAACAGAATGGAGAAACCGAAATTTACCCCATGAACAGAATGAGTCCACTTTTTAGAGCTCATATGCCACAAATGGGTAGCCAGGAGAAGGTTCTTGTCAACGTGCACGTGACGAACAAAATGGTTCCACTCTCACCCAAACAAAAGCACATAATCATGCTCAAATCATTTTATCATATGCTCATACTTTCATGCTTTCACATCTTTTAGTTCATACAAAATGCCATGATATGTTTCAAGGTATTATATGAATATTTCAAAACCATTTTCCATTTTATAATCAAAATTCATGCACCAACGTGTAGTAATTTCTCATATCACTCAAAACATTAAAAGCAACATTTATGAAGTAATTGAAATCATTTTATTTTCTTGATTTGGAAAAGCATTAGTGGATCATAACTCTATTATAAACATGTAACCTACCTTGATTTCCTTACTTAAAGACTTGCTCAAAATGCCTCTTCTCTTGTTCCTCTTGCCTCTTTGATCCCCTTTATACAATAACAAAAAATCCAACTCAATAGGGTTTTCAATTGAAAATCTCACAAACCACAATGACTAAAATTGGTGCTAGAATAATTAAACCCATGGATTTTCTAAACTCCGTGATCTAAAATCCTTCCAAAAATCCCAAAAGATTTAGGTGATCTTACCTTGGTTCTTCACCAAAGGAAGAGATCTTTAGCTTAAATGGAAGCTCTTCTCTTCCTCTACCTTTTTCTCTCCTTGAACCACTTCAAAATCTCTCTCAAAAGCTAAGAAATGAAGAAACCTTAGCTTGTTTTCTCTTCTTTTCTCTCAACCACCGAAATCTCTGTTCTTTCTCATTCTTATTTCTCTTCTTTTGTCCCAATTCACTTTTTTTCTTCTTCTTCTTCTTGAACAAGACCACATTTTGGTCTTGTCCTTCCAAAAATACTCCTCCTCTCCTTTGGTCTTTCCATTTTGCCCTTTCTTTCATTTACCTCCTAACTCCTTTAATATTCTTAAACGCTATATTAACTCTAACTTAATTCAAATCTTTCCATCTAATTTCAAATCTCTATTTATACCCATCAAATTAATGACTCAATTCTAACAATAATGAAACAAATAAATCAATAATAATTGAAAAATTTTTGAGGTCCAACAATTTGTATTGAAATACTTGTCAAATTATAACATTTTAGAAAGAACCTTAACGTTTCTAAATTATCTTAGTTACCCCTATCTAAGGAAACTTTTAACCTCATTAAAGGTTTATTTGGTTAAATAGTAAGTTAACATGTTTAATTTAAAATTTTTTAACCTTTATGTAGAAATCACCTATGCCATGTGTAGGCCCATAAGGGACTATAGGTCCTATTTAATAATCAATCCCATTCTCAAACTTTTGATGGAGATAAGAAGGATAAACTGCCTCTAAATTTGCTTCCTCGTATTCAAGAGCTATAGAATGAGATATAGTTGGAGTGACTGAGCTAATTAGAAGCTCATAGAGATTTATATACTTACAAAAGACATATATGAGCTCAAAGAGTTAACAAAGGAGAAGGAAGAATTTGAGAGGATAAAAAAAGAAGAAAATTTTAGAGGAGAGTAACATAAAGATGTTATTAGATTGTTTTAAACAATGTTAATGCTCATGTTGAAATTAGCTTTAAAAAGAGCAAATCATACTAAAGTAGAAGATAGAAATTACTAAAAATAAAGTTATAGAGTCAACCAAAAGTTCTAAGGAAGAATTAGAGAGGGAGTAGTTGGATGAGATATTTGATCTTAAGAAAGGCAAAATGGCTTGTTATAGGAAGAGCTAAAGACTTAGAAGTAAAAGGTTTTTGAGTTACTACAAGAAGAAGACAACACAAGAAACAAGCAAAAATAAATTAAGATAAGCTTTTTGAGAACAACATTACCAACCAATAAATTGCTATGACAACTTTACCAGTTTAGACTTCTTTTACTAAATATGTATAATAATCAATATCATTTGAAATTTAACATCACTGTAAAAAAAATCTCTTATAATGGTAACAATATAATAGAAAAATCTTAAATTTTGTTTTTATTTTTTAACCAAGTTCAGATGAATCATACTAGGTGTCGTTTGTTTTAGTAAATTCCTAAAAAAAATTTTAAAAGATAATAAAGAATTTTATTAGAAAACTCTAAGAGCATCGATGTTTCCAATACAAAATATCGAAGGAACCATGGTAAAGGATTAAAACAATAAGAATACAATCAATGAGACCTAAAACACTTAGTGTAAGGGTAACACATTAAGAAAAAAAATAAAGAGAAGCAGTTAAAGTCTCCATATGTTGGTAATTCCAGGGCTTAAGGTGCTATTAAGGTTTCTAGCAATTGCATCACTACTTCGACAGCAGTCACTTCTTTTCAAAACAACTTCATATTCCTTTTATGCCATATATAATAAAGCAGGGATCCAAATGCTAAATTAAACATCCTTGATCCCATTTAGTATGAAATTTTAATTTAGCAGCCCAACAAATTATAATGGAATAATTAGATAGGTTACAATGAAGACCAAAGAGATTGAGGATATGATTCCATAGGATTAAGGAGAAGATATAGTGAAAGCATAGGTGATCCAAGTCTTCATCTGCATTCAGGAAAAGAACATAATTCATGTTCTCTATAGGGAACTTTAAAGTATCCTTGGTACCAAGTTTATTAATAACTATAATCCACAATATAAAAGAGATTAATGAGATATTATAAAATTCTCATACCCATTTTCTCTAGTGGTTTCTAGTCTGAGGTCCCAAAGGAATTCCATGTATAAGGAATTGGGGAACTTCATCGAATTGTCATGTATCCATGAATTATATCATATCTATATGAGTTTAGGGAATTATAGTTCTAGCTAAGGGGCATTCTTCATAGCTTTAGTTACAACGAGTTTGGTGTTCATGCTGGATTCTACTTCAAGGAACACATCCCCACTATAAATTCCAGTAGACTCAACTTTACTAGGACTACCAACAGAACCATGCTACAATTATTAGCATGTTTTGGCCTCAGTGCATCTTTATTCACCTTCATGGTTCAAAGCATCTAGCTTCCACTTTTAGTTATGTAATATCTTTATAAGTACTCAGTCACTCCTTATATGCTTAGTAGGATAGCATATATGTGGTAATCCACTGGGATTCATTCTTTCTCTAATACAAGTATTATCAAGTTCAAACACATTTGGGAATTGCATTCATTTAACTCATTTGGGTTATTTACATCATTCCAACTTCAATTGAGATTAGTATTAAGTATATGATTACTTAATTGGTGAGCATATTGGGAGTACTCAATGATGAGCATGAGTTAATAGTTATATACACTCCCATCCCACTTACCATGAATACTCTAAGGGGTAATAAGGATGTTGGAGTTTTAGGTTAATGTGTGGAACTAGTGTTTCACACTAATCAACACTTTACATGAGAAGTAGAGGAATTCCATACATATAGAGATCAACTTGGGTAGGGATTAGGCCTGACAGGGCCTCATTGGGCCTAGGTCGGGACCAATTGCCAAGCCTAAACTTAAGGGTGGGGAGCAGGCAAGAGCACTGACACTAGCTTAAGATTCAAGCTACTCATCAACACTTCCACCACCCACTTCAACATACATTGAGCAATATATGCATTAGATTGGAGATACACTAGTGAAGTTAGAACAGTACTTAAGAATTGAGATCCTTCTACCACACTATTCCATCTTTTCAAACTCACATATACAGAGCCTCAGTAGTATATAAAGCCTTTGTGAAGGCTAGATCAAACATTAGGAGAGATTGAGCTAAATACCACTAAGTCATCAGTGGGGATTTAGTTGATATGATTTTTGTGGATGATGTGACTAAATCATAAGCGGTAATTCCTTATATACCTATATTGGATCCTATATTTCTCTTATGATTTGTCAACAAAATACCAATCCATTACTTTATTTCTCCCTTTAACATACTGAGGGTAAGGAGCAGGTAAGAGCACTGACACTAGCTTAAGATTCAAGCTACTCATCAACACTTCCACCACCCATGTCAACATACATGGAGCAATATATGCATTAGATTGGAGATACACTAGTGAAGTTAGAACAATACTTAAGAATTGAGATCCTTCTACCACACTATTCCATCTTTTCAAGCTCACATATACAGAGCCTC
Source organism: Erythroxylum shatona (assembly GCA_027568895.1). NCBI lineage: Eukaryota > Viridiplantae > Streptophyta > Magnoliopsida > Malpighiales > Erythroxylaceae > Erythroxylum > Erythroxylum shatona. The sequence goes on along the minus strand of JAOSBK010000205.1, from coordinate 22,838,815 downwards.
AGTAGTATATAAAGCCTTTGTGAGAGCTAGTTGTATGGAGTCAATCCTTAAAAAGGAACTTAAGGATATTATAGTGGATTAAGAAGGGATTGAGTTAGGAGTTGTAACATCTGAGTAAGAGATCAAACATTAGGAGAGATTGAGCTAAATATCACTGAGTCATCATTGGAGATTTAGTTGATATGATTTTTATGGATGATGTGATTGAATCATAAACGATAATTCCTTATATACCTATATTGGATCCTACATTTCTCTTATGATTTGTCAACAAAATACCAATCCATTACTTTATTTGTCCCTTTATTTCTTTACTTTCATTGCCTTTACGTGATGTGTAAATAGAGGATAGTGTGTGACTTAAGTGTGGGGGTTACACTTCTTATGACTTTGGTACTCATTCTTATCAATTTTTTAATAAATATCTTAACAGGGATAAATGTTAAGAAAATTTTTTACTTTGACGACATGTTGATTTATATAATCCACTATGATTTTAATTGCCTTTATAATTTGAAGTGTTTAGGAAAATAGCCATAAGTTTTGGATGACTAAATTTAATTAAATTTGCTTCATGAATTTGGAAAATGGATATTTTATTTGCTTTACGATACTCTTTTGTATAAAATGTACATGTATTGAGTAAATGTGACTTCTTTTAATGACTTCTTTTATGCATTTTTATTATCGAGCATATAAATATTGAAAAATGTAAAAAAGTTTGAATAATTAAACATAAATGATTTCACTATGCTATCTCATACTAATAAAAAGGTTGAAATTAAAGTGGTGCTAGTAGCTATTTGAAATACTGACCTAGTTGATTAATTGAGAGCATTTATGATAAGTTACTCTCACATCAAAAGGGTGACTTTTGAAACAAGCTTCTAAATGCTCATGTGTTGTTTAAATTTGATATTTTGCTTTATGTCGACAGGGGGTACGAATAAGTTTAGGAGTTGAAGCATTTGTCTAATGTATGTTCATTTTATGTATGGACTTGAATTTAGTGAATTGAGTTGAAGTTAAAAAATTGGAAAGAGAATTAAGTTGATTGATGAATTGTTAGAATTCGTGCCTAACAAGTTGATGACCTTAACAATTAAATGAGTGGTGGAGAATCTTGATCAGTATGCTTATTTTGTTTAATTCTTTTCCAAATTTCCTTCCTATTTGAATTAAGTAATGAAATTGAGTTGCTTGATAACAAGCAAATGCTTTAGTATGGAGGAATTTGGCAAGCACTAAAAATATTATATTTTTATCAAGGTTTTTGAAAACATTATACTTATATTTTGGGTATTTTATTATTTGGTTCTTAAAATGATTTATTTTTTATTCTAGGTCTTATTCCCATCAAAGAAAAAGGGATGAATTTGTAGAAGATTTGAGTTAGTTTGAAGCAAATTTGATGACTTGAAGAGGAATCAGAATATGGTAGCAATACAATAGCATGTTACTACTATGTTGCTACATATGTCCAAAGTTGCCTTATTCTATCTCTAAAGGAGATTTTTACCCAAGTAACAGGGCCATAACATGCCCTTGTGTTCAGGCTATATTTAAGATTTGAATTGCTCATGGCATCCTATCATGCTCAACCCCATGTTTACCATTATGGTGGTAGCACAAACCCATGTTCTTTCCCATGTTGGCAATGATTTGTTATATAAATGTTCCAGAAAGTCATGTGAAGTAATACAAAGCTCAACATAATCCCATGTTAAGGCAGTGTTTAGCTAAAAAGATAGGATGACATATATTTAAAAATAGACAATTGAAATTAACAAAAGAGTTTTCTATAGAGGTTTAAAAAGAGTTTAAAGACAAAGGAAAGCCATTAGGAGCTGTGCAAAAGCTATTGGGATTAAGAAGAAAACAATCAGGAAGTAATACAAAAAGATCAATCAAAATTCATTAAGGACTTTTAAGAAACAAGATGAGAACTTATCTCCTTTCTTATGTACTTTATTGTTGATTTTTGGTTTTCTCTTTTTTACTATTAACTAGGATATAAATTTATATATGATGAACCTTAGAATTTATGCTTGAATTGACTTCCTTAGTTTAATAAAATATTATAGTTTTTTTATAATTGATCATATTTTTATATTATGTTGGATTGAAGTAACAAAGATATAAGATTTAACATTTGGATTCATATATAGGATTGAAGTAGAAAATGTAGAAGTTCTTATCTAATACCTAGGTCATAACATAAATAATAGGGGTTAATTAAATCCTAGCTATTTGGATCCACAATCTTTCTAATTTAGGGTGATACCTATCAGGTAAATCCATAGATTATAATAATGCATTATGAAGGATTTCTAATACTAGAGAACTTTCAATCAGAAATACTTAAGAATGAGGACCATTTATATCTTGACCATGAGTGTAAATTTATAACTTTAAGATTCTTATTGGTCCAAAAACTAGAGAAAATTAGTAAAATGGTATAAATTCAAGCATAGTAAAGTTCTAAGGGATAGGTATAGTTATTGAATGTTTATTCTTAGACTGTCTTTGTTTTAATTTTCTAAATTTTATTTTACTTTTTATGCACTTTTTGATAAATCATTCACTTATTCAAATTAGATAATAGAAATATAGTGATAGTAGCAACATTCTTGGTGAGATTGATACTCAATTTTCCTAGATTATATTTTAAAAAAAAAATAATTACAATTGCCTATGTGATTTCTTTGGGGCTTGTTTGTTTCTATTTATGTTTTTGATTTTCTTTTTGTTTTCAAATTTAGTTAAAAATATGTTTTTTAAGTTTATTATTTCTATTTTTGGTTTTTGTTTCTTCTAGTTTTCATAAATTATGAAAACCATAAAAGTGGTTTTTATTTCTATTTTTTTCCAAAACATGATTTACTATCAACTAAATATATATTATTTAATTATTTAATATTAGTAATCAATAATTAATAATAATTAATTTAATTAAATATTATATATTTAATTTTTAATATTAAGTATGAATCAATTTATTTAGAACTTAAGTCAATTTTTTATAATTAATTTAAATTTTAAAATTTAAAAGCAAAATAATTTTAGCTAATTTCTCTTTGTTTTTTGAGTTAATCAATTGAAGTGCCTACCTTTGCTTCTTTCTTGAGTGTAGTTACTTTCTCCCTTTAGAGGCAGTTGCATTCTTTCAAAAGCTTTTCATGTTGTTTTTGCTTTCGATTAGCATTCCAAGGTCGTAATTCATTTTAATTGGCTAATTTTCAAACCTTTAGTGGTTGAGTTGACCAAATAAGTCATTTGCTTTTTTTATTGTGTTTTCTAAACGAATTATGCTCTCTATCGGGGATCATATCTTTCCTTATTTAATAATTATTAATAAATATAAATTTAATTTAAAATATCTTAAAAATACGTAAATTTTAAATAAAATTTGCTTTAGAAATTAAAAAATAATATTAATTTATAAATATATTATAATTATTATAATTATTTATTTTAATAAAATATTTCATAAAAGATTTAAAATTATTTAATTTGTATATTTGTATAATTTATATAATATGTAATTAATAAATATAAAAAAACCACAACAGAAAAACATAAGTGAAACTAAATGACCCTTTAGTATTGTTTTTTATGTTTTATTTTATTTATTCACATCAGAAAATTTAGTAAGATACTACAAGAGATTCATAAAATGGTTTGATCAATTGAATAAATCACTAAAAACAATTTATTTAAGAAGGATGGATCCAAGTGGAAAAAGATAGGTTGAGAAGTCTTTTCAAAGCTCAATTAAGTCCTAACTTCGACTTAATGTTAGAATTTCTAGATTTCTTTAAAAACTTCTGTGATGGAGCCAAATGATAATGAAGAGGAGATGGGAGATGTGTTAATACAAGACAATCATCCTATATCATTTGTTAATAAGTCTCTCTATCATATTAATATGAGAAAGACTTGTTGGCTTTGATCATGCTTGTGAAGTATTGGAACCACAATTTTTGTGGGAAGATACTTCATTATTTGTAGTGATCTTTCATTAGTTATACTGATAATAAAATTTTAAAGTTTCTTTTATAACAAAATTACTATCTTTCAATAATCTTGGTTACCTAAGCTATAAGGTTTAAACTTTGAAATTATATATAAGAAGGGGAGCGAAAATACTATTGAAGATGCATTTTTTCTAATGTCAAATGTAGCCCTAGTATGGTGGTTTCTGAGGTTTAATAATCCTTATTTAAAAAAATGGGTGAATTGGTTCCTTCTTCATATAAATGGAGACCATGACCATTTGGGATGAAAAGGTACATTGATGGTGGGAAATCAAAAGAAATTGAAAGATAAAATCACGTCTTACTTCCATAATCGCAATATAAATGGTCATTCAAGAGTACACATGACTCATACGAGAATTCAAGTTGTAATTTATTGGAGTGGATTACGAGATGATGTGAGAAAATATATGAAGAAACGTATTGCCTGTCAATAAAGTTAATATTGTGTTGGACCAATGGTGGTTGACAAATTAAATCCTACTTGTGTTTTGATAATAATAAAATGTATAGAATTGATTAAGAAATTTATTTCAGGTGTTTTGATGGAAAGAAATCTAGAAGACATTATAAATCATTGAGGAATCAAGAAGGAAACAATCTTCAACTTGATTGAG
>JAOSBK010000205.1:22815100-22834061 GCA_027568895.1 Erythroxylum shatona | reverse complement strand
TTAGCACCGAACCTCTATAAAAACAGTGTTTGCTCTTCTTCCCTACTCTTTGCATTTAAATTTGTTTAAATTGTTTTTGTGTGAATTAACTTCTGATTTTATTGTAGAATTTTTAAGAAAAGCTTTAAAGATCTATTCAACCCCCCTTCTAGATCATTTACATATTGAACTAATGGCTAGTTTTAGTTTTTTACAATCTCTACCTGTGCCTTAACATGTATGGACAGACACTAGCTATGATTTTATATAAATTCCATCATCTTAGTGGTGGTATATAGATTAACCATTAACACATCCCTCTACAACATAGTCGGACTACGGGCATTGTTTTATAAGTTTTTAAGTTGCATGGGATAACTTAGAGAATCATCAATAATAGTAATTAACTTCATCAATTCATTTAGGATAGAATCCTTTCAAGTACAAGGAGTAATTTTCATTACTCTTCACCCAAAAATAGATAGAAAAATATAAATAGTGAATAAGACAGTTAAAAGTTACTATAAAAGATAAACAATTTCCTGTCTAGTTGAAACTTATGGTTACCATTGATTGAATAATGGTATAATATTAGCTTCCATTACCATATAAATAAGTCCTTTTCCAAAGTTTGGATATACTCCTCTAACTTATTTCCATAATTAGTTATAGATACCAACTGTTGATTAATAGAAAGGAGTGGTTTAATTGGTTAAGTTTCATATGGGGAAGAAATGAAATAAAAGAAATAAATTAGTTGAAAGTAGGAGAAGTGAGACGGAATTTGAGATGGAAACTATAGTATATGTCAATCTACAAATACATAAATAACATTGTTTGAAACAAGGCAATAAATGGAAGTTAATAACTTTATTGTGTGCACCTTTCAAAATTCTAGAAACAAATAGATATTTTAACTATGACTTGGAATTAATAGCTTTAGCTAGAATTCATTATACATTCTATGTTTCATAACTTAAAAAGTTGATAGAGGTTTCACAAAAAGTATCAACTACAATTCTAAAGAAGATATGGAGAATAAAGAACTTTCTAGTGGCCATATTAGGTAGTTCTATGTGTATTATAGCATATAACAAATTAATAAATTTGAATTAGATGATAATATGGAAAATAAACACTCTAACAAATATGTTTGTTCTCTTTATACATGTTTTAGAGCTTGTATCCACTAACTTAAAGTTACCTTCTTCTAAAGTCCAGTATGCATTTCTTCAAGAATCTTATAGGCTAGAAAGTTTCACTATCTTACCATTGTAATTTTATTAATAATTTAAATTATTATTAAATTAAAAATAAGAATTATTTTTTGAAAAATTCACCATAACATTTAGTAGGTCCATATTGCCCATTTTACATGTCAGTTGGGTAAGTTAATAGTCCAAAAATAGAGATCTATTAAAAATCTAACGAAATTAGGTGTTACGATGCAAATAACATCATTTTGTTAACATTAAAGCGTAAAGTGGTACCAGAGATAATGATAAGACTAACTTGACTTTTTGCAAGTTAAGAGACAATTTGACATTTTTTCCACAAATATTATTATTGGTGTATTCCATGAAAAAAAATAGTGAAGGCCATAGAGATGAAACATATTTTTTGTGAACAAAAATAAGCAATAGGACTTGTGTGCTTACTATAATATAAGCATAAAGAGATAAATACATAAATTAAAACTAAATTCCATTAGAGATGGAAATGAGTTAGACCTAACTCGAGCGGTTTATGACCCGAGCTCGATCTAATCATTTTCTATTTGACATTGGCTTAGCTCGAAACCTAATCAAGTTTAAAATGCTTGACCGAAGCTTGAGTCCAATTGGCCCAAAATTAGTCTGAAACCTAAATATCTAGTCAACTGCTTGCCTTCTCAAAACTTCCTCTTCTCTTCCTCTGTTACAATGCCTTCAGAAACTTGTAAATTAATAGGGAAAAAAAAACAAAGAAGCAAAATGGCAAAGAAGGCATAACAAAACATAAAGAAACAAACACAAGAATAATCGAACCTTGGTGGCTTCATGATCATTTTACATTTTTCTTCCTCATCTCTAAAATCATATATCTATAGCATTTACTTTTTTAGGTCTTTTATGAGCTATTGGTAATGAAACCTATGACACACCTATTTTTTGAAGGCTAGTAGAAATAAAAATAAGTATGGGAGAAAAGAAGTGAACCAATAGAAAAGAATGAATAGGTGTAAAATAAGCCAAAAAAAAAGGAAGAGAAAATTATGTGAAAATAAAAACCAAAGAGGGAGATGAAGAAAAACACATAGGAGCTATGCAATTGAGGAAGGAAACAAAATGTTGACATGTAGAAGTAGAAAATGACCACAAAAATAAAATTTAGATACGTGTTTAAGATTTTTATAAGAGGGGTTTGAACTTTGGATTTCAAGTTATTGTAAAACTTATATTGCAACTCGAATTTGATGCAAAACCTAATTTTAAAAAAATATTAAATATGACTTGAAGTTAAATCTACTCAAATTGGGCTAAATCAAATTGAATGGGTCTATATTTATTATGCCTACATACCATATAAAATATGAAATGTGTGCGCGTTTAATACTCTATTGACCAACTTTAAATTTATTTTCAGGTAATAGTTGTTAAATAAAGATTACTTTTGGGGTTATTAAAAAAAGAGTTAGAAAAAATTAAGGAAAGAAAGTCCATTTTGAATAAAGGGTAATGACAAGTTCAAAAGTTCTCTTAAATTTATAATTATAAAAATTTTGAGTGTTATAAATTAATTTAAAAATTCTTTGACTATCTTTGGAAGCATCTAAGTATCCAACGCGAAACACAATAATAAATTAAACTAAAATTTAGTAGGACAGCCCAATATTAACATTTTCACCCAAAGTCTTTCTGTATTAGTAATATTGAACGCAGATTTGTCATACAATAAACAGATATCATTGAGAAATGAAAATAAACGACAGAAAAAAAAATGATGCAACCATGCTTCTCTTAGCTGAGTGATGAGTTTGTCAATCCGCATTAGAGATGGAACGGCAAGATGACGAATTGATTGTAGGACTAAACAGCAGACGCCCAACAAATTCCGGGCGACAAGAAGCAGAAGGTCCGTTCCCGACCCTCCCTCAGGAACTTGTCGTCGATATACTCTCCAGATTACCAGTCAAGTCTCTGTGTAGATTCAGGTGTGTATCCAAATCATGGCTCTTTCTGATATCTAGCACTCGGTTTGCAAAAACCCATCTGGATTTAGGTCTCCGGAACAAGGAGGTTGAGTCAAGTAGGCGGAGATTGATTATCTCTTCTCATAATCTTTACTCTGTGGAATATAGATCAGTATGTAGTTGCAGTGATGACAGCAGCGACATACGTGTCGTGGAGCTTGATTATCCTTTGAAATATAAACCTTATGGCTGGCATAGTTGGTTGGCGTATAATGAGGATGAGAAGTTTTACTTTAGATTGTCAGAAGATGAAGATGATAACCCTGTTATGGTTAAGGTTAATGCAACATCCTCTATGAGTCTGAGAAATTGGGTTGATGTTGTGGGTTCTTGTAACGGAATAGTGTGTATAGCTCCAGATGAAAATGTGCTTTTTCTGTTTAACCCATCCACTGGAGAATCGAAGAGAATTGCAGAGGAGCACAATTCGGGGCTTGAAGTGGCTGATGGTATTTGCAGTTATGGATTTGGCTACGTTTCGACTAGTGATGATTACAAGGTGGTGAGAATTGATGATGGCTCCATTGTTAGCGTTTATTCTCTAAGGACAGACTCTTGGAGAAGAATAGGGAACTTCCCTTATGACAATAGTGTCTTTGAGTCTGGCTTACTCCTTAACGGATTTGTTCATTGGGCACTTAACAGCAGGGAAGGTGAAAATCCCAAACATTTAGTTGTATGCTTTGATTTGGAGAAGGAAATGTTTCAAGAAATGTTAGCACCAGATATCGATGATACTAGTTCTGATATTTGGATGGGTACTCTTGGTGGAAAACTTTGTGCACTTTATAGCCGCAATGCTATGCAGAATGATGTATGGATAATGCAAGAATATGGTGTGGCTGAATCATGGACTAAGATTGTAATCAGCCTTCCTTTCTTTCGCATGAAGCCTTTGTGTTTGACAGAGAGGGAAAAAGCTCTTCTGATGGTGGATGGAAGATTATTCCTATATGACTTTGGAATTGGCACATATAAGTTTTTAGAAGTTCACGGTGTTCCGTTTGGTGATGTATCTGAAGTTGATATCTATGTGGAGAGCCTTATTTCTCCTAATCACTATTTTGAGGCGGAAACTTAGGGTGCAATATTCGCTTTTTTGGGGCATCAACCATCTGAAGGAGAAATCTTGATGTCAGAAGAAGAAACCCGGGCATCCAACTTGCTTATTTCCCCTTGGATCTTATGTTTACTGAAACAGCTTGCTTGTTTCCAATTGGATTTTATGTTTCCTACTTTATGTTTCCTTGTGATGTAAAGTTGATCACTTTTACGTTTTGTGTTTTCCTTTTCATGTGAAGTTAATTACTTTTAGAGTTTTTGTATTCTTTTCATTTCCTCGATATTTAACTTGCTATTCCATTTCTAACAAATGAAATTCAAATCTGTGTCCGATTGGGTTATGTTGAGGTTCTAAGTAATAACACTCATAAAATCTTCAAGTTCACTCAACTAATAACAAACTAGTCAAATGATATTTAGCATGGAAAATTCTTCGGTGTAGAGGTTAAAATTACGGTATAAATTAATAATAAATTTACTAAATCAAATAGTAGAATATAAGTGATATGAGTTTTGAGCCATATATAAGTGATATGAGTTTTGAGCCATCTCACTTAAGAACACGTCACAAGATAATTACAACTGATCTCTTTAGCTAGCTCTCTTATTGCTCTCTATAAAAAATTCTATGATTGAGCACAAATTTACATATATATAGTGGTTCAGTCTGATTCTGTTGGGGCTGGACGTTGTTGCTTAGATCTATGATCTCGATTAGCTTCAACTAGGAGAAACCTGCAAAAACAATAAAGGCACACCGGAGGTTGATCGCCGGCTTGCCCCTCCGATGCTTAAGTTAGTTCTTTGTCCTAGGTTTTTGTGTCTATGAACAAAGAGTATTAAGATAATTAGAATCGTACCTGCATCATGAGAAGATAATGAACTTATATAGTAAATACCTGTTGTGCTTAACTCAACATCTTGAGAATGGGTCGATCGGACCACACGCCATTCTAAGGTTGGACCTGAGCCTAGCACGACCGACCCAACCATATAGCAATGACACTCTTAAGTAATCCTAAATATTAAGCTTCAATAAAACTATAGTTCATAAATGTTATTTGGACTTTTTTGTTGAGTATTTATGTCTCATGCAATTTCTATCTTTCAAACTTTTCTTTAAATTTTGAGTAATATGGCTAATGGACATGGGAAAAGCGGCTTCCAATCATCAATTTTTGCCTCAAATATGTTGAAATTTTGTTCCTTTTGATCCATGATGACAGCTAAGACCTCTGGAGTCCAAATTTAGTGGTACTAAACAAATAAATATCCATAAAATAAGGTAGACCAGTAATAGTCTTCCCCTCCAGCCCAGTTCGGAGGAGAAATCTATCACCCCTATTAATCACTTAAAAGCCATCCTACTGAACTTACTTCAAAGCTCAATTTTACTAACAAGAACTACCTTTGTTAACGTGTCAGCATCATTCTTGTTTGTGTGAATGTTCTTCAACTTTATAAGTTATCCTTAACTATATATCACAACCAATGATACCTAACATCAATGTACTTAATGTAAGAATGATTATAGATTTTTTCTCAAATTTATAGCATTTTGATTGTCACAGAAAACTATATACTCATTTTATTTCATATCAAATTCTTGGAGAAGTCCCTTCAACCTAGGGATGGCAATGGGTCAGGCTGGGCCTGACCCGATCCATGATATGTCAAACCCGAGTCGACTCGATTTACTTTTTTAGAAAATTAAAAAAAACGATGTCATTTTGTCACTCTCGATTAGGCTGTCCAGTTTTGCCCAGCCTGCCCCGGACCATGCCTCCTTTAACCAAAGCATCTTCTATCTTATATGGCTGCAACACATTTCGCATCAATAGTAAACAAACTCTCCCCATAGATTTGAACAAATAGTCTGAGGTCGACTTTTTGTTATCGAGATTACCAACCATGTTCACATCTGTGTATCCCTCTAGAATTGATTCACCACTTCCAAAACACAAACATAATTTGGAAGTGCCTGCAAATATTTGAAGATCCACTTCACTACTTCTCAATATACCTTTCCTAAATTGGATAAAATCAACTCACCAGTGCAACATTGTGCGTGATATTTGGTAAATGCACACAATGAAATACATCAAAGAGATAATAGTAGAGGAATACAAAAGGACATACTTTCTTTCTCCTTTTCGATGATAGGACAAGCTCTTTTTCTCAACTTGAAATAAGCTACTAATGGTGTACTCACGAGCTTGGCATGCTTCATATTAAACCTCTCAAGTACCTGCTCAATATATTTTTCGTGTAATAACTACAAATTTTTGAACGAATGATCTTTATGCCCAAATTTTGTTTTACAGGACCCAAATCTTTCATGTTAAAGGACTTGGACAAGTCCTCTTTCAACCTTCATATCATACCAATATTTTCTCCTGCTATCAACATATCATCCATATATAAGAGAAGGTTGACGAAGTTGCCACCAAAGAATTTTCTAAAATATACATAGTAATCAACTAATATTTTCTTATACCCATTGCTCGTCATAAACGAATCAAACTTCTTGTACCACTGCCTTGCAGCTTGTTTGAACCCATGATGACTCTTCTTTAATTGGAAGACAAATTCCTCTTTGCCTTTGACTTTGAACTCTTCCGCCTGCTCCATGTAAATCTTCTCTTTCAAATCACCATGTAAGAAAGTAATTTTCACATCAAAATACTCGAGTTTAAGATTTAAACTAGCAACTAGTCTTAATACCGTGCATATGTCATCTTGACTACTGGTGATAATATTTTGTTGAAATTGATACCCTTATTTTGATCGTATACCTTTACCACTAGTCTCGCCTTATGTTTCACTAGCTTGTCACCTTCTTTCTTGATCTTGAACACCCATTTGTTCTTCAAATATTCTTACTTTTGAGAAGCTTAATTAACTCATAAATGACAATCTTTTTCAATAAGTTCTTCTCCTCTTACATTGTCTTTTGCTAAGAGTCTTTGTATTCAAGTGACTGCACCTTTGAAAATTCTCTAGCTCCCCCTTAATATTGATTTGGAGATATTCTAACATTAGTTCTCTTATAGAAGGACTCTTCACTCTAGTTTATATTAGAAGTTGGATATCTTCAACAATTAAGCAAGTTACTCCCCCTACTCATAATGCTCTTAAACCCTTTTTATATCATCTACAAGATATGTTTCATATGACTCATCACCATCATATTGCCTTTGATCATTATCATCCTATGTTAGTTTATATTCCCCTTCTTCTTTAATAGGTTAATCACTGGAAGTTGGAACATTGATAGTATCTTCATTGCCAAAACATAACCAACTGGTAGTAATATTGTCCTCTTTGATGAGATCTGTATCCATTTCGTGCTTACAAAAAACTATGTCCCTGTTTCTAACAACTTTCCATTTTTTGAGTTGTAGAACTTATAGCCAAACTCTTCGTCATCATATCCAACAAACACACAAGGAGTAGTCTTCGGATCTAATTCTGACCTCTGTTCCTTTAGTATGTGCTTAAAAGACTTGCATTTAAACACCTTTAGATATGTATAAGTTGGATCCTTCCTTTTTCACACCCTCTTTGGAATATCAAGATCCTAAGGAACTGAAGGAGCTCTATTGATCAAGTATACAACAGTTTAGTTTGTCTCACCGTACAAGGATTTCGGTAGATTAGCCATTCAAAACATACATTGAACATTCTCTATAATGGTACTATTTATCCTCTCAATGACATCATTATATTGTAGGTTATTAAGTTCCATCTTCTCATGTCTTATGCTATATCTTGCATAATAATCTTCAAATTCAATGGAGATATACTCTCCTCTATTGTTGGTTCAAAGATACTTCAACTTACTTTTCGTCTTCCAATACGACATGAAATTTTTGAAAGGTCTTGAATACCTAACATTTTGTTTTCAGAATAAGGACCCAAGTCTTGCTTGTAGTATTACCCATAAAAGTAACAAAATACTTGTTACCACTCAATGACTCCAACTCAAATAGACCACATATGTTAAAGTGTACCAGCTCCAACTTGGTCTTCCTTTTAATAGATCTTTTACAAGAAAGACACTTGATGCTACTTTCTAGCCACATAATGATCATAGAGGTTAAGGAAAACATTGTTTTTTATAAGGATAAATGATTTGTCATCTAGAAATCTAATCCCTTTTTTACTAATATGTCCTAATCTCCAATGCCACAAATATGAAGAATTGTTCCTTTAAACAACATGTAGTTCTCTAACACACACCTTAATGTGTGTTTTATATAGGTTGCAACATAATCCACCATGAGCATAATAATGCTCATTTAGAAAAATTCCACTTGCTATCTCTAAAAGTGTGTCGGTATCCTTATTTAAGCACATTTGCAGACAACAAACTAGGGTTTAAGTCTTGAATGTATCATATTCCTCTTAAGGAAAATATGTACCTAATATCGATTTAAACTTGAATGTTACCCACATTGACAATGTTAGAAGAGCTCTGATTGCACATCTTCACACTTCTAAATTCAACACTCCTATAGTCTGTAAAGTACTCACATTTTGGATCATAATGGTAGGATGCCCCTGTATTGACAAGTCACTCACTGGTCGCACAAATCAACAATACTTCATCATTTGTGCCTAATGTCGTTGCTATGATGTTTTTGTTGTCTCCATTCTTCTAATTTTCTTGCTTCTTTTGATCTCTTTTTCACTTGTATCAGAACTTCCTTATGTGACTAGGTTTGGAGTAATGTTGACATATTCTAGTTTCCTTTCCATCTTTTGAATTGGACCTATTCTTTGACTTGCCTTGCCCCTTGGAACCTTTAATCTTGCTTTTTTCCTCTATTTTTTTACCATAAAAGACTATACATTGTCAACATCGATCTCCTCGTAATCTCTTTTTTAAACATGCTATCTTTGATTACATCTAAAGAAAGCATATCATTCAAAGAAAAGTTGCTGATAATCATAACTAAAGTTTTCCAACTATTCACGGGGGAAATCAACAAGATCAAAGCTTGTAATTCATCATCGAGGACGATCATCATCATAGTCGACTTGTTGATGATGTCCTGAAAATTGCTAAGATACTCCAACACCAATTTCCGAGCCTTTAACTTAAGGCTTACTAACCTTTTAATCAAAAAGGCCTTATTGTGAGTGATCTTTCTCTTATAAAGAGCATCTAATTTCTTCTATAGCTCGAGTGACTCCATCTATTGGGGTATGTGATTGAATATATTGATGTCAATCTGCTGTTCAATAGTTCCCGAAGTCTTCCACTTTATCTTCTCCCACTATTTACCTATCATCTTTCCCAACTTAGATGGGATATTGCATTTTATACTTCTATCCATATTGATTGGATCATGAAGATCCTTGTAATACATGAGATCTTCTATCGTAAGTCTCTATATCGAATAGTTGGTCAATGTCCACTTTTTCATAGCTATTGCCACTTAATAAAATTGTTATTAATAAATGCTATTTGGACTCTAAACTCTTCTTTTGTTGAATGTTTTGTCTCATGCAACTTATGTCCCTCAAACTTATCTTTAAACTTCGAAGACAAGGTTTTGTATACCGTCACCTACACAATCATATATGGTAATCGCGTCCAACCTTTAAGCTTTAGAACCCAACGTCGCTGAGATACACGATTACGGTGAGTTACACAGTTATGGTTAGCGAATATGGTTGTATCCTGCACTTACATGGTTGCCTGACTTCGCACAGGCATGTTTGATCCTGAAGTATCACCTTTCAACTTGCATATGGTTATAGAAGCGTACATGATCTTGCACATTGTCGTGTCTACCATTGACATGAACATGTGCCTCCTAGACACAAGCATGTCCTCTAAAAATAACTTTTAATCATTATTTCTGCCTTAAATCTGCCCGAACTTTATTCCTTTTGATTCATGAAAACAATTAAGACTCCCTGAGTCTAGAGTTAGTTGCATTAAACAAATAAACATCCATAAATAAGACTAGAATTACAATAGGTTATTGTAACTGCATGCAAAAGTTGGAAGCTTAATTATGCGTTAACTTGTTCTCCTATTCTCTGATTTTCAAAGATGATAATCTGTTACTTATACCAAGTCTCATCTATCCTAACACCATCGTTCTCATTTTGAGTTGCACTTTGAAGACAGAATCTGCTTAAGCTTGTAAGGTTTTATATTACACGCAATGAATTGTTAGTTTCCAGGGGTGATAAAGGTGTGGCAAGGGCCTGAAATGCACTTGCATGGCAATGAAAAGTTCTCAACACAACTTTTATGATTAATCTTTTCGGCTTCTCACTTAAAGGAACGGCCAACAGAGTCTACTTCAAGCTGGGAGCGTTCTCAATGTTTGCGGCACGAAAGACCACAGGAACGTCAATCATGCTTTTTCCATTGAATTATTACTTTCAACGTTCGATTACTTTACTAGCCAGTTGCCGAATGCCAACTGTTGGAATGTTAAAACTATATATTAAGAACATGCACATTGATCCAAAAAACTTGGCCAGTAAATGCATCAAAACCTCAGCCAGCACCATAATCTAAGAACTAAACCAGAATGGCACCATTGTAGTGACTGGGATAACTTCTTCAATATACATGAAATTCTTCTTCCCTTTTCAAGCTTCTATGTTGGGTAAGACTGGGAAAATAAACACAAGAACTAGCTAATAAATAGGTTGTAACTACAAACTTTAGCCATCCACTAGCATACATCGTTAGTCCCCCAATGCTTTACTTTTGCCAGCAAAGTTTTTTCCCACCCTCCCGGAGGATCTCATAGGCAAGTTTATACTTTTCAAGTGATGCTGTACCCGACTCTATGTATTTACAGGCTGCTTCCCTCAAACTCCACACAACCAAGGCGTTGAATTCTCGAGGCCTAAAAACAGATTCAGCATCAAGAACAATACCCGACTCAGCATTTCTTGTCCACCTGTGTAACAGGTAACGAGATGGAATTTCCTGCACGTCCAACAGGTTGAAGATTCTTAAAACATGTCTACAAAGTATACCTTCAAATTCAAACATCCGACAGCTGCAACTGGCATTGAGATTGGATGCACAGAAGGTAACAGCATGTCTTTCAATTTCATTTCCACACCTCCGAACTGAATATCTGATGATAGTTCCTTCTTCATAGGTCTTGATTCCTAGATAATTGTAAGACTGTAAAAGCTCATTTTGAAATACTTTAAACACAGAAAGTGTATAAACCCTTCTACATTGTTCTTCAACTGGTTCTTTTGTTTGCAAAAATGCCTGCAAATTACAAGAGTTGAAATCCTCCTTTCTTTCCTCCTCACGTCGTCGCTCAAGGCCTTGCTCATATCTTGAAATAAACTCCCCAATTGGCGTTTGACCATTCAGAAAAGTACCAAAGAATGATTCCATAGTTCCGTCAACAGGGATGCCAGCAAAAAACTTTCCCCTCAAGTACAATGGAACCCAGTTTTCACGCTTTTCATACATTTCACTAAACCAAATATTATCCTTCAGCCCGTATTTGTTGATAAGCACATTCCACATAGTATTAAATTCCATAGTTGTTTGACTCTGATAAATGCACTTATCGTACTCGTATTTGAACTCACTGGGCATCGACTTCAAACTCTCGTGTTCTTTTGTCCTAATCTGCCACATTGAAAATCGATGATGAGTCCCAGGAAATACTAGAGTAATTGCCTGTTGAATGGCCAAATCTTGATCAGCCATAATGGATTTTGGATGCTGCCCAGACATTGCTCGTAACCAAGTCTGAAATAACCAAGTAAAGGAACCCTTTGTCTCTTTGGCAATTAAAGCACACCCAAGAAGAACAGGTTGTTTGTGGTGATTAACTCCGACAAATGTTGCAAACGGGACTAGATAATTACTCTGCCTGTATGACGTATCGAAAACAATAGAATCACCGAATTGACTGCATGAAAATCTAGACCTGCCATCTGCCCAGAAAATACTCATACACTTACCACCATCAACTTCTACCGAGTAGAAAAACCCCGTATCATCTCCTTGCTTAGTTCGAAAATAGTCAAGAAGCAGACAGTACCAATCATGTTCTATATTATTTTCTTTGCCTTTGTTGACAAACCTGTGATTTTTGCTGTCAGTTAGATCCAAAGAGTTCAGACCACCATTTATCTTATCTATGAATTTCTTTGAAGCTGCAGAACCTTTCCCTTGAGTTCCTGTTTCAAGCCCGTTATCATGATTATGATCTTTCTGAAGACGGTCAACAATCCAAGTTCCAGATTCCTGTCTCTTAATTCTCATAAATGCCCCACAGCCAAGTCTTGAAGGGTGTTGAAACCCTTCCTTCGAGCAAACAAATCGTCTCGATGTAATTGAACCATCCTGTTTTGCACGAAACAACTGTCCAATCCGAATTCTAAATCCAGCATTTCCTGCATATGCCTGGTAAAAGTGGTATGCTTCATCAGCTGAATTGAATACTAAACCTGCATATGGTTCAGTTATTGGATTTCCTCCATCACCTCCCCTTTTGATGCGTTTGACATTAATAACACCAGATGGGCACGGGCAGCCATCATCGACTCCTTCAGGCAATTTAACTTTTGGCCTTTGTGACACACCAGCAACTGGATTTGTCATAATCGGAATTCTCTGTTGATAAACAGGAGGATGACTCTCCCCTTCATCTCCAAGTTCATGATTGTGTTCCTTGTGGATTTGGTCAATTACCCATTTACCAGAATCACGTCTTTGCACCCTAATGAATGCAGGGCAACCTGTCCTTGAGTTCAGTTGAAAACCCTCCTTTGAGCATACAAATCTCCTTGAAGAAACAGAGCCATCAGTTCGTGACCTGTACAGCTGCCCAGTCCTAATTCTGAATCCGATACGAGTTGCATATATACTATAGAACTGGCGAGCATCATCAGCTGAATCAAACTCTAGTCCTATATTTGGTTCGAATCTAGAGTCCCGTTCATCTTGGGCAATGACCTTGTTGTCAATCACAACCATACCCAGTGGATATGCTTTTATAATCATTGTGCTACCACAATCTTCACCACGTGGAGCTGTATCTGAACTGCAACAACCAATCTCCAAAGACAATACCACGTAAGATAAATAGATACGTAGGGAGGGAGAGAGAGAGAGGGGTGGGGGTTTGGGGAAAGTGTGGGGGTGGGCGTTAACTTTGGTTAATTAGCAATATCAAGTAAAAGAAAGAAACCTTTTGAAAGGTTGAAATCGTCCTGAACGCCCTAACTTCTAAAACATTGGCAGTTCCTCTTCCGATAGTTGTTTTCGGTCGTTTTAACGTCCAAAATAACAGAAGAAAAGTACAAGGAGAGGAAACAGATGACGTAGGATAAGCAGTTTGCATATAGAGCCAACACATTTGTCCTCTAACACAATTGCAGCCCGTTAAAGGACAATGCAGCTAAAGAGAAACAAAATTATTGTTGAACTTTAACATTAACTCGTTTACCTGCCTGAATTCAGTGAGAAGAGTAAAAGAACTGGCAAATAAGGGAAGGAGAAGAAGAGCATTTCGAACAGGTTTAAATTGCAAACCCCATAAAATTTGATTTCCTTTTCGTTGCCATTATTTTCTGAGCAACCAAACAAACAATTAGAAGCTACAAACTGAGGATAATTTTTTCCCAAAAACAAAAATTAGGACAGAGAAAGCAGAGGATTTGATGTAACACAAAAAAAACGCAGGGATTACAACCAAGGCGAAACTATAATCAAAGACCTAATCTAGCCTATCCCCAATCAGATTTAGGGCTTCACATCCGAAGATCAAACAAGACAGATAAAGATATAAAGATTATACCTTCTGATATTGGTAAAGAGAGCAGAGCCGGAAGTGAAGCCCATGTTTCCTGAAGAAGAATTTAAGAAGAATGGATTTTTATCTGATAGTATAACTAGGGCTCCTCCAGATTAAATCCCAAATTCCAATCTCATTTTTTCATGCTTATATTACACTTACACGCACATGCATGCAGATATTGTGGCACAATTGGATTGCAGGGTTCACAGATAGCCCTAACTCTGATTTAGTATTCTGTGTTGTTGATCTACTGAGCTATGAAGTAGTAAAGAAGGTGAAGCTTAGTTTTGGTTCCATGATCCATTCTTATTCTAAACTTTTTTTATTTGCTTAATATTATATAAAATATACAAACACTATTTTTCTACAATTCTACGGACAACGATACAATTGAAATGCGGAGTTTGTGTCAGGTTCAAATACTTGCCGTTTTCTTAACAAATTAGTAATCCTAAAAAATATTTATAAAGACATTTCAATTAACAAAATTCTATTAATTGCAATAAAGTGAATAATTTTTAAAGGAGATCACATTAGTTATGTCATCATCTTATATAAATCCTTAAAAATTCAACTTCTAATTATTTTGTAGATTTTGGATTTTAGAAATCATATGGTTTTGGCAAAAAGGTTAATAAGGACCTATCATTTATATCAAATTTTAAATTAAATCGTATCGTTTTAACTTGTTAAAAAATAACTTTAAAAATTTTCATATGAATATCTTTTATAGTGTGAGAGAGACAAAAAGGTTGTAGAACACAAGCAGCTCAAAGGTGGCTGCAATAGGGGTAATGGATATTGGATAATCAGGATAAGATCCGATCTTGACAGCAGAGGAAAAATTATGAAACTTTTTTCTATTGTGATTTTCCGAAAATCAAGATCATTTTAATTTTATAAAATGATTAACAATTAAAATAAGAAATTCATATCTTATTCTGAAGCTTGATCATATGCTTGTTATATTCCTCAAACCATTTCTAAAATCGATCAATCGTAACCACTATGGTCTTATAAGTATTCAGCCTTTAACAATATCCATACAGCAGGTTGAGAGAACTCTGTAATTCTTACAGATAAGGTTAAGCAAGAAATGCTAGCTCCATTAGAACTTAAGCTTATTTATAATAGGATTTGGACATTTTAGTAATTTAATTAAATTTAATTTCAATTAAAATTTAATTAGAATTATAAATAATTCTAATTAAATACCAATTATGCCCAAATAAGATCCAACATTTCATATCAATGCTTATTTATTAAATATCTTATATTTAATCATAAAATTTTCAAACTTTATAATTAAGTCCAACTTGATTAAAATATCTTCCTCTTTTCATCTTGTTCTATATGTGAATACCATTTGGATCCTAATTTTGTGTGCAGTGGATACAAATTATAACCCTAAATCATATTTAGAATTAGATAAATTAAACTCTTTTAATTAATCTTTATTTATCTAATTAAACAATTTATATCCATAAATCAAGATTGACATTTAGTAATACATTATGACCACTTAAATATTTAAGGATGTCAAAGTGGTTTTAATTAACCATTATGTGCATAATTTTTTTGTACAATTCAATCCTTTCATCATACAATGTTTTGATTAAATATAGAGCATAAAATTAATGTCTACTCTATTTTGAGTTTAATCATATTAGTTCCTCGTCATTAGTTATTAATTCAATTAATGACATTTGCAAACTATTTACAAAAGTTCATTCCACCTTGGCCAAGGATTTCCCAAATCAATACTAATCAAGAACAATAAAACATTCTCTCTAATTACTTTAAGGTAACGAATCATATTTTGATCACGCAACTACTTCCATGTAGTTCATGCGACATGATATGTGCTTAATTGATTATAAATTTATTCCATAATACTTAGTGATTAATGCTATGAAATGTTTAAGACATTTACTTTAGTTCATATTTAGTTTTAGGTACAATTTAGAAGCGGAAAAAACTAAAGTGAGTCGAAAGCATAACATTTGAGTTGTCTTCTTAAGATTCACACTCAGTTATCTTCATGAAGCAACAAAGAGAAGGATTAGAGCAAGAGGTACAACACACCACTCTCGCAAGACCCGTACCCGACATCCTGAGGGATGTCCGAATGTGAATCTTGCAAGAGCAGCATGCTAGAACAATCAAACACTTAAAACCTGATACAAAATTTTCAAATTTATCATACTTTTGCGACATTTCATCCATTACATAAATCATCTAAATTTCACTTTCCACTCGAGCCCATTTCAAATACATAATACATATAGTCATAATGTTATTACATTTCAAAATCATTTACATACATATTGCACATCATTTACGAATACACATTTTAAAGTAATATAATGAAACACATATGTAGGCGCGAATTGATCCCTACTCCTATCTTTCACTTGTATGCAGTATGTATACCCTCGTTTGCCTAACGAGGTACTCTTTTGAGCCTAAAAAATAATTGCAAATTTTGGACGAGTTTTGCGAACTCAGTGAGTGACCATCCTTGATGGCTCACTCAATCCCATAACACATATAATTCACATATTCATATAATTCACATCATTCATTCCCATAACACATATAATTCACATATTCATATAATTCACATCATTCATTAACACTCATATTGAATCATATGCACTTGATCAGTCATTTCAATTTTTCATTCAACACATACCACACTCCGAAATTATTCAAACCATTATAATCATTTACATCTTATGCATATGCAATACTTATGAGCCTCACTTTCCATTTTATTTCTTTGTTGTGACCGAACACCTATAACTGTCCCGTATCCATTGTAGATACTGGGCTCATTAATAACTATTCCGCATCTGTTGTGGATATCGGGCTCATTAATAAGTGTCTCGTATCTGTTGGAGATACCAGGCTCATTTTACATAGTGAGACTTTAACTCTTAATTACTTTCTAAGCTCTAGGCTCTTTTTCACGTTTTAAGCTCTAAGCTCTTTTTTGATGGCTACTCCGGTCACAACTGCCTTTATCTTTCATGCATTCATGTAATGAAATGCATCAATCACATATGATCAACTTTTCACTTTCACATATCATCGGACATTAGTCTGGCATTCAACATTAAAGTTAAGAATCATTCTTTTTCATTCATATAAATATTCATATTTTTCTTTGGAACTAGGTCCGACATTTAACAATCAAGTCATGTATTACGTATTTCATCAAATTCACATGCAAGGAGCACTTTAATATCTAAATGATACCTCACAATCATCGGACCTTCTGTCCGGAAATCAACACAATCCATCACATTCATATGATCATTCTGTATTCAATCATTAAAAAAATTCAAAATGGAACAAACAATGAAATGAGACCATCAAGGTCAACTCACAGTATGCTCTAGATTAGCATTGGCTTTCATGATCTGGAAATGTCTGAACGCGGACGCTTATCCTGCACATCAAAATTATGCAATACACATATTGTGCACACACATTAATAACTTCACACAATTATAAGCATTTATTTATGCACAAATATATATGTAGATTGTGTATAATCCATGTTCTTGACAATCTCAAGTATATTATCAAATTGCATATCTTATCCACATTGTCATTTTATAACTCAATTACTCGTCATTTCATTTTTAGCATTATTTGCTCTCACAAAATCAAATTCTCATTCACTTTAACATTAACTTGGCACTCATTACTCACAAGGAAGGTGTGCCCACACCAAGCCAAACCTCAACAAAAAGTACTCATCTCACTTACTTCCGAACAGATTTTGGAACATCTCAAAAAGGACTTTTTCATAAGATTTGTGCCTCTTTTCATTAAGTTTCTAATGACACCAAAATCATTCAGTTTGGTTTAGAACTCTAAAAGTTATGGCCCAAACACTTTCGGACTATTACTAAACCGAGACTGTGCACTATACCCAACTTCACTCCAGAAGTTGAAAGTCTTAATAAATGAATTAAAAATCAATTCCTTCGTATAATTTGTATCTCCATGTCTCTATTTTAGTTAGAAATAAGAATCAACTCATATGGAGCTCCAAAGATTTAGATACTCCTACTCTTATAACCGGCCTCCTCACTTTGATTCAATCAATAATTTTCAAAACAATTTCAAAAGCTATTAATTATTTATAGAGATATAGATTAATTTCTTACGGATCCAGCGTGCAAAAAATTAGGTCAATCGGAGGTCGGAAAAAAAAGTTATAAGTAAAAGAGTGAAGAGTGTTCAGGTGAGCTAATGAGCTGTGTCGCCATCGTGACGGCTCGCGATCGCGATGGTTCAAAGAGAGCCGCGTCGCGATCATGACGGCTCCCAATCGTGAGGTTGCCTGCTCTTCCTTACCTCCGACATCTGAACTTCTAAAACCCATATCTTTTGACCCAAATTTTAAAAATTTGGTACCAATGGAAAGCTAAAAGAAAGTTATATAACTTCTATGAAGAACTTTAAGACAATTTCTGTTGGACCCCGCTTGCGGAGCCCAACTTTAGATCATGAAACTTGACCATCGTTGGTTTATCTTCTTACTTTGATACTACCATAACTTTTGGAACCCCATAACTGCGAGTCACGTGCACGACGTCCTATGTGATATCTGGACGCGCATCCCACAAGGGAGGAATTCCACACCAAGTCAAACCTCAACAAAATACCCAAATCACATACTTCCAAATAGATTTGAAAATTTAAAAGTCTTGGGTCCTAAATTGAAAATTGATTCCTTTAGATAAGTTGTATTTCCATGTCTCTAGATTGTTCGGAACCAAAAATCACCTCATTAGGATCTCTACAGGTCGAGATATCACCACAATACGGAAGCATGTTCAGACTTTTTCAACCGATCCAC
>JAOSBK010000205.1:22792361-22810247 GCA_027568895.1 Erythroxylum shatona | reverse complement strand
AATGCTTTTTGATGTAATCAAAATTTAACTTCAATCAATTACAAAAATCTCTTTAAATTAATAAATATTAATTTATCAGTTAATTAATCTCTCTATAAAATAATAAATATCATGATCCCAACAATATTAATTTATAGAGGTTTTATTGTAGTTGGAAATCTAGGAAGAAGTTTGGTACATCTCTTGCTAAATGAATACAGTCACTTGCAATGTTAGGGTTTTAATAACCCCAATAAATAACAAGCTTTAAAGGATTTCCTAGTCCTTAGAAAGCTTTATTTAATTGTTTTGGTTAAAACAAAAATAAAATATACTCAATTATAAAAGAGAGTAGGGTTTTTAAATAGGGATTGGAATAACTTAAGTAATAATAAGTCTAAATATAATGGCCACATCATAATCTCTTTTGATCATAAGGTTTTCCATCTATAACATTAGAGCTTCTCTAATTAATTTATTAATTATAAGGTCACTATAATACATTCTCAATTATCTTTAAATGTCATCATGGTATATATTGCTAATTTTGAGTTCTAGATGAAGTAATTATGGACAGATATGGATTCTCCAAGGGTGAACTTCTTTACTCCTTAGCTTCTAACAAGAGATTTCAACTACACCCTTCTTTCCTGGGAGGTGGATGAACTTAAGTTAAATTTAAAGCATAAGAATAAGGATTTTTCAAACTTTATAAGAGATTTGGAGATGATTGACCTAATATACCCATCCAAGAACATTACTTTGAATAATAGGAAAAGTAGTATCTACATTTTTATAAAAGAAACTAGATAGTATCTAGTTAATTAAACTTATATGACTTCATTCCCTCTAAACATTGCTAATTTCTATAATAATCTCACATCTAACCATACTCCTCTAGTAACCTAGATCAATACAGAGGACAATAGTAGGAATATCCTTTTTTGGGTTCATTGATGAATAACTTTTTAGTATTTTGACCAATTAGTTGAACCTTTCAGATTTATAAGAAGTATTAACATTCTATTTAATCAAGAGGAGATAGATTGTGAACAAATAGAAAAGAAGAGGAAACACAATCTAATTTTTTGCTTTTACATACTTTATAAGATATATTCTTTACTGTAAAAAATGAATGATCCTAGTTTTAGAGAAGTAACTCTTAAAAGGATAAGTGCAGACGTAGGGAGATCACAGGCCTACATTTGTGTGTAAAAGATAAAGGTAATTAAACCTGTAATTAACTTTATAAGAAGAGAACTAACCTCATACTAGAGGAGTAGAAAGTATCTTTTAAAGCTCTAATAGGATTTGAAATTGTATGGCTAACAATCCCTCTACTATAAACCTTAAGCAATATGAGATTGTAACTCTAAGGCACTATATGGCTTCCATGGAGAAATATTACTCCCAATTGAGGAAGAAGACCAAAATCTTTTGGTTAAGAGATGGTGATAGAAAAACAAGATTTTACCATAATGCCATTCAAGCTGGAAGGACCATGAAAATAATTATTTGCTTATAAGTTTATGATTGTTTAGTTATAAATGATTAGAAGGGATTGAAGGAAATAACCTATAAGCATTTCTAAAATCTACTAAGAATAAAGTTGGATATGAATCCCTTGCCTTATGAATTTAGATGTTTTTACAATTCCTTTCTTGGTCACCTTGGAGCTGAACTTGTTAAGGATGTTACTAGGGAAGAAATTAAGGAACAATGTTTACTTTACAATTTATCAAAACTCCCAGTCTAGATGAATTTAATGTTATGTTTTTCCAAAGCATATGGATCTAACATGTAACATAGTTATTAATTCAATGATGGAATTCTTTAGCAGTAGAAGCCTTTTGAGAGGGATGAAAAACTTATATTTGCCTAATTCCTAAAGTTGCAAATCCATCCTCATTAAATAAATATAAACCTATTTCGTATTGGAATGTTATTTACAAGGTGATCTAAAAAATATTAGGTACTAGACTAAAGGGAGTGTTTAAATAAGTTATCAATTCTTATCAAGGTGCATCTATAGAAGAAAGGATCACTGGGATAATATAGTGGTTATTTAATAACTATTTTAAAGTTTTCATAAGAAGAAATAAATTAGGAGTTGTGCCTTGAAGATTGAGTTGAATAAGTCATTTCACTCTTTAAATTGGAATTTCTTATTCATCTTAACGAAAGCTTTTGGCTATCCCTTCAAATTTATCAATTGAGTTAGGAAATATATTTCGTTTACTTACTTCTCCACATTGTTTCATAGAGAACCGGCAAACATCTTCAAAGTAGCTAGAGTTCTAAGGAAGAGAGATGTCATATTTATCTTCCCTTTATATGGAAATTTTCAACAAAATCACTAGACTAAACACCTCTAGGGAGCCTAGGTTCAAATTCCATAACAAATATAATAAAGTTAGCATTTTTTAATCCCTCTTTTGTAGGAGATTTGTTACTAATATATAGAGCTACACCTAAATTAGTTACATTAATGATCAATTCTCTTGAGTAATTTAAACCCTTATTAGGTTTTTATTTCAATCTAAGGAAGAGCTCCTTTACATATATGCTAGATCTAGTGACAATGTTGATCTTTTAGTTATCTTTAAGTGATTCAAGCATGAATAGCTTCCTTTTAAATATATATGGGTACCTATAACTATTAGGAAGCTAACCTACTCTGATTGCAGTTATAGTTTAAATTTATAGAAGATTGAATAATTAATGTAACGAAGCACTATTTTATAGAGGAAGGCTCCAACATATAATTCCAATACTTAATAATCTCCACATATATAGATGCTCTAATATAGCGCTTCTAAAAGAGACAATAAAGATCATAAATAAGATGCTTAGGAATCCCTTGGGTTGAATAAAAAATAAAATAAAACATTCCAAAGTGAATTGGTTAGACATATGGTTACTAAAGGAGAATAGAGGCTTAGGAATAATCTAAATCAATATTATGAGCAAATTTACCTATTAAGAGACTTCGGAAACTATACACTAACAAAAAATCTCTTGAGGTCAAATGGGTACACTTACGATTCTTAAAAGGGGAAAGCATGTAGCTAGTTAGCACAAAGTCTAACACTTCTTAGAACCCAAGATAAATACTTTTGGTAGGAGAGCTAATAAGCCTAACCATCGAGTGGAGAGTTAGAAATGGAATAGATACTTACTTCTATTTTATAATTAGAATAACTTAGGATCTTTTCATAATTTTTATTATTTTTAGATTGTCAAATCAATTATTGTAATTAACACCATGGTGGAAGCAATCATTTGCAATATTAGGTAGAGTCGACATGCTCATACCACTAAGAGATTTAGGGAAATCATATAGAATATTCCTATGTATTCCTCTAGTTCATTTTATCAGGACTCTGTCTCTTAACTGCATGAAAAATCTTTAAAGTTTATAAACTCTTCATATAGGGAGTAACTCTTAGGACCTCAAACCTAAACCTTTTGCATAAACCAGTATGGGATTTAAGCTTAATCCCTTTTTCCCATTTTTATCTTTTCTCTTATTGTCAAAGGGAAAATGGGAACGAAGGATGCACTTAAACTATATCAGGTAGATCCAATATATGTGTTTAGTCATGCCAACAATGAGAAACTTTTCTCCAATCTCTAGGGTAAGGCCCCAAGTTATACCCTAGTTAAAATGTTACATGTCTATGAAAGTAAAAGTGATAGGTGTTGAAATTGCGATATGATTGTGAATTGCATATGTCTTGAATCTATGGTCCATCCAACCATGATTGGTAACTTGGAATTAACTAGTACCATTAGAAAATTGAAGTATTAAAATGTACATTTGGACTAGGAAAATTTCAAGTGGCAAGACAAATTGGTACATGGAAAATTGGGATAACTAAGCCTATAAATTAGTGACATTTGGCATAAGTAAATAAGGGAAAAATGGTAGTACAATTGAATGACATATTGGTAGCATTGATAAAATGACAAATGACCTTGCCAAATTATGACATTTGGCAGCTTAAGGAGTGGACAAATGGGATGCATGCAATGGAGACTTATGCTATGTTGTGAGAGTGACACCTTACATCAAATGAATCTAGCTAAGGCAGAAGTGTTTCTACTGGTCATTCTTCCTCTCTTTGTTCATTCACCACCGAAACACCATGCTTTTTCATTCTTATGTATTTGGCTTATGTTGTGCTTGATTACCACATCAAGATACTGCATCAAGGAAGTTAGACCTTATCATCTTTTGTGTTGTTGTCTTCTTGGTGTTATTATCATCTTAGTTCCACTTCGAATTTGGGCTTGTGTTTATTGCTTGGAATGCTAGTTTGACTTGTTCTTTGGAGTTGGAATTTGAAGTTAAATAGGTAAGGGAATCTTAAACTTGATAGCATGTATTAATACAAGTTCTATGATGATTGAATTGGCATGAAATATATGTTATGACGATGATAATTGAGTGCTAGAAAATGATCCTTATATGATAACTTATGTTTTGGTTTTGATGTATGTAAGATAATGATTTATGAGTTGCATAATGAACGATTTTTAATTAGATTTGGAAATGAGTTTGATAAGGGATTGAAGCATGAATAAGGTAGATTTGAAGCAAAATTGATGGACTTTGGTGATGGTATATTGAAAGGGAGTATGAAGGAGTTAAAATTTGGAAGCAAATTGAAGGCTATAGTGAGTGAACCGATCGTGGGATTTATATGGCACCTTCCCACAGTTGTGGAAAATGCTTTGGAAGGGAAAAAGATTGGTTTTGTACATTTGTTGGAGTATATAAGATTAAGAAACTTTTTAATGGTGTAATTGAACTTGATTAAGGAGAAAAATGAACCTAGTTTGATGTGGAATTAGTTAGGAACTTGTGCGAATACATGTAATGTGTAATTACTTAATGAATTCATTGCGGCATTATTACAAATGTTTATATTTATAAGGCATGTTAAGTTTGATCAAATGTGAATGAATATGTTAAATTTGAGCAAAATGGAATAAAATCATATGTTATGCACTACATCACTTACATGTGATTATGAAATATGAAATGTTTTGTTTTTAAAACTGCCAAGTCCTAGTAATAGGTAAATAGGCATGTCTAGAAGGGTATGCACTTACTTCTATAACTAAACACTAAGGTGTCTTCTGATCTCAGACACTTCAGTGTCTTTTGTTTTAGAGACTTAAGTCTCTTCTATTTCTAAGATACCAATTATAGGTATCTTCTGTTTTGGTCCCGTTACCCACTTATGCAAAAAGGACTAACAGGCTAATCTGTTTTGTCTTTTGGTATATGTTCTAATTTGATACAAGATAAGTTCTAATCTGATACAAGATAAGCTTTGATTTTAGATAAGATAAGTTTTGATTAGATATAAGATAAGTTCTGATCTAATACAGGACATATTCTGATTTGATACAAGTTCTACTCTGTTTTGACACAAATATATCTTGTTATGAGACTTTTACATTCTGTTATGAAGTAAAGATGTTTTGTTTATGATACTTATATGATTTGTTCTAATGAATTATATTTTGTTTTGATGCTTTTAATGGTTTGTTTTCTCTTTATATGGATCAAATAAAGATTGTTCTTAATATGATATGATTCAATTCATGTTAATGTTAGACGACTGTTAGAAATAGTTGTCATTATATATCTTGTTTAGTTATTCCCTTTTAAGCCTTATGCTTAGCATGGTGGTTTTGCCTCCATATAGGTTCTGATAAGAAAACTTAAGGCTAGGACAACCGTAGTGGCAAATGAAGGATGTGTTTTGTTTTAGAAGATTTATATTTGAATTGCTTTTGAGTTGTAACCAATGTATAAGGCATATTTGTATTTTGAAGTAAATGGTTTGTAATAAATATAATATATGATGAATTTGGAATTAAAAGCATGTATACGATAAGTTCAATGTTATGATATGTTTTGTTTATAAAACAACATCTATTGAAATGTCATATATGTTTGCCTAAGTTTTCTTTTAAGGAAGATTATGAAATACTATGGATTGTTTTTTTTAAATTTGTGTGGCATTTGTATATCCTTTTAGAGGTATATGGGTGTTACATTTGGAATCATATTTTTAAGCTCAGTAAACTCTACTATAGCTTCTCCCTATGGTCTAATGTCATCTACTATGCTACTAAAATCTAGTATTAACTTAAAGGAGATCTAAAAATGTTTAGGCTAGCATTTAAGGTAATGACTTATTACATTTGGATTGAAAGAAATCAAAGGATTTTCAATAATAAGGAATCCTGTGTTGAAACTATTATATAGAGAATGATAGAGAGGACTATAATAGTTACAATTGCTGGCGAAATTCCTAAATCCATTAGTCAAAATCTTATTAATCTGTGGAAGATTTAGTAGGCATGAGCTTTCTTTTACTGCATTTTGGAGCTTCGTAATTGTTTGTTGTTAAATTAACATAATGTTATTATCTAAGAAAATTTTGTTAGTTTAACTTGCTATTACTTTGGATTTTCAGATATAACTTATAACAACTCTTTGAGGCAGCTTTATAAATTCATTACATATTTTCTAAAAAAATCTATTTGACCAATCTATAATCAACCAAATGTTTGACTACTGATTGTTTAGAAATCACATAAAATTTTTCAAAAAAATTGGCTTCAATCCATTCAAAGCTAATCTAACATAATGGGGTTTTAAGTTGACTGAAATTTAATTCAGGTTTAAAATTATATCATTGAAAATGAATAAGGTTGACCTAATTCCCTTAACTTAGTAATTTTAAAATTTTCTAACATTTCACAAAATGACTAACTAATCACTCCATCAAAACCAAACTTCATGTTTTTAAAATTCATTAATTTAAAAAATCATTAAGCCTTGATTAAATTATTATACTTAAAATTAAAAATATAAGATGTTGACAATCAATTTGAAATCTCTTGTAATTTAAGCCCCTAAGCGTTTCAAAATAAAGAAATAAAGGGTTGCAAAGAAAAATTACATTGCATATAACCTGGTTTGATCATAATTCATTCTTGATATCTTGTCTTGACTTATTCATCACTTGGTTTTATTTTAATACTTAATTTATTTTTAAAGTAAAAGATTCATTAAAACTCAATAAAGGATTCAGTACAAAAGTAATGGAAAATATAAGATTATAATAGAGACAAGCTCATTCTAACTAGAACAAAAGTAACAAACACCACATAATTGTAATCCACTCAATAAGTCCCTTTTAGCTATGATTTAAGCTCCATCTTCTTATCAAGGATGAATTAAAGGATATTGAATCATGAAGTTGAATAAATTCCCTTATCCAACAAAAAATTATGTGAGCTAACTCGTGGTTGTCCCTTTCTATATTTTTGAATAGTCCGTTATTTCTTTCCCTATATATGGTATACACTGAATAAGTTAAAGAAAGATTGATATCTTCTTTACTCTTTCTCTTACATTGATTGTCAGCCTCTGTAAGAATGCTTTGCCATTGTTCATAAGGTTAATAAAGTCCCAATATATGCTGCATTCTACTCCAAATGACTCTAATGTACTGATACTAAAAGAATAAGCGATTGATAGATTTTATAAACATATTACAGAGCATGCATAACTGACCCTCCACTTTAAAGATTCTAGCTTTTGCTTCTGAGCCCCATTCTTGTAGAAATCCAGGTGATGAAAGCAACATTAGGGACCTAAGAATTCTTCCAAACTATGTTATACCAATTAAACCTTCGAGATTGGGATTTTATTGCTCTAAAACAAGATCAATTAGTGAAATCTCCTCCATTCTTTAGTAGCTAGTGAAATTTATCCCTATGAGAGGAATTGTGAGAATAATTTAGTAAGAAAGCACTAATTCTTTCACATCCCCTAAATTCCATAAACCAAACATCTGTTAGGGAATTCTGGAAGGGAGTGAACAGATTTCTTCCCTAAAGAATAAAGGACTCTACAAAGTCCAGTTATCATACCAAAACCAACTAGCATGACCATTGCCAATGTGAATTTTAGTAAAGGTATAGAACTCCCACGTTTTCTGTAGCACTTGGATGAAAAACTAGAAGAATTTCTCTTTTTCCTCAATTTGCCAAAAGTTGTGATGTATAAGATACCTTTCATTAATCTATTTAGACCAAAGGGACTCCTTTTTAGTCAATAATCTCCATACTCTTTTAGCTGTCAACACCCTCTGACTCATCTGTAAGGAAATAATGCCTAATCACCCTTCCTGCTTTCTCCAAAATAGCTAATCCCATTTGATTTTAGCCCTTTTAGATTACACTACACTTCTTGTCCAAAGAAAAATTTTGATGCACATTGATAAATCCTTTATGCTCTTCCTAGGAAGGAACAAATTGGAGCTCTAATGGGTGTGAAGACCCCTAATACAGAAGAAATAAAGACCAATTTACTAATATGTGAAAGGGGACTTGCTTTACTAGGAATTAAGTCCCTTTTTATATTTCTCCAATAGAGGTAAACAATCTTTGTATGTAAGCTTTGTGGAAAACAAATTAAAAGGTAATGATTGAGCTTTCAAACCAGTGAAAGATCTCAATCCTACAAAAGATTCCATATCAAAAGTATTAGACCCTATTTCTAGAGTCCAACTCTCAAGTCATAAAATGTGAGCGTATTACCCTGTAGCATTATTTCAATGAACTCATATTAGCTATCATCAGTTCATCTTCATACTCTGGCTCTAAGCATGTTGGACCGCATTTTTGGAGTCCAACTTTGGAGCCATAAAACAAGAGTGGGTTTCCTTGTAGGTTCATTTTAATGAAAATCACATTAGCCATTATCGGTTCATCTTCATTCACTAATACCATAATAACAAATAGACTTGTTTTGAACACTTTATGTCTCTAGTTTATTTTGAAATAGGAATCATCTCATTTAGAGTTCTACTGATCAAGATATGATTAAAATACCAAAGTATGTTCAGTAAAATAACCAATTTATTCTCTTCCAACCAATTCCCTCAATTCCTTTCCATCAATCTTTCTCAAATCAACACCAAAGGCTATCACTTTTTATGGAGAGATAGAGAAATGTGTTAGGAATAGAATCAGGTAATTTAGAGGTCAGATAACAAAGTTATGGATAAAAGAATCAAGCATGTTCAGAGTTGGAAAACTCTTCAGGTGCGATCGTGAGGATAAGGGTATGATTGTGAGGAATAATGGTGTGATCACGAGAGTGCCTGTGCAATCGCAACCGAGGCTATCCCGCATAAACTTCCTATACAGCATTACTAACTTATAATGATCATATCTCTAAACTCCAATATCCAAAAATTTCGTACTTTATATCATTGGAAAGCTAGAAAGATAAGCTAAAACTTTCATGAAGACAACTTTGTCTAATTCTACAAAGATCAATATAGTTGTTCCCTTGAATTCAGAACACAAATTTTACCCTTACAAAAGACTTGAAAATGCAATTTACCACTTAGAAGGTTATGAGCAAAACACAATCATATTTCATTAATGAATCCAAACAAAGTTTATACAAGCTTCACTTACATATCATCATACATATCACTAACTTAAAACAAAATATATAAGGATGCTCAATGTTTGATATGCCTATAAAGCTATCTAAAAAGATCACTAACTTAGTACAAATGATCTCTAACTATCTTGGAGTTTCGATGCCTTGCAAAGTTCAACACTTGTCTCATTCTGCACTTGAGTGAAAAATATGGGTTGAGCTATAAAGTTCAGTGGCTAATATATCTATAGCCATTGGTAATTAATCACAAATTTAAGTGTGTGTGTGTGTGTGTGTGTGTGTATACCTATCAATATACATCTATATCACATACTTTTTATCTAGAAATTTAATCATCACAATTCAAGCTCATAAACTTATAGTTAAGCAATTTTCATCACATAGAACATATCGAATATCCACTCAATTTTGCACAATACTCAATCATTCATCATGTTCAACAAATCAAATGCCATACATAAATAAATAACTCAAGGATTCTATGGAACGAAATGCAGAAATCGAAGTTTATACCATGAATGAAATGAGTTCATTTTTTGAAGCTCATATGCAACAAGTCAGCAGCCGGGAGAAGGCTCTTATCAACCTACATGTAACAAATGAAATAGTTCCACTCTTGCCCAAATAAAAGCACATATTCATGCTCAATTCATTTTATCATATGCTCATACTTTCATGCTTTTTCTTCATTTTATTTATACAAAATGTTATAACCTCTTTCAAGGTATAACATAATCAGAAATCATCATGCATTATCAAATCTTCACAACAATTCAAAAAAATCAAGAAATTTGCATATACACATACAAAGGCAAGAATTTGCTCAACCACACAGTAATTATAAATACATTACACACCTATTTGCTTGAAATTCCTCGAGTTCGAATTTGCCTTTCCCCTTGATCTTGGGTAAGTTTTCTTTATTCCCTTCAAATAAATCAATTTCTATTCAAACAATATTCCAATGTAAATTCATAAACTTCAATAATCACTAAAATAAAACACCTGAATATTAGAGCTTAGATTTAACCTACCCATAATTCATCTAACTAACAAAACCAATCTTAAAAACCTATGAAAATCAAATGGGTTTCTTCTTTCTCACATTATTTCCTACACAAAACCCTATTCTCCATCTCTCTAATCCCTTTCTCATCAAAGGAAGAAGAAAGATGAAGTTTACCTTAAACAACGATCTTCTTCTCTTCTTTTCTTCTTCGTCCTAGTTTCCCAGGATTTCTTCTTTCTTTCTTTCTTTTCTACGTTTTCTCTCTCTCTTTCTTTCTTCCACGAGTCTTTCTTCTTTCTTACTTATTCAAGACTAAATTTTGGTCTTATCTTCCAAAATTACCCCTCACTTGTTTGGTTCTCTCAATTTTGCCATTATGTCCTCTAGCTTCTTAAGTCCATTTAAATCTAATACCTTAGCAATACACTAATTTCATTCTAACATTCCATTCCAAATTTTAATTTCTACTTAGGATCCCTAAAATAATAGGCCCAATTCTAAAAATAATGAAACAAATTAATCAATAATGATGAAAAATTCGGGGTCCAACAATTCTCCCCTTCTTAAAGAATTTCATCCTCAAAATCTTACTTGGGACATAGAAGAGATGTGGATACTTCTCCTTCATGGCCTCCAATGGCTCCCACGTGGCCTCTTTCGTAGAATGGTTCTTCTATAAGACTTTAATTAGCTTCACTGTCTTGTTTCTTAAGACCTTTTCCTTCGAATCTAGAATCTCTATTGGTTGTTCTTCATAAGTTAAATCCTCCCTTAACTGAACCTTTGAAGATTGAACTATGTACAAAGGATCAGATCGGTACTTTCTCAACATCGATACATATAAGACATCGTGAATCTTAGACAATTTCGGTGGTAAATCTAACTTATAAGCTAAAGGCTCAATCTTCTTAATGATCTCATAAGGGCCCATGTATCTTGGACTAAGCTTGCCCTTTTTACCAAATCTTAAGACTCCTTTCTATAGAGAAGCTTTAAAAAACACTTTGTCTCCAACTTCAAATTCCATCTTTATTCTATGTGCATCTGTATAGCTCTTCATTCTATCTTGAGCTGCTTTGAGTCTTTGTTTCACCAATTTAATCTTATCAACTGTAATTTGTACCAACATGGGTCTTAAAAGCCTTCTTTCACCTTCCTCATCTCAACAAATAGGAGTTCTGTACCTCCTACTATACAAAGCTTCATAAGGTGCCATTTGAATTCATGAGTGATACGAATTATTGTAAGCTAATTTGATTAAAGGCAGATGATCATCCCATGAACCTTTGAAATTTATAGCACAAGTTCTTAACATTACTTCCAATGTCCATATTGTCATCTCTAATTGACCATCAGTCTGTGGATGGACAGTGGTACTAAAAAGTAGCTTAGTTCCTAAAGCCTTTTGTAAGCTTTCTCAGAATCTGGAGGTGAACCTAGGATCTCTATTCGAAACTATAGAGCTTAGAATCCTATGTAGTCTGATTATTTCATGTATGTATTTCTTGGCCAAAGCATTCAAAGAATTGTCTATTTAATTGGCAAGAAATGTGCTAACTTGGTTAGCCTATCAACAATAACCTAAACCACGTTATGCTTCCTACTAGTTCTTGGCAATCCCATTAAGAAATCTATTGTAATCTTCTCCTACTTCCATTTAGGAATAGACAAAGGTTTAAGCTTGCCTGAAGGTGCCTGGTGTTCAACCTTAACTTGTTAACACACTAAGCATCTTTTAGCATATTCTGTAACTTCTTTCTTCATTCCTTTTCGCTAGAAATGATCTTTCAAATCTCTATAAATTCTCGTACTTCCTAGGCACATTACATAAGGCACATTATGTGCCTCATCAAGAATCTTGTCTTTTAACTCTTGCATATTAGGAATACACAGTTTGTTAACTGCCACCATCAATCAATCCTCCCTTACCTATATTTCAGAAGGCCTACCATTTTTAATCTCTTCTCTAAGCCTGCTCAAGTACTCATCTTGTTCCTACAATTCCTTAATCTTCTCATTCAATACTAGCCTTACCTTAAAGTTAGCCAATATACACCCAGATTCAAGTTGCTTCAATGTTACCTTAAGTCTAGCTAATTCCTCCAACAAAGGAAGATATACTGTCTCCACATGTGCTATAGTGGATTTCCTATGCAATGCATTCGCTATTATATTAGCTTTTCCTGGGTGGTAGTCTATCATCAAATCATAATCTTTCAGTATTTCCAACCACCTTCTTTGTCTCAAATTCAACTCTTTTTAGCTCATCAAATACTTAAGACTCTTGTGGTTTGTAAGCACCTTGGTAGTGACTCCATATATGTAATGTCTCCATATCTTCAATGCAAAAATTATGGCAGCTTACTCTAAGTCATGCATAGGATAATTCATCTCATAGGGTTTCAATTGCCTAGAAGCATAGGCAATAACTTTATCACCTTACATCAACACACAACCCAATCCCTTCCTTGAGGAATCACTATACACTATATATCCACCACTACTGGAAGGAAAAATTAAAATTGGTGCCGTTGTAAGCCTATTCTTCAATTCCTCAAAACTATTATGGCACTCCTTAGTCCACACAAACTTCTAATTCTTCCTTATCGATTTGGTAAGTGGAGCTACTATTATGGAAAAGCCCTCCACAAACCTCTAATAATACCCAGCTAAACCCAAGAAACTCCTCACTTCTGCTATATTCTTAAGTGTTTCCCATTTCACCACAACTTCTATTTTTCTCGAATTCACATGCACTCTTTACTCTGAAATCATTTATCCAAGAAATGCCGCTTCCTTTAGCCAAAATTCACATTTGTCGAATTTGACATACAACTTATTCTTCCTCAGTGTCTCCAAAGCAATTCTTAAATGTTCTTCATGCTCCTTATCACTCTTAGAATAAACTAAAATATCATCAATAAAGACAATGATAAATTGGTCTAAGAAAGGTTTAAGGACTCTATTCATTAAGTCCATGAAGGCTGCAAGGGCATTTGTCAATCTGAAGGGCATAACTAAGAACTCAAAATGCCCATACCGTGTTCTAAAAGTAGTCTTTGACACATCAAACTCCTTTATTCTCAACTAGTGGTAACCTGATCTCAAGTCTATCTTAGAGAAGACTTTTGCCCCTTGCAATTGATCAAACAAATCATATATATGTGAGAGCAGATATCTATTCTTGATAGTGACATGATTGAGATTCCAGTAATCCATACACATTCTCAACGATCCATCTTTCTTCTTCGCAAAAAAAATTGGAGCTCCTCAAGGCAAAGATGTCGGCCTAATGTACCCTTTCTCCAATAACTCTTCTAATTGCTCTTTAAGTTCCTTCAATTCCACTAGAGCCATTCTATAAGGTGGAATTGACATCGGTGCAGTACTCGGAAGAAGCTCAATGGGAAACTCAATTTCTCTAAGTGGTGGTAGTCTTGATAATTCCATGGGAAAGACATCCAGGAATTCCATAACCATGAGAATTTCTTTAAACTTCCCTCCGTCTGCCTTCATGTCTACCACATAGGCCAAAAATACTTCACACCCTTTCCTCATCATTTTCTCTGCCATCAGAGCTGAAACAATCCTTGATAGGCTTACTTTTCTATCTCCTATAAACACCACCTTTCTACGGTCATCCAACTCAAACTCTACTATCTTCCGTTTGCTATCTAAATTGACTTTATACCTTTTTAATGTATCCATACCTAAAATCACATTTAGTCCTCCCACTTTCAATGACATTAAATTCACCACTAATTTTTCCTCGCCAATACATATCTCACAACCTCTATAAGCTTGACTAATAATAATATATTGGTCGATTGGAGTGCTAACCATTAAAGGAGTATCCACTGGGCTCAATTTTCTACCATACACAGTTCTACCCGATGAAACAAAGGAATAGGTAGATCCTGGATCAATCAAAACAACGGCATCATCATTAAGCAATTTAATCATACCAATCATAACTTTTGGAGAGGTTTCCACATCCTCCCTTTTCATTGCCAACACCCTAGCTGATGTTTGTCCCCACGGTCTCTCTGGAAGATTCGCTCTCTTGGCTACCTCAGAACTGCCCACTTCAGTTGCAGTCTTATGCCTCATAGTCTTAGTGTGCCCTTTCTCTCCACAATTAAAGCAAGCTCCTATCCATCTGTAACACTCTCCTCCATGGAACTTGCCACAATGATCATACTTGGAAATGGGTGGCTTATCCCCTACTGCCTTTCTACTACCTCCCGTCATAGAGGCCTGATGAGAAATAGTAGAAGTTCTCATCAGTTTGGACTTGCGTGTACCACTAATCCTCTCCTCAAACTGTATAAGGAAAGTCCTAGCACTCCTCTCTAATGTAGGAACACCACCTCCCCTTTTGAACTATTCTCTCCCCTTTCTCTTTTTGTTCACGGTGCTCTTTATGTTCTCAATATTTTCAACCCTTCGTGCTTCTTCAACCAACTGTTGAAAGTTACAGAAGTTCTGCACTAACACTTTTTCTCTAATGGCTAGATGCAGTCCTGATTCAAACCTACAACACTTAACCGCCTCACTCATCATCATCTCAGTTGCATACTAAGATAGTTTTGTAAAAAGGTGTTCATACTCACTCACCGTCATCTTCCTCTGGG
Source organism: Erythroxylum shatona (assembly GCA_027568895.1). Taxonomy (NCBI): domain Eukaryota; kingdom Viridiplantae; phylum Streptophyta; class Magnoliopsida; order Malpighiales; family Erythroxylaceae; genus Erythroxylum; species Erythroxylum shatona. Next base: position 22,795,117 of record JAOSBK010000205.1, on the reverse strand, counting down.
TGAGACTCAGAAATTTTCTTTGCTTCTGCTGAATGTACACCTCAGACAGATACTTTTTCTTATAAATAGTTAGGAAATCTTTCCATGCTAACACTGGTAGTTTTATCTGACTTTCTGGCACACTTTCTCACTAATGCAGAGCATCTCTTTGAAGCAAACTCGCAACATATTCAACCTTCTCATCATCTTCACAATCCATCTACTCTAACACCCTTTATGTCTTCCTCAACTAAGACTCAAGCTCTTCTAGATCAATGGTCCTATAAAAGTCCACTGCCCCATATTTTCATAACTTATCAAACTGCTTTCCCCTCTTAGCTGGGGCCAGAGTAGAAGATTGTGGCATCTGGCCCATAGCCTGAACAAATGCCTGAGTGAAGGCTTGGAACATTCTCGGATCTAAGGGAGGTACTTACTCCTACAGAACAGGCAACTCCTGCATTTGTGACCGAGAGGGCCCACTATCATGCCCTACAAAAGCCTTAGCATTTCCTGAGGCTACTGACTCATCAATACTCTCCTCTCTTTTTGAAGAGTTAGGTGCAATTGATCCTTGCAAAACTCCTCGTATCCTTCTACGAGGTGGCATCTTACTCTTTCAATGTAAATACTAATGATTAGCTTACATTTCATTTTAATATTAATTCTTACATGTATGCATGACATGCATGTCACTTAATGTAATCAATCAATTAACAATGCAACAAGTAATCACATAGCATAACAATTTATACTACTATGCATTCTAATCCTAGGAAAAACCTAGGCTCTGATACCAAGCCTATTAGACCCCATTTTCAGAGTCCAACTTTGAAGTCATAAAATGTGAGCCTATTACCCTGTAGGGTTATTTCAATGAACTCACATTAGCTAACATCAATTCATTTTCATTATTGGACCTCGAATGTTTCATAGAAGTTAGAACTATTTGAATGAGAAATTTTGGAGATAGTCACAAGTAAAGAACAAATGAATGAAAATTTTGAACCAAGAATTTATAGACAAGAGTAAAGTAGGGAATGAGAGATGTGGATAAATTTATGATTTGCTATGGTGTTTTGGTGGATAAGAGATTTTTGAAATAGAAGGAATTAAAGTGAAAGTTAGCAGTAAAATGAAAGAAATATTTCTGTAGTAAATTGATGAATAATAGGTATATATGTGTATGTTCTGTCATTGGTTTTCAGGATTAGTAATCGATTATAAATTTTTCTTTATGGAGGATATTGATTTGAAATGAAGTTGAGAATAAAGAGAAAATACAACAGAAAAAGGGTGATCTTGGTGTGAGTTGTGTTGAGGAAAGATTTTGAAACAAATTGGTAGTTGATCTAGAAAATGTTCACTGAGTATGCTTCAGTCTTTAACCACAACAGTTTCTCTAGGTGTCCAAACAAGATGATTCTTAATTTGGATTAAGCTAGAGACATATGGCTACATTTCTTATGAAGACATCGAATTTAAATTCTATCTCTAAGAATTTCAAACTTTGTCATGAAGTCGAGAATTGGGTGTAGTACATTGGAAGATGAATGTAAAATTCGTGTTCTGAAGTCAGGGATATTTTTGGGTTGATGTGAGCTTATTTAGGCAAAATTGTCTCTCGAAAGTTGTAGATGATCTTTCCAGCATTCCAACGATATAAAGTTTGTAAAATTTGGATATCAGAGTTGAGAGATATGAGCATTGCAAGCTGTGATGTTGCATAGGATGTGTGTGTGTGGCAGTTATGGAGATTGATGTTAGTTTGACTTCTGCTTCATCTCAGTTTGCTTTGTTTTAGTTTGCTTCATCTTAGTTTGACTTTTGTATTGTTTGATTTTGACTTCTGCTTCGTTTTAGTTTGTTTCGTCTCAGTTTGCATCATCTCAGTTTGCTTCGTCTTAGTTTGACTTTTCTATCATCTTAGTTTGACTTTAGTATCGTCTTAGTTTTGAATCGTCTTAATTTGACCGTCTTAGTTTGACCATCTTAGTTTGTATCATCATCTTCTGTCCTATTTTTGATCCTTTTAAAGGCAGAATCTCGCTCTGTGGTCTTCATGAAACTGTAGATCTAGACGTTGTCTTTCAAATGGTCTAAGAAAGAAGTCAATCCGACAGCAGGAGTGAGAGTTATGGTAATTGCGCCAAGGCATGTGCAATATGAGTAAAGACATGAACATGTTAGATTCCTTTGGTCATAACTCCTTATCCAGACACCCAAACGACTTGATTCTTACACCATTGGACTCGTAAGATATTGCTCTACATCTCTACCAAAAATCATGACCATATAAAATGAATGGGGAAAGATTGAGTGAAAAGAGTGGGACAGGTATAGTGAGTGTACTCATAAGTAATATGAACTGATGGTATTCTACTGAACATACTTCAGTATTTTGAGTATATCTAGATCTATAGGATTCTAAATAAGATGATTTCTGATGTGTGGTAAACTAGAGACATGAATCTACAAATGGTATGAAGAAATTATAACCTAATTTAGTCTCTAAGATGTTTAAATTTTAGATGGAAGTTGTGTATAGTATACTATTATGGACAAGAGCTATCCAAAAATGTTTGAAGTATATCTTTTGAATCACTGACTCGAATTGAATGATTTTGATGTCATTGGAAATGTAAGACAAGAGAGAAGATTCTTATAAAATAAAGTGTTATGTCGGAATGTTCAAGGGTACTTTTGGCAAGACACTTACGTGTAAAAGACATAAGGCATAAATGGAAGGGCAAATGGGACAATTCTCAATCATTAAG
>JAOSBK010000205.1:22750196-22761547 GCA_027568895.1 Erythroxylum shatona | reverse complement strand
AGCCGCTGGATTAAATGGACGATAGGGATTGATTCCGTGGTCGTCCATCCCATTCGCTCTTAGTATATATACTTAATGAGAGAAGGGCCTGCATCATATACATCCCGTAAAGGTGCATAATTTATCCAATACATGGGACTTTTCTTACCATTCAATTTCTCTGTATTACTACTTGTACTCACTGCACTGTATTTTTTTAAAATTGCTATAATCTGCTACAATTGCTCATCGGCAACACCTAGAATGGTAGCATGTCCCACTTCTATACTGTTTGCTTGGTTTGCTTCATGGATCGAATGTCCACATCCCTATGTGTGGACTGCATTGGCTGAAACATTCCAGCGTCCTTCGCGACCGACTCAACCTCCTCTACCACCACGTCCTCCTCGACCCCATCCTCGTGGGGATCCAATTATTTTATAACAACCAGCTACCTCATGACCTAATTTTCCACAATGGGAACAAATAGGTCGCTCACCATGAGCATCATCTCCTTACTGAATTCGTTCCGATTGAGTCGTGGTTCCCTTCCCAGCACATGACTTTCTTGCTTACGTATGTATAGCGAACCCGACTACATCTCTTCATTCTTCTTGTCCCCTCGTGATGGCTCTATGTCGTTCTTCTTGAGCAATCATAGATTAGACCCGATTCATTGTCAGCAAGGGGTCCATGCTCAATACGTTCAATCGAATGGTCCCCCAGACTGAATCATCCAAACCCATCAAAAATTGATGGATCTTCTCCTCTTCTCTCTCCTTGATGATTTCGGCCAACACGTACAGCCTTTGCACTTGCATGCGGGAACCTTTGACTAGCTATTCAATTTGTCCCACATACTCCTGAGACGTGTAAAGTGTCCAACAGCAAACTGACTTTGCTATTTCAAGCCTGCAATTTCGGACTTGAATTAGTATATATGGGGAACATTTCCAACCAAAAAACGCTCTTTTAATTAAATCATCCCATAGTTGCTTAGCAGGTTCCATATATGATACACTCAATTGGAGTGTCGGGTCGAGGGATTTGAACAACCAAGCCACGAGCTTAAAGTTAACAGCATCCTAGTAGTTTACTTCATGTTCGTTTTTTTGGTTAACTTCCTGTCCATAAAGCCTAACTTGTTCTTTGCTATGATAGAATTTTCACATTGCTTTTTCCCATGTATCATAGTTAACATCTCCTTTGAGAATCACAGAAGTTACACAGCACCGGGATTATCTGATGGGTGAAGATGGTATGCAGATGAAGAATCAAGAGGTTTCTTAGCAGTTAATGCTCTCACAGGAAAGTCTTCCGGGGATGGCATGGATCAGCAGCTTTTGTCTGCCATTCGGTTACTTTTGGACAGACCTTGGGTTGTTCGCTTCGTTCACACTTATAGGGAGGGCAACCGTTGCACTGATTGGCTGGCCAACCACGCTTTTCAGTTGGATCCTAGGATTCATTTTTTCTCGACGCCTCCTTGGAGTTGTTCTACCATTTATATGGAGGATATTTGCAGGGTCTATTTTCCGCGAATGTGTCCCATTTAATTGTTTTTAGGGCTCTGCCCTCCTTTTACATCCAAAAAAAAGAGGTTTCTTACCTCCTCTATCTCCACGATTGTCGTTCTTGTCATCACCAATCATAGTTCTAGAAGAATGCAAGGAGCGCTCAGTTTTTTTTATTTTTTAGGGTTTAGGTTACTTGTCGCTCTAATACCATAATGATTTTGTGGATAAATTACCCTGCTTTCATTGATCACGCATAATATATATATGTACACACAAGACACGTCAACCGATCGTGCTATCCAAGATTACAATAATTATATATATATTAATATATTCCCAATACTATCTTTAATAATGTTATAAAGTTTTTTTTAACTATTTTCTTAAAATGTTCATAACTTTTATTTTATTTTTCAAATTATTTAAATTTTATCTTAAAGTAGGAATTTTGATTATAAAATTTGGGTAGACTTTACCTTATAATTTAATTGAAAGTTTAATGTGCGAGACAAAAGTTCTACAATAAAGAAAATAATATTCACATGAAAGTTCCTATTAAACCAGAAATCCTATTTTTGAAAAACTTTTTAATTCACATGGAAATGGGATTTGCATGGACACAATTGGTCGAGTTGAATTAGAATCTCACAATCACATTGTCCACACAGAGTCATATCACTTGTTTTCTTTTGTTCCCAATCACTTGTGTAATAATGTATTAGTTACTACTCTTAGTTAAGCAGTTGTGTTACTTAATGTTATAAATACCGTATTAATATCTGTATTATACTATACCGATGTACATGTCAATACTGAGTAGTGTTTTGAATAATTTTTTAAATTTATTAAATAGTCTTTAAATAATTTTTGAAATTGTAGAATAGTTCCTCAATTTATTGTATTATATTTTACATCAACCATATCTCTAAAATCATAACAATAGAAATTTGAAATAACAACAATCTATTAATTTTTATTAATATTAATTTTCATATATTTGACATATAAATAATCACCACAACTAATATAGAAAAAATCATATAAATATAAAATTAAAGACAATACAAAGTACTTAAAATATTATAACTTTATCATATAATAAATACTATTTACAATAAGAGTTTGTTCCGAAGAAACAATCAATTAAAAGTGAAGCATAAAACAATAATATTTACAGTTCTATTTATATTGATTGTGTATAATTTAACATATACATCAAATATAAGTGAAATTTAAAAAATGATAAATGAAAACTTGAAACTTCATTCAATCAAATATCTATTTAAATTGTGTTGACCTCAATTCTCATTTAATACAAAATATTCACTGTTGAGAGGAGTTTCATCATCATCATTATCTAAATCTATTGCACTAAATGATATGTCAATACTTTATCATCCAAAATTATCTTCCAAATCACTCTCATTTATCAAGCCTGGTTCTTCATAAACCTAACCTCCCAAAAGATTGATATGATCAAGGTAAATTAAACTTATAAAACTATTTGTTCTATTAGGAGTCTTAGTAAACAAATAAAATTAAATTATTAAGAAAATAAAAAATTATATTTAAATTTACAATGATAATAGCATACATTTCTCAAAGCTTTGAATTGTTTCAAACAAAGACCAAGTTGTTCCTTTTTTTGTATTCCAATCTATTCTTTTTCTTGGGAATGATGAATTCAAATATAGGTTAATTCCTTTGGCATCTTATCACTCATGCATTGATTAAGAATTCAAATTGTAAATAATTGCAATTCTCGAATATTACTCCCGAATTGGTTCTACTACGCAACTGTAAGACAACAAAAATAATATTATAGATAAAATAAAATAATGATTAATTTATAATAAATAACAAAGGTAATAACATAGAGTAAAGTTGTCATTTCTATCTCTCATTAATAACGACAAGATTAGGAAATTAGGGAGGAAAACCCTATCTCTACTCAAATTGAAGTTTTAAGAAAGTTAACCCAACATAACATCAATTTAGAAGAAAACTTCAGTATCATAGCTGATGTGGCAAATTCGAAATATTTAATCTTTCATTTATAGATGATTTAATACTTCTCTTTGGAGTTAATTTTAATTGTTACATATCGCACCAATTATCTCAATATGTTCTACAAGGTATCAAGATTGTCCATAAATAGGAACAAGAGTTAGGTTTTGATTCATGCTAGTGCTCATCATTTATCATCTTGGTTAGTTGGAATATCTCATAACCTAAAACTATGCATACCCCAAAAAAGGAGGCTTGGTGTATTGCAAATCCAGGTGGTAAATAAAATGATGCTGACAAAGAATTTGGAGAATTCTTAATAACATGTAGCCCTTATGCGTCGAATGGTTGCAAGGTGATTACTTAAAAAAAATGAAAATTTCTAGAACTTGAAGCCCATATACGACACGTGATGGACTTTGCTACAAAATTTTAGTTTGATGACATTTTATAAATTGAAATCAAAGTCAGAGCAAGGAATGGTCAAGACACGCAGCTTTGGTATGACATGGGGGTAGTACAGAACAGTAGTCAATAACGTTAGTCTTACTTCCATTTCCAGTTTCTAGTTCAGCAGCTGTCAACCCTTTTTACTATTGTAGTTGGCATTTTGCATGTTTTAATGATTTTAGGTGCAAAAGAAATGACACATGCAAGGCTTGAGTTTCCATGGCACTTGGACATTCACAAATAAAGACTTCAGCATCCACTAGCACAAACAAACTATAGAACAGCCCGTATCAGCCAATTTCTAATACTAAAAGACGGAGGAGTTTCTGTCAAAATCTGCGTCTGCAAAAAGCCAGAAGAATTCTTCCAAAAAAATTCTGCATCTGCAACAAGCTTTTTCAATGAATCCTTTCCCTGGCCAGTGAAATAACATACAGATAGTCCAACTAGATGGGGACTTTCAACTCATATTAAAATAATAAAGTGGCAAGGATGCAGGATCAAGCTCCCAGAAATCTCTCAGGCTGCCATTCCTCTCATCAGTCAGTCGAAAAGAAGGGATTTGGTGGGAGAACCTAAGAAGCTCGGCATGTGGAATCACCGACCTGACAGTTGAACTCTCTTTTAATTCAGGCTTGAATACCGAATTGAAGCCATTCACACGATCTAGATGCAGAACTTGTATTCCCGTTTCCAATGTTTCAAGGACTTCCACCACGTCATATTCACACTTATCCAGTTCTGAATGTTTAATCCCCAACGACCAGTCCCTATACAATGCCCAAACCTGACCTTTCAGAGGCAGGATGTCATATTCATCTTTCTTAGTAGTACCCTCTACAGTTACCTTATGGGAGAAGAGATTAGTGGATGTAAAAGAATCCAATTTACCCTTTTCAACTCGAAATCTGCCACAGCAAACAAGCATATTTTCATCAGTCCATCTATGAATGCGCTTTGATGGGCAAGAAGCAAGCCATCTTAAATGCAGCTTATAACCTTTGGTGGAACTAATTTTTGCAATCCGACCATAGTACTTGGGCAATCCATCCTCATCACTGAACAATGACCAAATCTGACCAACTTCAAACTTGTCAATGGTTTTTTGAGCATCAAAGTCAAAAAATTCTGCTTCTGGAATTTCAATACCATCATTGATATCAGATCCTAAATGAGCCTCTTTAAGATCAGCTGAAGCCTCATGTGCAGAAGTACTTGCTTCAAATTCCTCCTCATACTTCACCTCACCAGAACATGATTTTGAAGATAAATCAATTGGTACACTATTAGCAACATCAACTCCTAAATCCTCAGGAATGACAAACTCTTCAATATTTTGCGGCAATGAAGCTGGGTCAAGTTCAAAAGATTCCTTTGGTACACCTTCTCTTTCCTTGTCAGCCAACTTAAATGAAGGAACCATATGGGAGAATCGGAGTAGTTCTGCTGATGGAATTTTAAAGCTGTCCTTACTAACTTGACAGAAAACACTAACAAAACCTTTTAGCTTGTGCAAATAAGCAACACATGCACCAACAGCTTCACTGTAATCGGACAAGAGTTCAACAAATTCATATTCATACTTTCTATTGGTGTCAGCATCCAATTTCCATTTAATATCCCAGTTCTTGAAGAGGGCCCAAATTTCTCCCTGCCGAGGAAATATCTTGTACAAGACCCCTTGGTTGTCTTTTTCCCACGATATCACATGAGAGAACATAAGTTGCTGATCACTAGTTTGAGACTTTCCATGTGTGTACTTACCACAAGAAATTGGCAGGCCTTCACGGATCCATTCAATTTCACATTTGTCATCTGGGACTGGTTCTAGCCAAGTTATCCGCAGTTTGAAACCTGGGGAGAAAACTTTTCTGATTATAGCATAAAATCTAGGCATGGCATCCACATTATCGTAAAGAGCCCAAACCTGGCCTTCTGAAAAACATTCTTTTTTGCGGCCCTTCTCAAAGTCATTGAAATCTGGCTCATCAAATGCATAAATCTCTGGTTCTGATTTGGGTTGGGAGCATGGATCTGATGTTGAACCACTATGAGCCTCAAAACTTTCCTTCAAGGAATTTTCTTCAACTTTATCTTCCCGTTTCACTCTTGGCGTTTCTCTGTCATGTAAGCTCTCTTCACCTTCTACTTGTATGAATTCATTCTCATCTTCCCTATTTGTACCATGTCCAGATTGTTTAGTAGTTTTAGATCCATCTCCCTTCAATGCACTTGTCTTCTGCATGGAAAAGGATGGCTCACTTCCATTGGCTCTTTTGGAATGGGTCACAAACTTTTCATCATCATCACTTACATTTTCATTATACGAAACTTCCTGCTTACGTCGACCAGATCTCCTTGGACCCTCACCATGAGATTCTAATTTTACTTTTGCTTTAAAATCACCATCCTCATCAAGTATATCATCTTCAGAATCAGTGTTGCTTTCAGTGTCACAATTTTCACTGGATTCTGAATCTTCTTTCCTTCGTCTCTTACGATTCTCCTTTTGTGAATTAAATTCTGCATTGCAACCTTGTTTCTGGGAAAATTCTGTTTTGCGATGCTCTCCATTGACTGTCCCTTGATTACAATTTTCCATTTTGGAAGTTCCCTGATGAGGTTTTCTTTCAGCAAAGGCAGCCTGGTTATAATTAGTTGTTGTTGCCCCTTGTGAGCTCTTTTCATATGCAACAAAGGACTTCCCACAACTTTGACAACGAAGAGACTTATTCATAACTTCTATATAATATTGGTACTTCACATTACAAAATGGGCAGCCAGTCCAAAAAGTTGCACGAGCATTGGGAAATGCCTGTCGAGCTGCTCCTTGAGGTGGCTGCTGCTGCTGGTAGTTGGCATATGTAAAGTTACCACAATAATTATTTTGAGCACCATAATTCATGTTGAAGATTGTCTTGTTAGAGTGTTTGTGTGGTGGAATAGCTTTACTCATTGAAGCTTTGCGTTTAACATCATGCAAAGATCGTTTTCCTTTGTCTAAAAGCACTCTTTGAGCTTCTCCAATAAGCTTAAAAGCAGCTTCTGCACCTGGAAATCTATTTTTGTCAGGATGTAGCTGGAGAGCAAACTTCCTGTACTGCTTCTTGATCAAAGACTGATCAGCTGTCTCCTCAATCTGAAGGATACCGTACCAATCCATCTCATTCCCAAGCAGTTTCGCATCAGCAGCACAATGCACATCACAAACAGTCAGCATCTGAGAGATATTCTCCAGATCCTTATAAAGTTGTTGGGCCTTGAGAGCAAATTTACGAGCTGCCATGAAATCCTTGCTTTGCATCTTACTCTCAGCAATGCCCTTGGCCCTAATAGCCTCTTCTTTATTGCAATCCATCATTAATCAAAACAGTAAAGGGCCCGATTCAAAAATACTCAAATGAATGTGCAAAAACTAGAAAAATTAATCCTAGTGCAGAACGCATAATAGTGTTACCCCAAACTTCATTCTTAGCCTACCATAACATAACTGAAAACATGAAACATTTGAGGAACCTTAAATGTCACATCTTACGAACCATCATCCCTGCAAATTATACAATCATCAGTAGTGAGACCTCCAGGATTGACTAGGAAAGAATGAAAGGCTAAGAATCAATGAAGATAGACAAACTGGCAGGTAGTAGTCAGATACAATACATGAGTATACCAAACACCAATCATGAAATTTTTACAGTTCAAGATAGAAAACCAATGCAAGGTATCAGTATGCATATGCTAATACTTATTAATATGAACTGTGCATCTTGCTAGGTGCAAGAAATTTCAGCAGAATAAGAAGATTTTAAAACCTCCTACTTACCCTGATATTTATTATACTTTTACTTAAGATTTTGGTATTAGAACTCTCCTACATGTAATAATATTCCATTGTTGTCAACACAACTAGAATTTTTTCTAACACATATAACATAAACCATAAATTTCACACTCGATATTATATTTATCAGTCAAGATATGTAGTAAAGGTCAATATAAATCATGCCCAACAATCTAATATCACAACTTACGGAGCCTAATGTAGATATTAACTCTTATCTAGATATTCAATCTGAACTGACCTCCACTAGATAAAGGAGGGACATAATGACACAGATCTTCATAGAAAACAGGGTTGCTGAAATTTAGAGTCCAGATTAAAAGATAGGTTTAGAATTACTACTAAAACTAGGAACCACTCTTACGATTGAAATAGTTAAAACTATTAGTGCCACACCGATAGGTTCCTAAAGGTCACTTCCAGAGTTTAAAAATCAATCCTAATTATAGAAATCACTTTCGGAGAAAGAAAGTTTCACACGTTGAGAAAGTATCATAATCTATATTGATAATCAACAAACTCTCTAAAAAGTTATTCTTACCAGAAGTATAATAGGCATTAAGAAACTATAGTACAATCATAACACTATTTTGCCAACTCTCAATTGCAACTAAACTCTAACCCTATAGAGATCAACTTAATTATAATAATTAGCTTTAACAAATATACTAGTGCTAATAAATAAAGAAAAGAAAAAGGAAACTAAATAAAATAAATACTACGTCTTGACACTGTTTTATATCACACAAGTAATGCATCAAAAGCAGAACCGTTCATCAAATGGGGAATAAAGTGGCATACGGCAAGTACCGAGCCAATAAAATAGACTTCATTGCCGCCAAGCAACCATCAAGAATTAAATATTTTCAAGAAAAAAATGTCATATCAAGACTGTCAAAGCCTTTAGAAACCAATGTCTCACATCAATTAGTGATTAGATGATTTAAATCGCAAAACTAATGCAAACTAAAAACCTTACTGGTCTCATCCTAACACAATTGACATAATAAAACAACTCATACATCACAGAAAGGCCATAAAAACATGAAAATTTTCAATTCCAGACCTCAACCCGCTTTCAGGAAAAATCAACACACTAAACCCTAGTCTTCAGATACCAAATCCGAGACTCAAGATCAAAACTTGGTTTGTTACGGAGTAAAGCCAACTCAAATTGCCAATTCCGAAACCCAAAACGCAATTACTAAATAAACCATGATTATAATACACAAATTGAAAGAGACCCATAAAAACAACACACTTAAACATGTACCCTTTCACTTATTCAAACAAAACTCCGCGGGTAAGAACATAGAACAAAGCGCGGGAAACAAGAAACCCAGAAAAGTAAAGACTAAGCTTCGAGTAGAGCAATGAAATTCGGAACTAAGATTGGGAAGCTTACTATTATAAAAGAGACCGCATGCAACAACGAAGCTCGGGGTGGGAAATTAAGAGTCCTTTGAATTTCGGGACAAATACTGCATAGACCCATTTCTTTTCTTCTCGGTTGGTTTGTAAATATTTATAGCAAAAATATATTTTTAATATTTCATTTGCTAATATGTCCCTCCACTTTATGCTATTTACAGGATATTTTCTTGTTGGGTTGGTTTGTAAATGTTTATAGAAAAAAAGACATGTTTTTATTTGCATTTGCTAATGTCTCCTTCTAATTTAAGCTACACCAGTTGTCAGTAATTAAGTAATTATTATTTTTCATACTTATTAAATATATATAAGGGAATAGTAACATTAAACTAGATATAAATGATTATCAAATAATAATTTAAAATCAAATGATAAATTTAAATGTAGTAGTCACTCAAGACTAATAGTGTCCTATTTAAGCCGAGGAGAATAAACGAAGTCAATAACAAGAAATGAAGGTGTTGATTGCAATGTTTTAAAAAGCGGATTGAAAATTGAACTAGTCAAAGGAAAAACTTAAGATTCAAAGGTTTAACTGATATTAAATTGATATATAATAAATAATCAGTAAAAATTATAAGAGTAAATAAAAATAAAGTATTTCATTGAAAGAGATATTATGTTTTGGATTTGATCAATAAATACCAATATTTTTAGTATCATAAAAAAATTAAAATTTATATCATCATCTTATTTAAGAATTTTGCTATTTATTTTAATTATAATATCTTATCTTTATAGTCTACTAGTTTAATCTTATTTTAAATTTTGCTATTTATATTAATTATAAGCTCTTCTTTTTATAGTATACTAGTTTATGAAAACTGGAAAGTTAAAACTTAAAATAAAACAATATTACTCATGTTTATTAAAATTAATCATGTTTATTAATTTTCTTATAAATGCAAGACTTAGGTAGAACATAATAGATTCTACCATTGTTATGAAGTTATAATATATTAATATTCTCAAAAACAATAACTAACATTAAAGAATATGACATGTTCTTTTTATTCAAAACCACTCTAGTTATAATGTTTAATATTTTTATTTAATGGCCTTAAGGCATTTGTCTCTCTTCTCTCATATTTGCTTTCTAGAATGTTATTGCATCAATAGTTTATATTCTTCTCGTTTTTCTTTCAATCTTCCACTACCATCGTCGAAACTATCCTTGGAAATATGTGAAATAGTGTTGGGTAGTGAGCGTGAAAGTTGGGTATCACAGTGTAAGGTATTTTCTTTGTTCATCACCAATGAAGCATTTTTCTTCCAATTAAGGTCTAGCAAGTTGATTATCATCTATCAGATGAACTGTTGAGTTAGCTGCAGCAAGTAAAATCTGTGTGAAATCCTTATTTTCAGTTCTTTACGATTAAGAGAAACTGTTCGGTTTATTATTTAACCAGTCAGTTCTCACTAATAACAATTAAAAGTAACGCCGAACCAAAAACTAGTCTGGTTCATACTTAACCCGATCAAACTGGTTAGTCCGGTGTGATTTTTACATCATTAGTTTATTAATAAACCTTCTTTGGTTATTATTATTAATGTCACTCACAAATTTATTGCTTTTTGGTTGTATTAGTATTTTAGAAAATACTTTGTTGTTAATTATTTTATGGCCATCCAAGTCTTTCCTCCACTGGAATGACGCAGTAATGATTAACAATAGGTCCAACATTAGGCTAAATGATCTCACTATGTCTGAACAACTTTAAGCTCAGATCCAGATCATCGGACTTGTTGGGGCCGGGTCTGGTATTGAATCTCAAAATGCCCAATCAGGGCGATTGAGGGAGATCGTGTGAGAGACACCTTGAAACCTCCCCATTGGAAGAAATGCCAGTGTTAACATTGGCAGGTTCGCCGCTCTCCTCTCATGCAGTTCGCCGCGGTGAAGTTCCACACTCTAGCGCATGCACCCTTCGGGAAAGGTTCGCCGCGGCGTACTCTGAGCCTCGCCACGGTGAAACCTTCGAACAAAACTCAAACCACCAACATTCAACAATACAAACATACATACCTTTCTTTTAATACCATACAATATCATATCCCCTTACTAATAACAATTCCCAATCTCAACTAAGAAGATAAACATGAACATACATAAAAGATCTTTTTCA
>JAOSBK010000205.1:22718165-22729063 GCA_027568895.1 Erythroxylum shatona | reverse complement strand
TCACAATTCAACCCCCCTTCTTGTGTATCTTGATCTTATTATTGTTCAATATATTGACGTGTGATTCACTTCACATGTAACTCCTTTCAATTATGCTAGATCTATTCATATAAAGGATTTCTCGATCTCAATTATATGAAATCATGCTAGCAATATTAATTCAAGAATAATTAAGAAAACATAAATAAATCTTAATGAAACTAAAAAATTAATTAAAATAAAATAAAATCACTACATGGTTTATTATATGGTTCACCTAATCTAGATGGCAGCAATAAAGGTTTAGTTCTTAATAATAGAATACATAACATCAAAACTAAAGGAAAACCAAAAGAAATCAAAAGGGACATGAAGAAATCTCTTTTAATCATGAAGAAATCCACTTTAGATTGATGAAAATCCACTTTAAATGTGTTTGTTTGCTTGTTCTTCATTTTTTTTTTGTCCTACACCATCAATTTGTATTTCTTGAGCCTCCTCCTCACTTTTCCTCTTAATTTTACTTTTTATAATTTAAAAATTATGTTTCTATGTAGTACACAAGTATCAACATGGTTATGTTGATGGCTGTGTAACTCTTTAGAAACCTAAAAACATTTATTTGCATTAAACATAACCATGTTGATGTACACAGGCTTATTGGTGCCTATGCTGATTTCCATCATATTCATAACTTGGTCAAATTAGCTTCAAATTGTCCCAATTTATTTTTGTTCTCCAAATAAGTGAATTACAACCTAAGAACACAATATAAAGTACTTAAGTACCAAAAACAATAAAAACTGTCAATTAAACAAGAAAAAGGCAATAATATAAGGAAGGGACACATCCCGAAGTTCCCCTTCTAGAACCAGAGTGGAGCCCTCCCAATGACCCATGATAGCCCTCCAATCGATATCTAACTCAACCGAAGGGTTTCCATAAAGCTAAGTCATTCATCTCTTAAAAACCTTTTATACTTTAAAAGTTAAAAGTGAGGAAAATAGTGAGATTTTTTTAAAACTTTCTGAAAATACATAGCATAATGACTACTTCTCTAAGATTCCCAAATTTCAAAAGCCTACATAACAAGATTTAAAACACTTCTAGTATTTCATATACTATCTCAACTTCTAAAATGGGACCTCAGGTCACATCACAAGTAACCACAAATATATAATTCTCAAAATTTTAAAAAATAATATATAAACATTAATTATACAATATAAATAAAACATATATATTTTTATAAACATATACGATGTTTTTTAAAAATGATTGGGCTTGAGTTTGGGATTTTTTCCCAAACGCTTACATACCTCATTTCTATTGAGGATCATAGCCCTCGTAGTTCATTAAGTAAAATTTATTGACAATCCTAAAAATATTTAAAAAATCACACTTTTAAACCCCTTCCAAAATAATTAAAACATACATACAAATAACTAGGCCAATTTCAGGAAAACACATACATAGCAAAAATGGCACAAGCACAGTAGTACCCAATGATAAAACGACGTCCTACAGTGGGATCCCAGCTACTGAATCACTTGTACACATACCGGGGTTGTTTATTTAAAAACATAAAAATAAAGATTAGCAAAACGAGCTCAGTGAGTATTAATCAGCTAAATGAGACTCAATGAGTATTAATCATTTTACTAAAATTTAAACTTTTCATAAGAATTTAACTGAAATATTCCTATAAAATAATAAAGTTCATCGAAAAAATAATTGCCATGAAAATTCATTCGTGCATTATAAAACTTGGTAATAAAATAACACTTCGTAAAACACAACTTCAATTTTTTTCCTAAAATGCTTTTTCAAAATTAAACTCATAATATACAAGTTTCAATTTTCATTTTCCTGTTTCCTTTTTCCTTAAATAATAAACAGTGGTGGCAATAAGTTTTTTGAAAATTTTTATACTAAAAATAAGTCAACCACTAGAATATGCCTAAAATTTCTTTACTACACGGTGCCCTAGGCAAAAAGTCACGAAGGTGGTTTTACATCACTTATCCATGATTGGTTAACTAGTAGTTACAGAGCTGGTTCTATATTGCTTACCCACAATAGGTTAACAACTATAAACCAGTAGTTGTGGAGCTAGTTATATAGCGCTTACCTGTACCAATTTTGGCTAGCACTATATATACCCAATACGTGTAAAGGGAGACTCACTAGATTAATGACAGACACACTACCACCCGTTTTTACTAACTGACGCCCCCAAGACACTAGCAGACACATTTTAAGATACTCCAATCGATAAATCTGTAGTACCATCAAGGCATATCATAAGCTAAAATTTTATTTTTATCAACAAATAACATAATTTTGATATAAATTCAAATCATATAAAATTTAACTTTCAAACTAAAATTCATACATTGCTAAAACATAAACTTATACTGACAATATTCACTTGTAATATATTATTCACAAAAAACTCAACATAAGTATTCATTTTATGATAAAATAAAAACCATTTGCTTAAAATTCAATTTAAAATACACTTATTACTTGCTAATATCCTTTTCACCTCTTCAAACTCCTTTAGTTGGCTTCTTTTTCCGATCTAAAAATCATATACAAATACATTCAACCCCTTAATATATTTTCCAACCAAATACATCATAAACTATTTCAACTTCATTACTTTCCACATACACTCCATATACTATTTTTATTCCAAACAATAACATAATACTTCATTTAATAATTCCAGTGCCACAAATACACTTAGTGACCACCCTTAATAACATTCATATGGTCATTACATCCCAACCATACTTTTTACCAAAAATGCTCTTAAGGCTAAACTTAACATATTTTACATTAAACTTTTTCAATTCAATTCCATTTGATTTATAACACTTAAATCCAATCCAAATTAACTTCCATAACATTTTAGTACACACATTTAAGCTATCAAATTTCACCAGCAAATTTTTACATAATCATGCACCATTGGTCGAATTTCAACCAAGACCAATTCCAAATCAATTCTTTTACATTTCATTACTTCATTAGCATCAAAATCACACCATGAACATCATAAAACATAAAAATAGAATTTTGGATCATATGCCATTAAAAACTTAGCCATGGCCAAAATTTCATCTAATCATTTTTCATGGTTTTTTCCATTCTTTCATCATTAAACTAACTTCCTAATGTCATTCATTAATCTTAAATTATCGAATTGACCATTAAGTACTCTAATTAGGCTTATAACATTTCAATTGGGTGCTTGAAAATTTTAAATGGGAAAAAATCACCAATCCTATTATTTTCAATGAAGGGCATTTTAGTTCAATAATTTCGGATCTCTTGAAATCTATCCAAATGGATTTATTTTTACTCAAATGTTGTCCTCTTTTTATTGAATCAAAACTTATGTCTAGTTTTTCACACATATAAACACCTTTAAATCTTAAAATGACTATGTTACCCTTTACTGAATTAAATCGATAAACTTATCTAAATAAATTAAAAAACATTCTATATAATTCTAAACCTCAAATTGACCTCAATATACTCTAATTAAACCTAAAACCCTTCAATTGCATGTGTAGAACAATTAAATTGGGCACATTATCCCTAAAATCTTTTATTTTTTGTTATGGGTCTTTTTATCCAGAAATTTTTGGATTACCCGAATTTTATTCAAACAACCTTCATTTTCATCCATTTTAGTTCCTAGGGACTCCAATCCTAATTTTGGAGTTTTTCATTATATTTTGAAATTGTTTGGTAACTTTTTCAGTTGTTCGAAAGAATTTTTGGATTGAATATGAAAATTACTAAATGCCACTGAAATCGTTCACATTTCATTCAAAAGTGTCACCTAAATCCTCAAAGAACATTTTGTGGCTTTTAAAGCTTGTTCGAACTCATTTAGTAGCTTTTAAAAGTTTTTGGAAAATTTTCAAATTTTTTTTTGTCAAGTCCAGAATCATCTCTAGTCTATCTGTTATCTCCGTTATAACCTCAACAATGCATTTAAATACTTAAATTACTTTAGTATACCATAAATAGAACATACTTTATAAAATGTATGTACAATACATTACACTGTACAATAATCAAAATAGTATATTACAATAAACCTTAAAATATGAAAAATTAATCACTTATCACTAACATTTTAGGATATGTAAGGGTGTTAAGATGATTAAATTTTTAGATAATGAAGTTTTTATAAGCATTGTTTCTCAATCACCCAATTTTTTCTGACACTAAAATGTCCTCTACTCATAATGGTTTTCGGACATTTGATTCTCATTCAAGTGGTGCTTCTATAATACTTCTTTCATTTATCGGAAATATGCTTCTTAACCACACCTTAACTTTGTTAAACCATACATTTATACATTAATTGTACACTCCCATAAGTTACATCATAACGTTATTAGGACATTTTGATTGTCATTCAAGTGGTGTTTCTCCATTACTTCTTTCATTTTATGAAAATATGCTTCTTAACCATACCTTGACATTGTTAAGCCATACATTTATACATTGATTGTACACTCCCATATGTTACATCATATTATTTAAACATATCATTTATAGATTCATTATTTTAAAAATGGTTGACTTAATTAGTATTTACACTAGTATTATAATTTTTCCTACAATGATATGTTTTTGTATTGATGGAGTCATTGAAAATGTGAACTAACCATTCTATTGAATTATAAAACCAAGATTAATATTCAAACAATTATAATTGAATAGTTTATAGTTCATTACTTAATGCATGATGTTTGTATTTAACAAAGAGATGGTCATATCTTACAAGTTTAACGAATTTGAAATTGTTATGATTTTTAAAGACTATGTTTGTTATGATGTGCAATTGTTTCAAGACTGCCTTTGCCCTTTTCATTTTGAAATGAGAACAAAGTTTATGGTCATTGCATCTTAATCATCTTCAACTTGTATGGCAGCGTATAACATGGGTGTCCCCTTTATTAAGCCCCCATCAAATGTGATGTATTTCCAATACTTTATTGTTGTTTCTCCTTATAACTATTTAAAATTTATGTTATTAAATTGAAAAATCCAGTTCTTCTCTTATGCAAGACTATTATAATCACTTGTCCTACCTATTATGAAATACATGAGAATTGAAAATTCATCGTGTCCTACTTAAGATCTTTACACAATTACTATAATTTAATGTCTGTCTATCCATTGTATACTATGCGTTGCTAGTTCTATTATTCCATTCAACCTTTACCACTTAATTTATAAATAAAAAATCATTATTTCAATAGAGTATAGAAGCAAGGGAAACTCAAACCAAAACTATTAAGATAATGGAAGGAGAATTTTAGATATGTAAACTCATCATCAAAATTTTGACTATGATAAGGAATATTTATGCACTAAAATTCCACATTTCATTATGCCAATTTTGCAACCTATCTAATATCTCCTCTCAATTTCTCTAAATAATATTGAAACAATACAGATGGAACTTTGCTGGTGTAAATTCCTAATCAAAACTATAATCGAGGAGAAAGAATTTATACTAAGCGAAATTGCTTACATTATTACTAAAAAAGTTAAACCTTTAAAGATTAAGATTATGATATATGAATATGATTCAACCTTTATTTTTATATGAATATAGTATTATTAATTATTATAGATGGTGACATTATTTAAATTTGCGACATAACTGTCAATTATTTCAGATGTTATAATTACTTATATTTTTCTTAATTCTTATCCTTTTCTATATTATTATACATATGGTTGTGAATACCAATTGGTGATTATCATACTCACTAAGGCATAAATTTTTCCATATAATTTTATTTATATTTGTGATAGTTTATACTATATGGTTGCAGAAGCAAACCCATTATAATCAAGCTAAAGGAAGGGTTCCTCTATTAGCATGTGTATCTGTAAATAGAATGTATTGATATTATGATTTTCCATAAGTACATATTGGTATTGTGCTAAACATGTTGGCCCCGAAATTCCTCTAGTTAGGCATGATTTAAAAGAATTTTGAGGTTTTGATAGACTAAATTTTTGGAGTTAATTATTATGTCAAGGTTAGAAGGATTTTATTGCATGGATTGATGGAAATTAAGTGTTAATGTTGTAAGAATGTATCAAGGGCAAAATTGGCAAGTCACTTAGGGTTAAAAGATATAAGGCTTAAAGGAAGGGCAAAGTGGACATTTCACATTTATTTAGAGTATAAATAAGAAGAAGAAAAGTGGTCTTGTATTTAGAAGAAGAAGAAAACATGGATGAAGAGGAAAAGAAGAGAAAGCTAGGGTTTTGGAGATCTTGAAGATTTCGAAGCTCCAACAAGTAAGCTATGCTTTAAATTTCAAGGGTATGGTCGAATGAAACTCAAATATAGCTTAATATATGTAGGAAGTTGTTGATAAATGGTATATGAAAATGTTTTAATCTTCTAGGGTTAATGATTAAAGATAGATTATGATGTATTTGTGAATGATTTTGGGGTTAAAATGGAGTTGAAAAGGAATTGAAGGAATGGTTTAGGTTTAAGATGGATTATATGTGAAAGGTGGGAAGAAACATTAGAAAAATGAAGTGTTTGTGTTGCCTCTATCAAAGTTCACTGCGGCCAACATTCCTTGTCGCGGTGAACTCCTGATTTGGGCGAATTTTTCCTTTTTTGGAAAAGTTCATCGCGGCGAACTTTCCAGCACCGAACATGCTTCGGTATTTTAGGCATAACTGTTTGTGTAGTTATATAAATGAAGTAATTTTTGATTTGGAATAAACTAGAGACATAGGGTTACAAGTTTTCTTAAGAACTGAATTTTAAATTCAGTCTTTAAAGATATCAATATTTTGATGGAAGTTAAGTATAGAATATTGTTTCAGTATAAGGATAGTCCTAGCATGTTTGGAGTATAACTTTTGGATTTCTGAGCCAAATTGAATAATTTTGGTGTTGTTAGAAACTTGATACAATGAAGAACATTTTTCTAGAAGAAAGTGTTATCAAATTTCTTCGTTCACCAGATCAAAATGATCATGGAAAAGTTGACCTGCAAGTTTAGGTTTTGAAAGGATTATAGTCAATTTTACCAGTTTTATTATTGAAGCCTTATGAATTTATTTTGAATATTGTTTGAATGAGAACTTTGTTTGTTATAGGAAACCAAGCTAGTTTGATCCAAGAGCAAGAGGAAAGATGACATTGAGCTTGGATTGTCAAGCGAATTAGGTGCGTAATTTATTTATAGTTGTTGTGTAGTATGGGCAAATTATCTTGCTTGCTCATATATTGTGTGTTAAATTGTTTGTTCTAAATTATGGCATTTTGTGTAAATGAAAAGAGGAAGAAAATCATGATGAGCATGAAAAGTACAAATGTATGGAAATGAATTGAGCATAAATTTGATTGTGTTTGGGTAAGAGAACAACGTTTCGTTAGTCAAGTACACGTCGACGTATAGCCTTCTCCCGGCTGCCTACTTGAGGCCACGAGATCCTAAGAAATCAGACTCATTTTGTTCACGATATAAACTTTGGTTTATCCATTTTGTTCCACGAAACTCTCGAGCCATTTGTTTGTGCATTTGCATTTTGATTTATCAAGTTATGCTGCAAGATTGAGTGTTATGTTTTGATGATTAATTACACTTGACATGTTCTATGTGATGATATGTTGAACTATGAGTTATGAATTTGAATTGTTAATGACTGAATTGCTAGCCCAATAAGATATAGTCGTATATGAATATATGAAGTGTATGCATGTTTGATTGTGTGGCTCGTTGCCAATGGCTATAAATGTATAAGCCACTGAACTTCGTAGCTCACCCCATTACCTCCCACTCCGCAGGTGAAGAAAAAGCAGAACAAGAGAGTTGTGAACCTTGCAAGACATTTGACAACTCCAAGATAGCTACATTTAGTAATTAAGTTAGCTCAGAGACTTTTGGTATTTAGATTCATATTAAGCATAAGCATTTAATTGTATCATGTGCATTTTGTATTCTGTAATACGCTAGCAGTGTGGCTTTTGTTATGTAAATAAAGTTTTTTAAACTCTTTTGCTTTGTAATGAAATCAATAATTGAAAAAGATCTTTTTATGTATGTTCATGTTTATCTTCTTAATTGAGATTGGGAATTGTTATTAGTAAGGGGATATGGTATTGTATGGTATTAAAAGAAAGGTATGTATGTTTGTATTGTTGAATGTTGGTGGTTTAGGTTTTGTTCGAAGGTTTCATCGCAGCGAGGCCCAGAGTACGCCGTGGCGAACCTTTCCCAAAGGGTGCATGCGCTAGACTGTGGAACTTCACCGCGGCGAAGCCAAGACTTTCATCGCGGCGAATTGCATGAGAGGAGACTTGGCCGCTGCGAAGCCGGATTTATGTCGCGGCGAACCCGTCAATGCTGACTCTGGAATTTCTTCCAGTGGGGAGGTTTCAATGTGTCTCTCACACGATCTCCCCCGATTGCCCCGATTGGGCATTTTGAGGTTTGATACTAAACCCGACCCCAACAATGGTCCTGTGTAGTCGTAAACATGGCGCACTATTGCAATCCCACATTGTGGTTTTGTGTAGGCGTAAACTTTAGGGAGTCCATGAAGAAGCTCTGTACCACTAGCGAGTAGGCAGGAGAAGCCTTTAACTTGGTCAACATGCACGTGACATTCTTGAATGGATTGCACCAAACCCACATAATATGTAATTCATGAATGGAAAATCGTTTGCCCAAATGCATATTCTTGGAAACTTGTTTTTCATGAACATGAGATATTTCGAAAACTATTTCTGAAAATATGATTTCTTAAACAATTATCTTTTCAAAAGAATCATTTTGAAAGTCTTTTCACAAATCATCAACCTAATTCACATATCAAACACATAGCAAATTCTCAATTCATTCAAGAAGTACCAAATGCAACATTTATGATGCAATTTTAAAACATTAAACTTCCTTGATTCAAAGAAAACATTTATTGGCTTATTTATTCTATTATAAACATATATCCACCTTGATTTCCTTTCTTAAAACTTTGCTAAAAAATGTCTCTCCTCTTGCTCCTCTTACTTGTTTTGATTTCCTTCATCAAAGGCAAAATTTTCATTCAATAAGGATTCAAATTGAAGTACCCATAAGACATCTTCACCAAAATTAATCCTAGAATTCTTATACTCATACATTTCTTAAGCTTTATGAACTAAAACCCTTTCGAAAATCTAAAAAATTAAAAGCAATCTTACCTTGAATCTTCACCAAATAGTGAGATTGTTGGCTCTAATGGATGCTCTAATCCTCCTCCTCCTTTTTCTCTTCTCGAACAACTTCAAATTTTCTCTTGAACACTAAGAAATGAAGAACCCTAAGTCTACTTCCTTCCTTCCTTGCAAAAATCGAAACACTTAACTCTCTTGTCTCGTTTTCAATGTTCTCTTCTTCTTGCTATCCTCAAATCACGTTTTTGCCTCTTAATTAAAAGCAAGCCAACACTTCTTATTTTAATTTTGCCATTAATGATTCTAAATTGTCCATTTTGCCCTTCCTTATAAACTTATGGTCTTATACCATTGTTATGGGATCCATATCGTACTGGCCGGATAACGGTACCATGGATCCTAACCTCAGTACTGGTTAAAAATACTGGCCAGTACTGAGGTTTTCCATTGGTTACCGGCCGGTACCCAACATATCAAAAAATATCTGGCGGATCCAGGAAATTAAAAAAGTTTGAGGACCATTTTACAAATTTGAAAATTTTAAACCTAAAACAAACCTAACCCCCTGACCCCGACTGCACCGCAACTCCTTCTCTCTCAAGTTTCACCCTCTCTCGCTCTCACCTCTCTCTCGCCGCCATCTAGGTCTCCTCATCACCGCCGACGCTTGCTTTCTTCTCTGGTTGCTCTCATCATTCTCCTCCTTCCCTCATCGTCGTCGGAGTCGCAATCTGGGTTTGCATTCCCGAAGATCCACCGCACCACTGCAACACCATCAACAACATGTCGTCGTCGCACTACTGCACCACCGACTCACCGACCCTCCGACGTTCACAACTGGACAACCCAAAAAATCGAAGTCACAACCCGAAGAGTGAAGACTTGACGATTTAAAATTTTTTTTAGGTCTATTGATTTTGTTTCGTTGATTTGTTCTCTTCTCTGTTGTTTGGTGTTTCCAAAAATTGCTGGTAAACTGTTAAATTTTTTTGTGTTATTAATTGGATTGGATTTGGATTTGTGTAATTGTGTTGATGAATATAGGAGTTGGGTTGGTTGTCGGGACTTGGAGGCTGAGGAAGTTGTTATCACGGTTTTGGTTGGAATGGATTAGTGATTGTTTTGTATTGGAATTGTTTTGAAATGAAATTGCTTACGATGGATTTGTGTGTAAGTGAAATAAATTGGTTTGAATTTGATTTTGGAATGGAATTGTTGAAATTGAAATTTTGAAATTGTTGGATTGAAGAATACCGTGACTTTTGTTATTTTGTTATGAATTTCTCATATAAAAATTAGAATTGGAATTTAAAATGGAATTGTAAAATGGGGTTAGTTTGTAATTAATTAATTCTATATTATGCAAAGATTGTGAAAACTTAAAATTGAAAGTTGGTAATTAACATTTAAACCTAAATGTAAAATTAATAACCAAATGTGAAATTAATAATCAAATGTAAAATTGATAATTAAATGTGAAATTGTAAAATTGATAATAAAATTTTTTAAAATTGTAAAAACTTAAATCATTAATTGATATATTGTTAATATTTGTGAAATGGTAATTTGTTTTTAATATTTGGTATTGAATTTACTCATTTAGGGAAAAAAATTTTGAGTATAAAGAAGTGATGTAATGAATGTTTGTTGTCAAATTGTGAATATGTTGTAGACTTGTAGATTTTAATTA
>JAOSBK010000205.1:22646198-22657614 GCA_027568895.1 Erythroxylum shatona | reverse complement strand
TATCGGATGTCGGAAATTTGTTTCAGTTCGATTGAACCGTTTGTTTGCTTTGATTCCGAACCAATTCGATTTCCTTTGGTTTTCGTCTACTTTGTGATTCCGAGTTTTTGTTTCCTTTCGCTTCCGCATTTTGTTTTTCGGATTTTGATTTCGCTTTTAACTTTCCGCGTTAGATTTCCTTCGTTTTCGCTTTCGGCTTTTGTTTTTAGTTTTTTCATTTGATTCCGTTTTTCGTTTTTTCGGTTGGGATCCGGTTCCAAAATCGAGTCCCAACATCTATCACCTATACATTTAGCTGATTCTTTAAGGATTATAGAGTAGAAGTCATTCTTGGCTGTTATATATTGGAAAGGTTTCTTAGAAAAAACAATATATAGAATTCTCTTCTCTTTTACAATGGACTACTTTTTTTCGCAATTATGAACAAGTAATTTAACTTTTTCTGGTTTATAGTCTCTTGAATGGAGAAAATGAATTAAGATGTTATGCCTAACATTGGACTTATATACATTCATTGTCTAGTTATTGCTCTAAATAGAATGTGGATCTTAGTATTGTAGTTATTGCTCACTGTATTTATGGATAACAATTGGTATTAGAGATTCATAGTCATTTGATTTTAGGGCTTGCATTTGGTATAAACCCATTTTTTCAAACCTATTTTTTGGCATGAATGATCTCAAAACGATGCATTAAATGTGAAAAAATTGTTGTTGGTTATTGATATTGGCTTTTAACTTTATTTTGGGCAAATGAATCTCATTTTTTGGTGTGATTTTTTGAAATTTTAGGGGGTTCATTAATGGCTGAAATTAGTTAAAAGATTTCAGGTTTTGGGGTATTTTTGGTTGAAATGGATATTGGAAATCCATAGAGCATGAAAAATGGAATAAAGCACCTCAATTCTGGCCAGAAATGGGTGGTCGAAAGTCGAGCTCAGGCGGTTTGAACTCGCTCGCCTGACTGAAGGTCAGGGACGACTTATACGACATCGTCCCGGCACTTGATAATAATAATAATAATAATAATAATAATAATAATAATAATAATAATAATAATAATAATAATAATAATAATAATAATAAATTTTTACAATGGTGTGTGGGGGTGTATGAAAGGTTATTTTTAGACCATTTTGTTCCATTTTCTTTATTATGTCTTTTCATATGTTTATCACAAGATTAATCAGTGATTTTTATCTTATAATTCTAATTGTTTTAATCTTATTGTGGCATAAATATGATTATTTGTTGACAATAGTGAATGCTTATTTTTACCTGTTGTAAAATTGAGCATGTGAAACTATTTGTAATAAGGAACTTTTAAATATTAATATATGCTTAAATTTTGTTTTTTTCCTCTAAAATAACATTAAGATCCATACGGTTAATTAATTGTCTTGTCGATAATTACTACTTAGTAGGATGTTTAATATAGTGATGAAATTTTATTGAAATATTATGAACTGCACAATTTTTTATCCTTTCGATAGTACATTGATGATTTGGTTGTAATATTTAATACATTGTTTTTACCTGTAAATGAGTTCTATATTTGTTTAAGGAACTCTAGCATGGATGATATAATTAATTTTGAAAAAAGAGCACAAATTGCAAGATTCTATTTTAACATGCATATCATGGTTATTGCTCTTGGTTCTTACTCAGCTTTAAGCAATCCAAGAGTCCCTGTCATGATGAAGTTGAATGGAATGAACCACAAACAGTGGGTTGAATCTCTCATGATGAATTTGACTATTATGCAAATGGACTTAGCCTTAAGAATTGATGCACCACCTAAACCCGCTGATGATGCTACTGAGAAGGATAAGAAATCCTATAAAGAGTGGGAATACTTTAACTGATGTTGCTTTATGATTATGAGGTATCACATGGATAAATCCATTCATGATAGTATTCCCGAGGTTGATAGTGCAAAGGATTTTCTTGCTGCCGTTAAAAAGAAGTATAAGAAGTTCTCAAAGAATGAGAAGAAATGAGTACTTGAACATGCTTCATCACACTATCTATGATGGTGCAAGTGACATTAAGGCTCACGTTGACACGCTTATGGATTGTTACCATAAGCTTAAGGCTATAGATATGGACCTTGGCGATGATTACATGGTACGATTTATGATGGGGACTCTTCCTTCCAAATTTGATTTGATCAAATCTAACTATAACAATCAAATTAAGCTATAATGCTCAGAAAGAGCAATGGACTATTAAGGAGATGACTGCTATTCTTGTTAAGGAAGAGGATGGCATGAAAAAAAGAAGGACAAGAAGCATCTCTATGATCAAACCACAACAAATCTCAAAAGAGAAAGTTCACTTCTAATAGCTCAAGTGACCAAAAGCTTTTCAAGAAAAAAGTTGTTAGTCCTAAAGGAAGTGAACAGGCAGGTTCATCTTCGATTAGTCAGAAGAATTAAAATTTAAAAGGGAAGTGCAACTTTTGTCAAAATTTTGGGCACAAGAAAGCTAATTGCTAAAAGCTCAAAGCTCACTTGGAGAAGAAAGGTAATTGTCTTGTGATGGTTTGTTTAAAGTCCAATATTATTGATGTGCCCTCAAATACTTTGTGGTTAGATACTGGAGCAATAATTCACGTTACGAATTCCTTGCAAAAACTGACAAGTTGAAGAAGGCTGACTAGTTCTGAGCAACATGTGTACCTGGGAGACGATACCAAAGTCCAAGTTGAATTGGGATAGTTAGACTACAATTGAATATAGGACATCTTTTGGAGTTACATGATGTCTCTTATTTACCCTCTATTAGGAGGAATTTTATTTTTGTATCTATTTTGGATTGACTAGGTTATAATCTTCTTTTTGGAACTGAAAAACTAACTTTGTATCGTGACTCTCTTTTGGTGGAAAATGGAGTATTATGTGAAAATTTATACAAACTTGAGTTAAATGATGTTGTTATTGTTGCTTCTTCCTCTTCTCTTAATATTGTTGTTGGTTCCAAATGTATGAGGTTAGATTTGAGATATTCTATGTTATGACATAAACATTTTAGTCATATTTCTAGAGACAAAATGGAGAGGTTGGTAAAAGATGGTGTACTTCAGGATCTTGATTTTTTATATTTCACTACCTGTGTTAATTGTATTAAAGGAAAGTTGACTGCCAAGGCTAGAAAAGCAAAACAGATAGGTGCTCAAAATTGTTAGAGTTAATTCATACTAATATATGTGGAACATTTATTCCACTTGCTATGGGTGGTTATAAATATTTCATCACTTTTATTGATGATTTTTTTCAGTATAGTCATGCGGAGCTCATTTGTGAAAAACCTAAATCTTTGGATGAGTTTAAGATTTTCAAGGAAAATGTTGAGCTTCAACAGGGAAAGAAAATCAAGGTAGTTAATTTTGACATATGTGGAGAGTATTATGGGCGTTATGATGAGAGTGGAAGGAATTCAGGGCCTTTTGTTAGATACTTGCAAGAATGTGGTATTGAAGCAAAATGTACAATGCCAATAACACCTCAATAGAATGGAATCATTGAAAGAAGAAACTGCACACTTCTTGATATGTTGCTATGTACGTTGATTCATTCTAGTTAACCAGAATTTTTGTGGGGTGAGGCGTTGAAGATAGCCGTTTATATCTTGAATCAAGTACCTAGCAAGTCAGTCCCAAAGACTTCATAATGAGTTATGGTCAAGTAAGAAATCAAGCTTACGCCGTTTTCATGTTTGGGGATGTAAAGCAGAAGTAAGGCTTTATAATCCATAATATAAGAAGCTTGATTTGAAAACTATTAGTGCCTACTTTGTACTCTACACTGTCAAATCAAGGGGTTCTAGATTCTATTGCCTATCTCACATGACCAAATTCATAGAATTAGATAGAGCTATCTATTTTGAAGAAGAATTTGGTTTAAGTTAAGGGTCAAGAGAAATTGTATTTAGGGAAGAACATATTCTAATCGCTATACCTGTCACTTCCGCTCTTACTGATGTATGATTGAATAGATTCCAGTAGAATCTCGGGATGAACCTCATAATCAAGAACAAGATGAAGTCATTGATACTAGGGATGATCAAGTTGTTGTGAGAAGATCACAAAGAACACGCAGACTTGTCATTCCTGATGACTATATTGTCTATTTGCAAGAACATGAGTTTAATGTGGGAGATAATACTGAACCAGTCAGCTATCAGCCATAAATAGTCCTCAATTTGCATTGTGGATGAATGCAATGGAAGATGAGTTGAGTTCCATGTCACAAAATGGAGTTTGGGAGTTGGTTGAACTACCCAAAGGTTGCAAACCCATTGGGTGTAAATAGGTTTACAAAATCAAACATGACTCAAGTGGACAAGTAGAAAGGTATAAGGCTAGACTTGTGGCTAAAGATTATAGCCAGAGAGAAGGGATTCTCACCAATTTCTACTAAAGATTCACTGTAAATCATCATGGCTATAGTTGCTTAATTTGATTTGGAACTCAATCAAATTGATGTGAGGAGCGCCTTCTTGAAAGGAGATTCGTATGAAGATGTTTATATGTCTCAACCAGTTGGTTTCGAGATGACCTGTAAAGAACAAATGGTTTGCAAGCTCAAGAAGTCTATCTATGGGTTAAAACAAGCATCAAGGCAGTGGTATCTCAAGTTTGATATGGTTGTCACCACAAATGGCTTCAAGGAGAATGTAGTTGATCAATGTATATATATGAAATTCAGTGGGAGCACTTTCATTTTTATGATACTGTATGGTGATAACATTCTACTTGCTTCTAATGATACTAATCTATTATTTAAGACAACACAACTATTATTTAGTCATTTTGATATGAAAGATCTTGGTGAGGCCTCTTATGGACTTGAAATTCAGATTCTTCGAGATAGAGCTAATGACATTCTTGGATTATCTCAATAGACTTACATGATCAGATCTTGAAAAGATTCAATATGCATTTTTATTCTCCTAGAAAGGCATCAATAGTGAAGGGTGACAAATTCTCAAAGACCTAATGTTCACAAAATGATAAAGAGAGAGACAACATGAAAGTCGTTCCTTATGCATCACATGTAAGCAGTCTGATGTATGCTCAAGTATGCACACGCCCTGATATTGCTTTTGTTGTAGGCATATTGGGAAGATACTTAAGTAATTCTCTAATTAGCCATTGGAAAGTAACTAAGAAAGTCATGAGGTATCTTTAGGATAGCAAAGATTATATGTTGACTTATCGACGAACTGACACTCTTAATAGAGTTGGGTTTAGTGACGTCGATTATATAAGATGTGTGGATAATAAAAAATCTAATTTAGGCTACATCTATATGATGGTTGGAAGAGCTTTATCATGGAAAAGTGTCAAACAGATACTCACGACATCCTCTACAATGGAGGTCGAGTATATGACGTGTTATGAGGCAGCTTGTCAAGCAATATGGCTGTAGAATTTCATTTTAGCATTGGGTATTATAGACTCTATTTTGAGTCTGTTGAAATTGTATTGTGATAACTTCACAGCTGTAGATTTCTCAAAGAACATTGTAGGTACTTCTCGCTCAAAGCATATTAATATAAAGTACAATTTTGTGAAAGAGAAAGTTGTTGAATCCGTCATTACTGTTGAGTATATGCCTACAACTGGCATGTTAGTAGATCCATTTACAAAAGGCTTACATAGATGTATGTTGGCAGAACATGTCTCCCATATGGGATTGTTAGGAGCCTAGCTTGATAAGATTAGCTAGAGTTTGCTATTTTGTATTAAACATGTTAGTACTTTGTACGGATTACTTATGACTTATATATATGAAACATGCATAATGATATTCTCAGTCACTTCTTATTAATATTGACATTTATATGTTGATTTATATATATAGTTGACGAAATGACAAGTACAAAAAGAGACAAATGCAATCTCAGTTGTTATATTGCTTGCATGTTTTTTTAACGGTTATTGTTGTATTTGAATATCTCCAAGGCCCAATCATATGCAATAAATATATCCTGTCAATATGATAGTGCATATGATTTATTTGACTGCCTTTGGATGATGGGGATTAGTATGATAATTTGATTATATTGTCTAAGTATGCAAATGTTAGAAGTATATGGAAATATAATCGAGACACATGGTAGTACCCGAATAACTATAGGTTGATCTATTAAATTATAGTTCATCACAATTATGAAATGACACAATTAGCCTCATTCATAATATGTTATAAATATAACATAAGGTGAGAATGTGTGTTGTTTGGGTGAATGTGTGTGGTGATGGTTGAAAAGGGTTTTCTATCATAAGTTCTCTCTTGCACATGCTTGTTGAGTATTGTTAGGTTGTGGTCTCTTGAATAGAGAAAATGAACCAAGATGCTATGTATTGCTTTAAAAAAGCAAAAACCCATAATGTAGTAAGTGCTAATCCTTTTTAAATTAATGTTGGACAAGGTAATAGATGGTGAAAAGACAGAAGTTTGAACTGTCTTAAAATAGAAGGCGCTACATACCATGATCTGCCATCCAGGAAATCAAAGGTCCGAAATCCCTGCACAGATATGGAAGTGCGATGACCAATGATTAATAAAGCAGTAACCTTCCAGGCTAAGGGAAATGCCTGCTTTAATTTACTGCAACTATGTGTTTAGCAGAATGTATGGAGTCTGACTAAATCTAATGGAATGACTTCATACCCTCAAGAACTATTTATTTCACCATGCTTTAAATCATACCCCACTGTCTAAGAAACATTCACCGAATTGAAGGTCCACAAACACCACGACTGATCCATAAGCAACCATGCACAAGTCAGCACAATAACATATTTGGGAAATCTAACCTTCGGCAGTGTTGGTATTACTATTTCTAAACATTCAACAAACAGCATGACTGATCCATAAACAACCATGCACACGTCAGCAAAATAACATATTTGGGAAATCTAACCTTCCGCAGAGTTTGTATTATTATTTCTAAACATTCAACTTCAAATCCAACTCAGTAAAATATTGAGATTAAAATAAAGGATCCAAATAAAAATATTTTCCAATTTTATTTTCTTATCTTAAGTTTCCCATGAACTTTAGAAGTACAATGAAGTTATTGCTGTTTCCAAATGGATAGTATAATTTCCTAGGGGACATGATCGCTTTAGTTCATTTTGTAAAACAGGAAAAAGCAAGAAAACATTGGTTCTGCTGATCAGTATCTGAAACAAGATAAGGCTACTCAGTGAGTTTTGGTCTTCTTCTGGCTGCCTTGCAACTTCACTGCTGTGCAAATCTTCTTCCAACAATGCATAGCAATGAGGGAGGGGATTAAAATCCACCAAAAATTTGCAAATATATAGTAGGCATAGTAGAAGAATGGACTCGCAGAGAAGTTATCACCGTCCAACAATGCAGTGATGTAGTATACAAAAGTTCCATAAAGCTGCCCAAGAGAGATTGCAAACTGAAGGATGTAACTATATGACTTTCCTGTGGCTATTGCATACCTGCCAATTGCCAACAACAAATTTTAAAATTAGAAAACTTGGAAGATAATGAAAATGCATGAATTATTTCTCACTATCGAAAATGCCATCTTAATATTATCTGAAGTATGATCAAACATACACTGCCAAAAGGCTAGCTGGACCCTCAAAAACTGCAGTAATTCCTTCAACAGAAATGACACCAGAATCCCGTCCAACATACCGAGAATCGCCTTTACTGTACTCTTTCCCTGCCGAATACAGTACCAGCATCATCTGTTAAGAAACCTCCGGTCTCAAGTTTAACATCAGCAAAGTTAAGAATGATCAAATGTACTTACAAACTTCAGCCAGAAAATGCGGAGTCTTCACTTTGTAAAATTCTGGTGAGAAAACAAAATAACCTTCAAGAATTATGTGCGTGAGACCTGTGAAAGCCCACCAGCACATCAGCACCCTATTAAGTTTTGAAATTTTGCCCGACCTCCCTGGGGTAGGAAATAAGAACCCAGATCAATAAGAAGTAAACAATAGAAAGACTAAATGAAAAGCATTTCTACCCCCACGAGAGAAAATAGCTTCTTTGAAACAAAGACAAGATTTTGCGTCAGATATTTGCTAATGCTTTGTGTTTTATATCATGTGAACTTGTCTGCAGCAACGGCATTAATGTTCCTCCAGGTGCAGAAACTATATAAAGATTCTTTCTTTATCCAATTTAATCACGATAAAAGCCCACCATCCAGATATGCTGATTCTTTTTCTTCCAAGTGTTTGTCGTTTTCTAGTACAATCCAAAAGCACTTCCCAGTTCAAATTTCAAAGGTCATAAAATACAAATCTATGCAATATGTAGATGACGCAGTAGGAGTCTATCTATTAACAAGGTATTAGTGACAGATCCAAAAGAAACAAACAGCTAGTGATAAACTCGACAGGAAACTGAAAAATCAAAACACGGATCTCAACCAATTCAGTTAATATATAGAAATATTCAATGTTTGGCAAGTAATTACAGATCTAGTAGACCAAAATAAAAGCCTGCATGAAAACCAAAGACTATAAAGAAACAATGAGCAAAAAGAAGCGAACCAGAAAAGACCCAGATGATAGAAACTACGAGAAGAGAAGAGATGGCATAGACGCCGACAATGGTAGACTGAGAAAGGGATCCTGGTACAAAATCCTTGAGTTCCATGTCTCTTGGTACGTACGGATGTGGATGACCCGTCATTTTCGCCTGTGTCTCACTTCGTCTCTGATCTTTTGCTTCGTCCCAAGTCAATTAAAGCAGTCGAGTTTAGATCCAAATCAATCGATTCAACAATAATAGTCCGCAACGTCATGTTATTATATTTTATTCCATAGTTAACGGTGCCAGGGATCTTTAGAAATTTGAATTGACAAATCACAAAGGTAATTAACCTAAGGGTAAAGTGGTCACAGACTATGAAAGATTGGATCTTTTCTTTCGATCCATCCACTTTGACGCGAAGTTTAGAGCTTTTGTGCATAATTTGTGATTCAGAAAGCGAACTTTGCATGCACCAAAGGGACGCAGAAATGGCCATTTGCTCTTTTGCCATTTTACCCCTTCCTGCGAAAGAGTAGTATCTTTTGCAGAATTCAGAACAATAGTTAACATTCATCAATTAATGAATCTTTTAATATCAGACCTTGTGTCTAAAATAATGGATTCCAATAGC
Source organism: Erythroxylum shatona (assembly GCA_027568895.1). NCBI lineage: Eukaryota > Viridiplantae > Streptophyta > Magnoliopsida > Malpighiales > Erythroxylaceae > Erythroxylum > Erythroxylum shatona. The sequence continues at coordinate 22,648,447 of JAOSBK010000205.1, read as the reverse complement.
TGTAAGCAAGCTTATTTGTGAAGTCTTCTGTTGACTTTCCAACCCCTACAAAGTAGCATTTCCTCTCTGGCACCCGGAAAGCAATTCTGAGATTGGAACTCAACTGTCTTTCTGGGGGGTTGGGAGTCAAACTTAGCGTGTACCAAAGGAAATTAACAGAAAACAAAGATCACATAAACCGTCAAATTGCATTGCAGTTTTCGAGTTATTATCAAAACTATACATCCCACGAAGAAAGAACCACTAAATTCATCCTGATTATGCACTTGAATGACTAATATTTAAAAAGTTGTGAATGGACTATATCTTCACTTAGCTTTTTATACCTGCAATCAAAGCGTGCAAACAAGTGGGGTGGGTGAAGAAACAATATTCTTTTTGTTCAAAAAATGTATCAGAATAACAAATTAACCATTAACACGACATGACAAAATTAGAGTCTAAAAGAAGGTGTAATAGACAACAGAAATAACCATCAAGCCTCATCTATGCGTTAGCTGCCTACAGACTACCATACGAGAAGTGATAGAATTCATGAAAAGAATGCATGTTGTCTTTGTTTATAGTTACGAAAAAGGCTGGTGAGCCTTAATATATAAGTGGAAATACAATCAGAAGAAGATTTACAGGGATTGATATCTATAATACAACTAATATAATTTGTTCTGCAAAGATATAGTACTTGAGATACATATATCAAATATTATTAGCCCCCTTCAAGCTTATGATGGGTTGCAATCATGTGCTTCTGACAAAGACATTGAGATGTCTAAGAAGATTTAATATCATCAATTTGAAGAGTAGAAGAAATATGTCTGATGAATAGCGCTCTATTAGCCTCCAAGTCATGAGCAAAATGGATACCAATTTTAATATATTTTGTATAAGCATGAGTGATTGAATAAGAACCAAGGAATGTAACTCCAAGATTATCACACTAGAAAGTGGGTGTGAGACGAATAAACTAATCTCTGCTAGAAGAGAAATGATCCAACATAGTTCCACCATAGCCAGAGCAATGCTCTAATATTCAATTTCAGTATTGGATCTGGCAACTGTAGGTTATTTCTTGACACTCCAAGTTATCAAATTGGGCATAGGATAGATGCAATATCTAGATGTAGAATGATAATCATTTGGATAACCAACTTAATTATCATAGTAGGCATGTAAGGTAAGAAGGATGACCTGAGAAAATGTATGTCATAAGATGATGTGGAATAAAGATGATAGAGAATCCATTTAGTTGCAATCCAATGGACATTAGTAGGGAAATGTGCAAATTATAAGACTTTATTTACAACAAATTGAATGTTAGGACAAGTAAGACGAAGATTTTGAAGAGCACCAAAAATGCTTCGATATTTAGGAGGATTAAAGAGTGGTTTGCCATGATTTTTGGATAGAGAAAGATGGAGTAATAAGAGTGTCAACAGGTTTAAAATTATTAATGACATGTTTGAAGAAGAAGATCTTTGGTATATTTGGTTTAAATAAAAAGAAGACTGGTGGATGTTGATGTGGTTTCAAGACTAAGAAAGTGGTGTAGCAAACCTAAGCCGTTAAAGGAGAAAGTACTATAAAGATTTTGGGTAAGTGCGGAAATAAGGATGGTGATAAACCTGTAACCAAGATATCATCTACATAAATTAAGACAAAAGTTGTGTGAGAGGAGGTCATATTAATGAATAGGGAATGTTTAGATTTGCAGGAGCTAAAGTGGAGGTCAAGAAGTTTTTGTTTTAGATGATGAAACCAGGCTCCAGGAGCTTGTTTTAAACCATACAGGGCTTTATAAAGGAGATAGACATGATGAGGATAAGAGGGGTCTTAAATGTTGGACCTCGTTTTCGGAACCCAACATCAGACATGGGATCATGTAGCTTGAGCGTGGAGGGAGGCTTAGAAGTTGAAAATTTAGAAGAAAACTCCCACGGAAGCAAAGGTGGGCGTCACCACGGCGAAGCAACTTATGCAAGAAAATCCCCTGGACCTCTCGGGAATTTTACGCCACAGCGAACGATTTAACTTTTGCTGCGGCGAACCTGCAATTGTATTTTCGCTGCGGCGAACTCTCCACGTCAACGAAAATAAAAAGCTTTGGGTTAATTACATCGCGGAGAACTCTTAGTTTTACAGCGGCGAAAACCCCTGAAGCTTAGCCCACAACCTAAAATTTTCCTATCATACTAAATGCAAACATAAATTTCTTTTAACCATCTTCAACAATTCAAACCCAAAACAAGATG
>JAOSBK010000205.1:22585462-22606537 GCA_027568895.1 Erythroxylum shatona | reverse complement strand
CTCAACAGAAGCTACAAGTTTCATGAAGATCATTTTCTCAAATTCTGCCTAAATCAAAAAGTCAACTCTCTATGACCTAAAAGTCAAACTTTTCTTAATTCTCCAAAATCTCATACTTTCACTTTTTATTTCTTGCTTTTCAACTCCCATTTCAATCAACTCATTCACTTTAATTTTCATAACGCATACAAATCTATTCAAAACCCAAAGTTATAAAAAACAATCAATTCTTTTCTTATCAATTTCTTTTAAGTATAATGACATCCATAACACAATACATATACTAAAATACTCATTGAATTTCAATTACTATTTCTAAATTCCACTTAAAAATCGGTGTCCAACATTTCCGGCCCTCAGGGTTATGACACTAACATTCTTTGGGTTCACCTTGGGTTGTGATGATAATTTTCCTCCACCTTGCGATTCTAGGTGATTGAGCCTTACTGTCATTTGACCTATTTGGTGTTCCATGCTCTGTTGGCTTGCTTTTGTATCCTGTCAGAATTGTTGCAATTTCTATTGCATATTTTGTTGTAATTACTGCATATCCTGTTGAAATTGCAAATTGTTAGCAGCATAACAAGTTCTTCTAAAGACGCACCTGAACTAGTAGAAGAAGCTTCATGTGCTCCTTATTGTCTTGGTTAAAATCCTTGTGCTCCTTGCAGCTGATTTTAGAAGTAATTTTGCAGTCAATTCCCTCTATAACTTAAGTTAGGGTGATCCCTCCAACCTGGGTTATAAGTATATGAGTATGGGTTGTATTGGTTTGGGAAGTTCCCTCCTGCAGTATCCTCGTACTCAATACTCCCCTCATGCAACGTTAGGCACTCATTACTTGGATGACTCATATTTGAACATATCCCGTACACTTTCACTTGTTTTTGTTCAACTACAATATGTCTCACAAAAGATGTTAGTCCATCTAAACAATGTTCAACAAATGAAGTGCTTACATCATTTACTCGTCGAACATCATTGTGAATGCTGAATTATTAGGTGTTAGCGACCATCTGCTCAAGTAATATCCTAGCTTCAATAGGAGTCTTCTCATAAACTGCCCCACTGCTTGCCACATCAACTAAACTCCTCTCCATCGGCAGCAATCCTTTACAAAAATATTAGATAAGAAGTTGCTCTAGTATTTTGTGGTGTGGACAACTGGCACATAACTTCTTGAATCGCTCCCAGTACTTGTAAAGAAATTCTCCATTGTGTTACTTAATACCACATATTTCCTTCCAAATACTTGCTATCTTTGATGCCGAATAATATTTTTCCAAGAATAATCTCTTCATCTCTAATGAAGTATTCACGCTTCCAATTGGTAAGTCAAATAACCAATCCTTTGCTGCATCTTTGAGTGAGAACGAGAATGCCCTCAATATGATCTGCTTGTCAGTCACCCTATGAGGCTTCATGCTCAAACACCCCACATCGAGTTCTTTAAGATGCTTATATGCATCCTTAACTGCAAGGCCATGAAAGTTAGGCAATAAATGAATTAATCCAGATTTTAACTCAAAGGTAACATGTTTAGTGAAATTTGAAAATGTTATGCATAATGGTCTTTGAGTTAAACTGGGTGCAGCCAGCTCCCTCAGAGTTCTCAGATTTGTCATCGTGTCTTCGGATTCTGATTCCAATTTGCCTACCAAAGATGACCTTGCTTCCCTTCGTAATCTCCGCAATATTCTCTCGATCTCCAGATCAAGTTCCTCAATTTCCTTATAAGGAGATCTGGTCACTACCATGCACCAACACTAATGGACAATTACAAATTAACAAGTAACAAAAGAATGATTATAAATAAATATATTCACAAAACACTAACTAAAATCAAATTTGAAAATTAAGCTACCACACTCCTCAGCAATGTCACCAAAATTTAACAGTACATATCGAGTGTACTGCAAAATTTACCTGACTCTACACATTAAAATTTGTAATTATGGTAAGTTGGGATCGAATCCACAGGGAATGTTCAGTTAATTTCAGTAATGAAATTAATTGAAGCAAGAAAAATATAAGGGGGGTTTGGATTTTAAGCAATTTAAAATTTAAAGTAAAAGTAAACTATTGAAAACAAATTAAAACAAGCAATCAAAAATGAGAAAAGTGTCGAATATAAGTAAGATCCGATTCTAGGGTAAATCTCGGCCTAAACATGTTCAAGTATATTTTATCATTCTAGCGTTTTGACAACTCTTTTCGAACTATTGATCTGAGACTAATAGAACACTCTACTAATCTCAGTTTTCATTATTTATGTTTAATTAAGATATGATTATTAATTAAACGTAACAACTAAATAACCTAAGATACGATCTCTAGATTCAATTTAGCAGCCGCATTATGAATTGGAAAATGATCAATATAGGTAGTAAGCTCACACGTTTAGGTTATCTAACCTAAGTTATGTTGTTCCTAACGATTAACGATCATTAGATGCAACTCACAAACATCAAAAGTAATGAATCAGGATTACATTCAATGTTTTAGCAATAGGTTTGAATAAAACAATCAAAATAACATATTAAGATCATTCATCCAAAACCAATCAAATCAACACCAACAACACAACAACCTAAAAAGAAATTACAACCTTAAAATGATAAAAATAGCTTAACCGTGACTAAGTGTCAATATTCTTGTTGAATCGGTGTCGTGAAACTAGCTTTCTATCTTTTTTTTTTTCTCTAACCATAAGCCATCTTCTCCATATAATTTAATGGTGTAGAACCTCCACCTCTATTATCTTTCACGCTACTATCTTCTCTATTTACTCTCACTATTCATTGAAGTGACAACTAAACTCTTGGGTCACACTACTATTCACGTTGTCATTCCCATCTACGGTTCTCTGTTCTGCCGCCCTTTCATGCCCCTCTCACTATTTCTTTAATGTGACGAATAAAGGTTGATGGCCGCGCTCCTGTTCACTCCTTTTAAAACCTTGCCCTCTTTTTCCTTTGAAATGCACAGACAACTATGCTTCTGCGTTAAACGCAGATGTCATCTACATGAAACATAGATATGGTCTGCGTTTTTCACGCAAACGTTGGACGTCTTGGAGCTGTACTTTTTCTTCACACTTCCTTGTCGTTTTTGGTCTCTTCTTCTTTGTGTTCAAATTTTCTTGTCTTTTTTTCATGAAGGTAGATAAATATTAATCTTCGAAAAATGGCCCATACATCGTGCTTTCGACTCACTATAACTTCTTTGCTTTCAAATTGTGCCTAAAATCACAAATGAGTTAAAATGAGTATATTACATTTCTAAGACATTAATCACTAAGTGTAGCATATCAAATGAATTAAAATTTAAACACATATCAGTACTACACCTAAAAAATTTAAGAAGAATATTTATGCTAATTTTAAAATGTAATAGGTGCTAGTTCTTTTATCAAATACTCTAAGGAGATATGAAATTACAAATATAATTACCTTAGAACTCTTTTATATCCCTAGCTTATAAATATGTGTATTAGGGTTTATTATGAGGGACTTTAGAGTCTGTAACAACCTCTTCTATACCAAGGTTTTAGTTTTATTATTTTCATCAAGGAGGAATTCAGAGCAAGATTTGAAGGACCCAGTGATAATTCTTGTTGTTATTTCTTTCCTTTCTTTATTTTATATTAATATTACTTTTTTTTAGTTTTGTTTTTCTTATGTTCAATAGTTAAATCTATATTTAAGGTTGGGGATGTAGTTTGTGATGGGTCTTTTGATTATTAGCACATAATTTGATTATTGTTTTATTGAAATTATTGTTTTGTTCTTAATCTTAGATTTATACCTAGTTTTCATATTTTCAGTCTTGAGGATTGTAAGGACTGAACGGTGAAGTATGATCCATACATTAGGAGAATAAATACATTATCACTAGAGAAATACAATATAATAAATTATTGTGGTAAAAAAATTATTAACTATACTTAATGAGTTTGATTAGGTTAAATTGTGCATCGAGAGGTTAGAATTACTTAATTAGACATACACGTGTCTCAAGAGAGGGCATAGACACTTTAGGTTAATTATTATTTTAACCCAGATAATCAATCCTGTATAGTAATTGGAATTCCACATAGGTGAACATTAAAGCCCTAACATTTATTTTCTTGATTTCCTTACACTAGTTTAGTTGTCTTGTTTTTGTTAGTTTGGCCATTTAGTTATTTTCCTAAATCTTGCTTATTTTGGTTTTTTTAATCTAGAATTAATATATATAGTAATATAGTCTTTTAAGATCAATACTCTATAATTAATCTAGTTTTAGTAACTTATTATAATTGAATCTATACACATGCAAAATTTAGTTTGTCAAGTTTTTGATATCATTGTTGGGAAACTATTCAATTACTATGTTATTAATCATAAATTTTGTCTATATTTTATTTTATTTATTTTCCTCATTTGTGTATAATTAGCTTTCTTTTATATTACTTCTTTAGGATTGACATTATGATCATACATTTTTAGATATTGGAGTGCAAATTGCTAATATTTTGAACTAAGTAAATATGTTAATAGACTGTGATAAGGGTTATCGAGGGGTGTATTACCATTATGGAATTTATGAACCTTCTTCCTATATATGTATAACTATAGAGTGGGCCTTTACTATTATGAAGATGTCAATTATATGGTTGCCTATAGGAGAAATAGCATGAATGATGTTTACTCTAATATGTATCATCTTAGATGGATTAACCATCTAAATATCTTTTCAGAGGAGCAAAGAGCAAGAGTAGGTCGGCAATAGAATTATTTGGGCTTCAACAAAGGCGTCAATTTTAAAAGCAACCATCATCATAAGGTAATGATATGGAAGAGAAGATTTTGTAGTTATATCTTCCCTCAATGAAAAATTAGAAAAATTAGATAATTTGGACCAAGTTGAAGAGGTGGTGTAATATAGTTGTGTATTATTTCTCAATTTGGAGATTTGAATAAACTAAATAGCCAAGATGAATGGTGATAAAGGTTCAGGGAGACTTCATAGTCACATATATGTGACCTAATAGATCAAGTGTTAGTCATCCCTTTAGGGTGGCAAATCATTTGACACTAGAAGTACTAAAAAAGAGTAAGTGTAAAGGTCAGATAAGCATAAGGAAATAGGAGAGGAAGTGATGAACAAAATTAAACCAGTATTTATCTCATCTTTACCTAACACTAGTCATGATCATAACTACAAAGATGATTTGGAAAAAATAAATCATCACAGTTGTCTTCCATAACAGACACCACTCACAAACTAGAACAATAGATACGTCAACCTACAGTAACACTAATTTCATACATGAATACATTTGAAATGGATGAAAAAAATATATAATTAGTCTTTTATAGGTGTCAAATAATGTTGAATACTTAAAGGATCTCTTTTCTAATAAGAATAAGTTTAAAGTGTTATTGGTGGTTAACTTAAGTGAAGAGGGCCCTATATCTTGCAAGTAGAAGAAGATAATTAGGGCATCCTAGTTCTAATAAAATTTAAGGGAGAAAAAGCCTTGGACTTTGAAGAAGAGTGGAAGTAGGTCTTAATTATAAATATAGGATAAAAGGCTTGAGTAGGAAGTCTAGCTTAAAGACTTTTAAAGAAGATTTTGTTGAGAGGCAACGCAGTGTTCTAGCTCTTTCTTCTTTTATTTACTTAAAATTTAAATCTTATTAATGTGTAGTTCAATTCTTTTTATAGGTAGTTTGTTATGAACTTTTTATGAAATCTACCTTACCAACTTGGAATAGATAAAAGGGAGAATTCTCCACCTTCATTGTCTTTCATAAGTGCTTTTAAGATCTTATTTATTTGATATTAAGGATAATGTTATTCTTAAGTATGAGGTAAATCTAGAAATTTTCCTTAGATTTATATGTTAACTGACATGTTTTTTAGTTTTTGTGTTTAGTGTATTTTAGATTAATTTTGTAACTTTTATTGATTTTGTGTCTATATTATATTAATAGCTTTATTTTGATGACATAAGTTTACACATGATTTTATATTGAGCTTGATTGGAAAAATGAGGTGCATAATATGATTAAGTGAATGTTGTGTAAATCTTAACTTTGTAAATGTTAGTCCACTGAATTTACCAAGACACTATGCTTTGATTTGACTTAGCTGATCTCATGAGGAATGTGAGCCTTCATATCATATTTCGTTTATTTCTTATGTGGATATCTTCTTTGACTTTGAAATTTTAGAACTTGAATTTTATCTTTTTAAGATTACATGTAAAACATGTACAAGCATAGATTACATGTAAAACATGTACAAGCATTAAAATGATACAAGTACTTAGGATATGAGTTTGAACCAATTGCCTACCTTTCATATATTAATCCATTCGTGAGCCCCATATAGCCTACATTAAAATTGTAACCTTTTCTTAGTAAAGAATCTTGTGTTTAAAGGAAAAATAAGTAATTGCATCCTAATTTATGATTAATAGAGTTTTTTCTTATGATTCAATAAAGTTATTAGGTATGGTTGGTAAAAAAAACTGCGGGAGAAATAATATGATGTATAAAGTGGCAGTTAAAAATAAAAAATTATACCAATTGAAAAAATAAAAAATTGTTATATAAAAATGAAATTGATGTCTAAAAAAGTTAAAAAATAGAAAAAGAGAAAAAGTGTTCAAAATCGATTGTATGGATTCTTGCACTTGAAATAGGAGGATTTTTGCAAGATATGAGGAGTAAGTGGAGAGTTTTTAATCAACTTTTTGATTTATTTGCTCTAGTAATTATGAATATCTTTGTTTCTTCATATATTTTTTCCCGTTCCGCTTCTTTGTTATCCTATTTATCCTTTTAGCCTCATTATGACTATCAAAGTCTTCTTCATTTTTATTTATATGTATATATCTATTTTAGTGGTGGAGGTTAGATGATTTTCAATCTTATGATGAGTTCAAATTTGTAAGAATATAATGAGAGTACCTTACCCAAAGTCCAATCACTTATAAGAATAATTGATATCTTGTAAAGAAATTGTCAGATGAAAGTATTTGAACCTAATGATGGAGCTAGAATAATGTTTATATTATCTTGTTTATATTATGATTTATTTGAGAAATATTATTTGTTTGAAGTTTACAATTCAGTTGAGACTTGAATTTGTATATCTTGTATTATTAACTAAGAAGTCAACTAATGAGTTTAGGCCAATGTTTATGGATGGAATTTAAGTAATGTTTAAAGGCTTATGGCATATGATAAATATCATCATATACTTACGAAAGTAAAATTACTTCTTGTTTTGGTTAAGATTGTTTAATGAGTTAAGGTATAATGTAGATTTCTTAAAAATAAGCAATGAGTTAAGCTTCAAGGAATTTTATAGGTCCATAGTTTCCAAAATACTTATAAGGGCTACATAAGTTATGATTTAACTTTTTATAGTATATTTTATATGGAATTATATGATATTCTCTTATGTTTGGTTCATTGACTTATAGGTTATTATTTTAAGAAGACTCGAATTTGAGCATAACTTGCTCCATAGTTGTCCAATTGTGGTGATTTTAGAGTCATTTGTAACTAGGTGACTCTTGGTATAGGATAACTATAATTTTAGAGGAAAAAAAATATTTAAGGCAAGTTTGAAAATTCTCCTTTTTATATCATAGTCTTTCTTTCAGCTAAGTTTTAAGCCATGGTTTGTCCAACCCCTTGTATCAATCTTCGTGCCAGCCTTCATGCTTCATTTGTGTGATTTCATTCCTCTACAAGCTGACTTAAAGGGTTATAAATTTGTAAAAGACCTAAAATAAAATTGATGGACATAAAGTAAAACCAACATCAAACTTATGATGAGTTGTACCTAAAAAGTTTTATAACAAGATTGACATTGGTTTGAAAGTGTAACAAATATCGATTCTTATAATAAACACTCCAAAGACCTATAAAATTACAAGTTTAATTAATTTAGAACTATTTTATACCTTATAAATACTTGTATTAAGGTTCACTGGGAGAAATTTTGGAGGTTTTGATGATCGACTTTGTCACTAAACTTTTAGTTTTAGAGTTTCTTATATTAAGGAGGGACTTAAAGTAAGATTTAAAAGACCCTATAATAAAAGTTTATTTCTTTTTTTTCCTTTCTTTCTTTTATATTAAGACTGCTTTGATTTAGTTTTATTTTTGTTATGTTCAATAGTTAAATTCCTAGTTAGGTTTAGAAGTATAGTTTATAAAAAATCTTTTTTATTAATACATAATTTGAATATTGTTTGGTTGGATTTATTCTCTTTGTTTACATAATTTGAATATCGTTTGGTTTGATTTATTCTCTTCGTTTTAAATCTTGGCTTTATGCTATATCATCAAGGATTCAATCTTAGGAATTATATCAAAGACTAAGTAGTGAATTATGACATGTGCACTAAGATAATGAACACCTTAGCACTAGTGTTAAATATATTAGCTATCTAGAAAAAAGTCGGTGAGACTTTAAGCCTTATTAGACTGTCATACCCATATTAGTCTCGTTGCCTTTTGTTTATATGTGGCCTTCATGACATTTAAATCCTTATTTTACTTTAATTTTATATTCAAGAACACATTATTATCACATGCATTAACATGAAACTGATTAGACATTCTTTATTTTTCCAAGCTACATTAGCCAAATAGCCTACCCATTGATATGAATTTTCCTTTGTTAAGCCTCTTGAGCTTTATTAGCATTTCTTTTTCTACTAACCACATTACATGCTTTTAAACTTAACCAAATTTCTTACCCAAGTCATAAAGCTAGTGGAGCATTTGTTAATTTTTGATGATTATGGGTGGACAAAAGTTTAAGTGTAGTACCCCGTTATTGTAGAGTACATACCGAGATGCCCTACAAACATTCTAGTATATAACCTATGACAACGATGCACTACATTCATTCACAACACTCATATAGCATTGCATCAACTATAATTCTCTTAAAAGAACTCATAAGGAAAAACACAATATATTTTTTAAACCAAATTTCCTCTTTTTATTTCATAAAAACCAAATGTCTACATTGATAGTTTTATAATAACATCCGAATGTGTACATCAACATCCTAATATAAAATATACTACATGAAAGATGAAATACACAAAAGCTATCTAATCCATCCAAACCTAGCTGACCGACCTTTAAGTCATTTTTTCTGGTTCCCAAAATTACAAGACTACACTACTTGTTGGGCCTCTCAGTAGCTAAAGTTGTCTTTTGATCCTGAAAAGTCAACGTTGCAATTTTGGTGAGTTTTGCGAACTCAATGAGTTAGCTATCATCGATGGTTCATTTAATTTATGCATCACATCAATACACGTAACATTTTATTCACATCTTTGCATATTCATAAAATATGACTTTTCACTTTCAGAATAATCGTAACAGTCATTTCATTCATGTAATTACACATGTCAAGTATAAATGCAATGCATGTGAGACTCACTTTCATTTATTTTTGTCATTGTGACCAAGTGCCTTTTTCACCAGCTCATATCCCTTAGTGGATACCCAGCTGTGGCAAATTATGTCCCATATCCCTTAGTGAATACCAAGTACATTCACAACCGAGCCTGAGGCTCCAATCACAATATGAGCTTTAAGCTCTTTATCTTAGTGACTCCAGTCACAACTTCCTTATCTTATATGTGTTCATGTATCAAAATATTTCATATATCATATGCTTGCACATTCACATTCAAATCACATTTTCCATTGGACCCAAGGTCCGGCATTCAATATCATTGTTGAGTAACATATATATAGTCACATTCACTTACAAGTAGCACTTCGATATCTCATTCATATATCACAATTATCAGACCTTTATTGTTTGAAGTTCAAGACAGTCATTTCACATTCATTCAATAATTCAAACATAATAAAAACACATAATTAATTGAGTGAGACCATTTAGGTTACTCAAAAGTCACTCTTGAAGCTAATGCCTAGAAGTTTTGGAAACGTCTGGATGTTGACGTTTCAGTTGCTCCTCTATATCACATAATATACACATTTTGTACAATTACAAGTGTTTAAAAATGCACATGTATGTATATGATATATCCACAATGCATGCTCATGTCAATCCCAGGTATTGCTCACATCCATATTTCCAATCTCACAAGTATCATTAATGCTTATGGTTTATACCTTAATAAAACCGGTAGCATCCCTATTCCTAACTCATTCAGATGTCTAGAGAAGGGGTTATAAGAAAAAGAAGGAAGGAAGGTGTTCGGTGTAACAACCATCAACTTATATTAAGTCACAACTGTATGACTTTGTTGCACAACTGTGAGTCCCAGCAAAATAAATCATAGACATAAGACCATCTCGCACGCCCATATAGAATAAAAAGTAACGAGCATGGTCGTGCACAACCATTTCAATTCCCAGATTTTCCAAAAATGCTCTTTCGGGTCTCTTGTTCATGATCAAATAGAAAATGAAAATGAAGTTGTTTGGTAAAACTTTCTCCTAGAAATTAGTTCTCCTATCTTTACGTTTCTAATGACACCAAAATCATTCAATTTGGTTCAGAAATCCAAGAGTTATTCCTCAAACATTTCAGATTGTTCATAAACTAACACAGTATTATGTAATAAACTTCAATTCAAAATTTGGAATTCTAGAGATAGAGTAAAATTTGATATCTTTAGGAAATTTATATTCCTATGTTTCTAGTTTACTTCAAGTTAAAAATCATTCCATTCAGATAAATACAGAATAAGATATTTTCAAAATACCGAAGCAAGTTACAAGAAAATACTCCAGTTGTCAATTTTCTAGAATTTTCATCATTTTCATCATTTTCTTCTCACAATAATCACTTAATCTCTCCTAATTGATTTTATAAGGCTATAATTTTTGGTGGAGATATAGAAAAATATGTTTCAAATCTATTGGTTTAAGTCTCATGTCATTTGGAGGTCGGGAGAAGGAGATATAGACAAAATATCGAATGATGTTCGAAGATTTTACAAACCAAGGTGGTCGCAATCATGCAGATTTGCAACTAAAACTCAGAAGTCGTGATTGTGCTTCACTCACCTCTCAAAAGTCGCAATCACGGTTTCCAGCCTAAAAGAGGAAAGTCACTATCATGCTTCCTATCCTTATTCCCTAAAAACGCTGCTTTTCTTCCAAAAACATTATGTTTCTTCTTCTTCTTCCGACACTCTGCAACCTGTGTTCTTCTTTCTTTTCTTTCTAAATTCTCACTTTTCTTTCCAATCAACTTTACTAATTCATCTAAACCCCTTTTTCAACTCTTAGTTAACACAAAACATTCATAAACTAATCCAAAACCAAGAATTAACACCAATTATCCAAAACCAAAAAATCTCCACGTGTTTCTTCATCTTTCTGCATTTGTTAATCTTTTTCTCTTCTTTCTTTCTATCTAACATTTATAATTTAATTCTACTCTCACTTTCGACTTCCATTCAACCAAAATCATTCAAAAACAACTCCAGCTTTCAGATTAAAACTCAATCATTAAAAAAAATCCATTCACGCATATCATCTTCACATTTTCTGCACTGTTTCATTCTCATTTTTCTGCACTTCAACTTTTGGTACATTCTCAATTTTTTTCTTCTCAACTTTCATTTTAAACAATCTTCCTCTTCTCTAAACATCATCATATACCTATCTCTTAACTCTAAATTCATTTTATTGTTCATCATCATCATCATCATCATCATCATCATATATATATATATATATATATATATATGAAAATGAACAAAGCTTTCACTTATGTTTTCCTCAAAACGTTTCTGCACATTGTTATCCCTATTTTCTAAGATCTTTCAACTCCGAAAATCATGTCTACAACTTCTTATGACATATCGCTTATCAAAACCAAAAATTCAACATATCACATTTCTTTCTTATATTCATGAAGAACATGAAAAGTGTACATTTTTCTCTTATTCATGACATGCCAATAAATTACCATTTTTGCTTCGTGAAACAACAACTGTAAAGTATTAACAAGATACTTACTTGATATGGCTCTAAAATCAGAAAAATCTAAATAATCCCTAAACCTCCTGTAACTCACGTGCATCATTATGGAAGTTAACAAGTTTTGGTTTTTCTTATGGTTAAAGAAAGAAAACCAAAGTCGGGAATAGGAAAAGGTAGATAGAATCAAAGTTTTTCTTTGGTGGAGTTTTGACGAAAAACTCTGTGTAAATGAAGGAAACTTTGAAGAAGAAGCTACGAAGAAGAAGATGTCAAACAAGAACACTACTTGGTCTTTCAAAGCTAAGAAAACTTAACTTTAGACTTGGACGCTTGTCCTATTCCTAATGTCTTAGTTAGTTTCCCAACTAATTAGTTCCTATTGGACTAATTCCACAACTCCCATCTTTTCATTTCAATTATTTCCAGAATTTCCCAATAATATTTTCCCACCAATTCTAAAGTCATCTCCAAATTTTCAAGAATCATTTTTAAAATTTTCCAATATCAATAGCTTTTCTTATTTTTATTTTCTGCTCACTAATTTACTCACCAAGCGACATTTTTCCTTGTCTAGTAATATTCATCATTTTTTGGAATTTATTCCTAAAAATTCTCCAAAAGTCCAATTTAACAAATACACTCTCCAAATAAATTTTCAATACAACAAAATTCACAATTCACCAAAAATATCACATCACAATTCAATTATACTTGAAATTATCAATGAATGCATGTACAATTATTTTCATGTGCAAAAATTCAATGCTCACGTATATGTCCATATCATATAATGCATGAATATAAAGTGCATTCTCTAATCTCTCATATTTCCCATTTTAGCCTCATCATGGGTAATGGGATGTTAAATTAAGTGTGGGGGTGTGCACATATGTGGGATGGTTATTTTTTTTTATAAAAAAAGTCATGTTATGAATTCCAATATTGGTGTAGCTTCTTTTAATTTTTATATTTAAAAAATAAGAAGAAAGCAAATGAGAAAAGCAAAAGAAAAAATGTTTAAATAAAAGTACCATAGAGGAAATGCATATATTTCACAAAATTACTCATTATTAATCTTTCCTCTTAAAGTTGTAGTGAAATGGTTACTTGAGTATGATGTGAATGAGGGAGATGTACTTCATAAACACTCCCTGTGGTTACAAGGTCTTGTTTGTTATCAACTTTTGTGAGTGATATATGCTTGATATGATTTATGGAGTGAGAGCTTGAATTTAAGCTAGGAAACATGATTTTTTCATTCATCACAGTTGATGTAAACAATAGTGAGTGAATGTTGGTTTTTGCACTTGTTGTTATATTGAATGTTTTTCTTATTTCACTAACTTTGATGGCTTTTACGCTACTTTACCCAAACACATCTCAAGTTACCGTTGCCCACTTTACAACATGGAAAAGTCCCTTGATTCATGATTTTGCATGTGACCTTTGGTGGTGGAGAAATAAAATGATTTGCAAAGCTATAGAATGTCTTGATTGTGAATGGTATTTGAGTGTACCTATTAATACATCTTATTTAAACACATTTTTCATGTCTGCCTCTAGATTGTTCAGTTTCTAAAGGTAATGAACGTTGATTAGTCATGAGTAGAAGAGTTGAATGTTAATTTCTTGCTAGGGTTTTGAAAGTTGTTTCTCTTTACTTATAGCTATATATTCTTGGGAAATGTGAGAAATGAGTAAATGTTTTGGGTTTGTGACTTTGATTTTGATATTTTACCTAAGGACAATCAAAAACTAATTGTGGGAGAAATTGACATGTTCTTAATTGATTATAAATTTATTCCATAACACTTAGTGTTTAATGATATGAAACGCTTAAGACATTCACATTAGTTCATATTTTATTTTAGGTACAATTCGGAAGCATAAGAGTTAAAGTGAGTTAAAAACACACTCTTTAAGCCATCTTCTTGAGATTTACACTCACTTGTCTTCATAAAGCAAGAAGGAGAAGGATTATAGCAAGAGGAGATAAGAAAATGCATTAAATGAAGAGCATATGTTGAATACATCGATAATGAATAGTGTATTATTCACGACCATGACATAAAATTCATGGTCATGATCATGTTAGTCACGCCATGAATTATTTGTCATGGGCATGACACTTCATGCACACCTATGACTAATTTCTCATAGGCATGACATCACCATGCATGCCCGTGAACATCAGATACATGCCCGTGAAATGCTGCTAGCTCACTCGAAGGCCTATTTTTGAGTATAATACATTGTTTTGATGGTAGAAATGGGATGAAGGTTGGAAAAAACGATTTAGGGGTTTCGGGAGGTCAAAAGGGGGAAAAATATCATGCTTTAGAGATATATGGAGGGCTAGGCTTTCGCAACCTAATTCGAAGGTGATATCGACACCGAAGAACCCAGTTAAGCATTTATCTCATTGTTTATTATTCTTTCTCTTAGGGATTGATTATATTATCCTATGTTCAATGTTTGGTTATTATGTAAGAATGATTGAATGCTCTATTTGATTTTTTTATGTAAGATCCCATTACTAGAATCTTCAATATAATCCGTAATTGGTATGTTGAAATTCATTTATGGAAACTAGTGGTTTTTAATCATTAGGGATAATATGACCTAAGTTAAATGACCTGAACTCATATAGTTGTTTCCATGATTAATCTATTTTCCTAAATCGTGATGCGATTATCCAATTAAATCTAGACAGCTTGTTCTAGGTTGTTCGATAGCTAGGTTTAATTAATGAGCTCTTCTTAATTAAACACGATTTAAGGGAAAACAGAGATTAACAGAGCTTATTGTTAACCTACAATTAATAGCTAGGAGAGGTATAAGAACAACAATTCAATGAAATATGTTCAACCATGTGTAGGCTGAGATTGAACCATGACTGGGTCCCTAACAAAATTCATCACTTTCATCATTTTTAGGTTGTTTGATTTAACTTGCTTTTGTTAGTTTAGTTTCACTTTTTTTTATTTGAAAACCAAAACCAAGCCCCACATAACCTAAATACCAATTATTTTCTCAAAAGCTTTACACATACTCTTTGTGGGATTGTGCATCCAGTTTAGTCTTTCACAGTAATTGAGGATATGGAACTTTGGGTGGATATGGTGGAGGAGCAACATAAGGAGTGTATTCGCTCATATCCACGTCTTTCTCAACAGGAGGTTGTCTTTGTGGGTTGTTCAAGTTCCTTACCACTTTAAAATATGATAGCTTTTAGTTTCTCCCTTGATGTTATGGCGGAACTACTTGGGAGACTTCTTGTACTTTGTATAAACAAAGCATTTGACAATTGGCTCAATTGAACCTCTAAATTATGGATGGATAAGGCATGGTTCTTTGTACTAGTTTGAATCTACCTTCCAAAGTCTTTCGAGCATCATCTAAGCTTCCAAACTTCTTCAAGATTTTATCCAATTTAGCTTTTATGGAATTTGGTTTCTCCTGTTGGAATTCAAGAGGCCTGTGAGGTAGAAATTGACCTCTAGCATGGTTTGATCATGAAAAGTTTGGTTGATTCTTCTACCCAATATTATAATAGGTTTGTTCCCTCTACCACAATAAAATTGTGTTCCCATATGCTGAAGTTACTCCATTTCATTACTTTGCATCAGGAAGCATTCGATGGTATCATTATTATCCTATCGCACCTTTGTTGAATGGCCTTAACAAGGGCTGAGGAGGAAGCTTTCATGTTGTTCAGTTGTTGTGTTAAGCTGTCAATTTTTGCTACATTTGTCCAAGAATGTAGATACCAATTGCTCCTACGTCAACATTTGAGGGACTGAGAGAGCGATACCAAGCTAACTCTTCCTCCATTGGTTCTTCAATTTCTTCTTTTTGGCATTTGGGTCTTTGAATAGCTCGTTCCAAGTAAGTGATGTCGGGTGCTAAGGTTTCAGAGATCTGACTTAAACTTTGAGTAACTCTTGTGTTCATGCAAATACACAGGCACAAGAGTGATGAGAATTCTTTAGACTACTTAAACTAAGCTAATATTATTACTCCCCAACAACAATGCCAAAAACTTGTTGATCAAGTTTAATCTATTTAAATAACCCAATTTACTATAAGTGCATAGGTCATAGTTGTAGTATGTGAGATGCCGATCCCTCGAGGAGTTGTCAAACTAATCTAATTCTAAGTTATCTAAGGCCTAAAGAATTATTAAAACAAAAATAAAGGCAGAACAGAAAAGTAAACACGTGAAGATGATTGACAAAAATTTAACTTGTAAAATTAACACAAAAGAAATCGAATATTAAGCACCATCAAATTCACTATGGGAAATCAAACAAGAAAAATTACCAAATTATGAGAAAGGGATTTATTCTATGATCAATGCTAACCTAATCACTTTTGTGTTAATGTGGTATCAGTTCTAGACTATCAAAAGGTGGATTACTCTCTCTCAAGTTATAATCACTAAGCTCTAATTAATAAACCCTAACGAAGTTAAGTTATCGAAAATTTCATATCTCAATTAACAATTAGCCTATAACCTAATCAATTCTTAAGCCTTTAAATAGATAACTGGGTCTCACACAAGATCTCTTTTTGTATAATTACCAATTTTATTATTTGCATGGTCTATTGGGTCATTTAACTCTTGTTACCTAACCTAATCATTTTGCATTCAGTTCACTCTCAATTTATTACCAAAGCATAAATTTACAACAAATAATCACAAAACCCAAATAAATTAACACAAAAACAACTATATTAATATTGAATCAAGTTTAAATCCTTAAAGAAAAGTTAAAACATCATCATCAATCCCAATTACATCAACACCATCATATCCATCTTACACATTCAAAGAAGAAAAATGTCATATAAAGAGGAAATGTCACTTGGATGGGATATGGATGGGTCAGGAAAGCAGCAGCAGCAAAAGCCCTCTCCTCTCTCCTCTTCTTCCTCTTCTCTCTCTTCTTCTTCTTCTTCTTCTTTTTGGAGTTTTCCCAAAGTGCCAAAAGTTGGAGCTCCCCTTAAGGTTCTTTCTCTTTCTTTATATAATCTTTTCTATTTTACGTAAATCCTAGGGTTTTCTCAGGTCCAAAATGTCAAAAAATGTCCCTCGACAAGTCGCATTCAGGAAGTTGTCCACGCTGTCTATCGCATAGGACATGATAGTCGCCTATAGTGCTAAGATCGTGGCGCTTCATTTATCTCTCTGTCACAATCTTGGTAGATTAAGCCACGATCGTGGCTCCCCCTAATTGCTTATGTCACAATCATGGCGGGGTCTGGCTCTGAGCGTCCTTTGATTCTCCTTCATTTTTCCATATTTGTTCTCAAACACTAAAAAATACATCAAGGCACCTCAAATACACAAAATTAAAGAATAAAAGCATGATCTAACCCATATAACACTCAAAACACAAATATTTATCTAAATAATACAATCCCAACCTAAACATGCACTAATAATTCAATTTAACAACTAAACACATACTAAACTACTCACTAAAACATTAGGCAAACTGCCACCATCATTCGTTAATGATGAAACTTGGGAAATTGAAGAATGAAGATGATGGAGGCTGAATAAAGTAGGTCATGATCATGACAGAAAGGAATTTCCAAAAACCAGATTATGACAACCATGTCACGATCATGAGAACACTTTTTAGGCACGAACTTTTTTGTATCTTTTAAGATTTGAGGGTTATTTTTGGAATCAAATGAAATGAGGAAACCCTATAAATAACCCTATGACCCTAAAATACTACTTAAGAATGTGAAAGACATAAAAAAAAGGCAGCAACCATTGAATCAAAGTGGATCAAAGTGGGAGATCAAGAACAACAACAGGAAATTCCAGCTTTCTAGATGAAGGAGCAAATATAGTCTCATTCTTTTTCCCTTGTTTCTTTTATTATTAATGTTATGTAATTGGATTCCTAAGATGTTTATAATGTTCATAAGTTTCTAAATTTCATATTAGGGTTTATTCCAAATTTATTTTGTGACTTTGATTATTATTGATTCAATACAAATTTTGGTGTTATGATAATTGTGCCTGCTTATACTTTGAAAACAAATCAAGAGAGTGAGTCAATAATTAGATTAGATTGTGCAACAAGAGTTGATAGTTTAATAAGTTATGCAATTATCAAATTAACAATCATTCAAAGAGAGATCTTGTATGAGAAATTAATTGTCTAATAGATAACTTCGCATCTAATTGAAAAAATTAGGCAAGTTTTGTGAATCGAGAGGTTACAAAATCTAGAATTTTCATATTCAATTAGGGTTAATTGATTAGGTCCTAAGAGAGAGTAATCAATTACCTTAGGAAATCTCGGATCAACACATAATTGTATTAATAGTGGTTAAGGAAACAAAATAAGGTAAGAATAAGTCCTAAGTATTCATCCTTAATTAATTCCTCATCTTATTGGCAACTCACCTATCAGTTATTCATTTGTTTTGTTTTATTAGTTTTTTTACTTTCTATTATTTATGTTTATTCAATTGAATTTCATATTACCTTAGACAAAGTTAGTTTCAGATTGTTAGTTGTTGGATAATCCTCGTGGGAATGATACCTTTTGATACTAAAATATACAATTTGTATGGTTTCGAGTATTGAGAGTTTTATTAGATATAAAATTTGAGTAACAGTAACAATACCATAGAGTCATAACCAATGTCACCACCATCACCAATATGTCCATAATCAGCACCATCACTATCACCTCACAGATCTAAGGAATTTGAGGAATTGATATAAATTGACTATTAAAAAATACAAAGAATGATTATTGTATGAGGTTTACCCATTGTTAAATACAGAGGCATATTCTAAATTGAACAAATTTTACTTGCTGTGAAAGTTATCATAGACTTGCGAATCTCTATTAGTATAAATATTTAAATTTGTTAGATCATACAATAAGCAAGAAATGGTTATTGTTGTTGCTATGTAATTGATTTTTGAATTCCCCCTTATCACACCAACAAAATGATTTAAGATTAGAGATTGAGTCTTACATGTCAACCTTTCCTTCTTTTTCTTTATTGTATATTGAAACCTTTCTCTTTTAAAGTCATAGATTAAAGATGTCCACATTCAAATCTATTTTCCTAAGTTTATTGGTTTCTCTATGCATAAACTTTAGTTTTATTGTCAATGTCCTTTTAAATGCCAACAAAAATTCAAATGATCACAAAGAAGGAGTTAGAGTTGGTAAGGTCATGGGAATGATAATAAGAAATGGGAAAGGAGAAGGTTTTGTTGGTGCTAATGGGTCAATTGGGGTAGGCTATGGTGTTGTAGTAGCATATGGATTAAGTGGAAGTGGGCATGACATAAGGTTCAGTGTTGAAGGTTGTGGTGCTAGTGAGTTTGATTAAAGTGGGTATGGATATGGTGGTGGTAGGTTTGATTCAAATAGATATGGATATGGTTTTGGCTATAGACATGGCAACAATGGCAGTGGTAGGTGGCGACGACGGTAGACATAGTGATTTTAGGCAAAGTGGTGGTAGACACAATGGTGATGGTGATAGTGATGATGGTAGTGGTGGTGTTAGTGATTATTGACATATTGGTAGTAGTGATAGTGGTTATGGCCTTAGCCCTTGGTATTATTACATGCCAACACCAACACTCTTTTAAAGACGTTGCGTATACCATAAGAAGAAATTAGTTTCATAAACTTCTTCATCTGCTTCTTCTGCTTCTTCTTCTGATTCTTCTGCTTCTTATTATTATTATTATTATTGTTGTTGTTGTTGTTGTTGTTATTATTGTTTACATGAAATCATAAAATTAACTTTCTATTACTATTTTAGCTTTCTCCATTTAAATATACTAGTTAAGTCGACTCATGATTTTTATATTAAAAATAATTTAGAAAATTTAGAGAAAATTTGATCTTGTTATAATAATACTCAATTCAAGAACTTTTAAGCAAATATTCTGCCTTGACTGGTGGAACTATATGTACCAAAGTATAACTAAATGCCTAAAGTACCCATTAACTTAAATTATCCTCATATACCTTTTTTTGTACTTATAACATACCACTCTCATAGAGAATTTACCTAGCATACCAGAGTATATCCGAGCGCATACCCTATGAGAATGACATGTTAGAGCATATCACATTATCTTAATTATGACATCACATATATCAAAAGATTCTCAAAGATTGAACTTTCCCATTCTATACATTGTCATTACAATTCATAACTCATGTATATACATTCATAACATATGCGAGTCTACAACTTCTTACAAAGTGTGCTACATGAAATGGGATGCTAAACCAAAATATCTTAACTTGACTCATCAGCGTCAGTTGACCAGACCTTTGAGCCATATTGTCCCCAGAATGCAGGTACTATATCTCTACTTTATCAACCTAAGAGCTAGCACTCCTTTAGACCTGAAAAATAATGTTACAATTTTGATGAGTTTGCGAACTCAGTGAGTGAACCATCATCGATGTGCTCACTCATATCAAAACGTAATAACAATTATAAAGTTCAATTCATCAAACATAACAGATAATACATTAATTCATACCACGTCACATTCTTCATATTTAGGTAATCCAATATTTCACCTCAGGTCAATAAGGAATGTCAATTTAATCATTCAATAGGGCATATCAATTCGATCATTTAATATACATATGAATGTATATGCAAATGCATATATGACTCCACTTTATTTTCACTTTGTTGTTGTTGGAACCCCTCCCTGGTGAGACACGTGTCCGACGTCCTACATGACATCTGGACACGCATCTCACGAGGGAGGGATTCCTCACCAGTAAAGGAAACTCAAAACAGACTTATTCTCATGTCATCTGAACAAATCCTGATAAATTCACCCTAATTTTCCTCCAATAAAATTGATCAGCTTAGGTCCCACAATAAAATCTGATTCCTAAGCTAAAAAGAAATTCCATGTCTCTAGGTTAAATAGAATCAAAAATTTTCTCAATCGGATCTCTATAGATCGCAAAATCGCCCAAAAACGGAATTATATTCAATAAAGTCACATAATTGACTCTCTTTCATTTTATCCATAAATTCCGACTAAAAC
>JAOSBK010000205.1:22553722-22573037 GCA_027568895.1 Erythroxylum shatona | reverse complement strand
AGGAGGAAGAAGATGAAACTTGAAAGTAGATGATGGAGAGCTTCGGATGACTTGAAAAACTTGGTTTTTGAACTTGTTCCTCTTCTTATCTCACGACCATCATCCTTCCTTTTGACTTTCATTTTTGTCTTTTAATGATTTTGTCCTTTTACCATTTAAAGGCATTAAATGTCACTTTGACAAAATCTTCTCATCCTTTCCACGTAACTCATCTCCTTTATACATATTATACATACATATATATATATATATATATATATATATATATATATAAATGCTGAAGTGATCCGATCACACTGGGGTCAGTCCTACCGGGTTCCGAGTGTAGAAAAACACTGGAGACCTATTTCAGCAATATCGATGTCGCGATATCATTGGGAGATATCCCGATCTCATTAGGATCCATTTGGTTCTATTGCTCTCCATATAATGGATCTCTATCTAAAACCATTTTACGAATTCTCCGAGTCACTCTTATGCGTGTACCTATTAGGTTCTTGGTTATGTTGACCACTTAGATTAACACTTAATCCAAGCAAGTCATGAGCGGTGTCTAACAACACATCATAACTCCCAATTAATCGGAAAGTAAGTGGTTTGACGAATGAACCCGTGCTCACCACGAACCATCTCACGAACTCTGTCATAGACAATTGCTGTGCAATTCATCCTTTCACCAGGTTACCCTACTTGGTTATGAGTATGGGCAAAGTGTCAACTCTCACTAGATTAACTATGTCAAATCTAGTCCAAGTGCTATCAGTTCTCGTCCTAGGACTTATTACTCTATATGTCAATGAAGACATTCTTTATGACATATGTACTTCGGCCAAAGATTTTCAAGTAACGACCCCGACAAGAGGCTATGGGTATCATCTTCTACTATCACAGAAGTGGTGAATCCTCTATTGACTACTCAATTACCTTCGAATACCTCAAGCTGTACCCAATCACTACCTTATGAGCGACCTCTGCAAGGCAACAAGGAATGAAACCAAAGCACAGAATCAGTATCCAAGATATCTTTGAGTGCCTCAAGTCTAAGGATACTTGCACCATTGCTATGATGAGATTACCACTGACATTAGAATAGGACATCCATGTGATGATCTCATGGTAGGTCATCCAATGTACTTACTACCTCTAGTAAGTATTCACATCTCAACTCTAAACATCTCATGTCTACAGTTTTTGAGATCTACTGCTTGATCAAATCAAGAAGTTTGACATGTGCTAGTCTATCCAAATTAACAATGTCCAGTTTAATGACTAGGGATAATTTAGATACTAACATAATTGCACATGATAGGAATCTTAGTAGTATGATCTCACATAATTTGCTTATAAATCACTCTCTGGCCGGAGTGCATATGTCATAAAAAATGTCTTCATTGACATATAGAGTAATGAGTCCTAGGACGAAAACTGATAGCACTTGAACTAGATTTGACATAGTTGATCTAGTGAGAGTTGATACCTTGCCCATACTCATAAACAAGTGGGGTATAGCATGGTGAAAGGATGAATTGCACAGCAATTATCTATGAGAGGGTTCATGAGATTGTTCGTGGTGAACACGGGTTCATTCGTCAAACTACTTACTTTTCGATCAATTGGGGGTCATGATGTGTTGCTAGACACCGTTCATGATTTGTTTAGATTAAGTGTTAATCTAAGTGGCCAACATAACCGAGAACCTAATGGGTCACACGCATAAGAGTGACTCAGAGAATTAGTAAAATGTTTTTGGATAGACATCCATTATATGGAGATCGATAGAACCAAATGGATCCTGATGAGATCTGGATATGTCTCAATGAGATCGTGACATCGATATTGCTGAAATAGGTCTCCAATATTTTTTCAACATCAGGACCCGGTAGGACCGACTCCAATGTGATTGGACCTCTTCAGCATATATATATATATATATATAAGGTAACATATATGATAAGGGAGGAGAGACTTAGTTAAAGATGCATTAAATGTCTTTAATGGATAAAAGACAAAATCCATAAAAGAAAAAAAATGAAAGCTTGAAAGGGAAGATAATCGTGAGATAAAAATGGCTTTTAACAAGTTAAAAACCAAGTTTTCAACATCAACCGAAGTTCTCTTCATTGTCTTCCTCTTCCAAGCTTCATCCTCCTTCATGTTGCGCTTCAAGAATCAAGGTAAGAGCTAGCACTCTCTCCTTTATTCTAGCCATTTCCAAATCAAAGAGTTTGACTCGGTTCGATTCTCTAACCTCTGCATGGATACCGTTAAAGACGATCTCCTTTAGTCATTGTGGTTTGAGAATTCTGGTACTTCTTTATATAGACTCATAGATCCTAGACTTCAGGAAAGTCTCGGAATAATTTTTTTTGTTTTCTGCACCGCTTGCATGTGATGCACACACCAGAATTTTCCCTCACTCTCTATACAAATAGTGTCTTCAAATCTTTAGAGTAAAGGCAACTGCAGCTAGTTCTAAATCATATACTGGATAATTAACCTCGTGAGACCTTAATTGTCTCGATGCATAGGTGATCACCTTGCCTTATTGCATTAACACACACCCAATCCTTGATGTGAAGCATCACTATATACCAAATATCCTCTGGTCCCTAATGAAGTAGTCAAGATCGGTGCAATAGTCAACCGATGTTTCAGCTGTTCAAATCTCTTCTGACACTCCTCATTCTACCTGAACACTACATTGAAGTTTTGCCAGAGGGGCTGAGATTAGAGAAAACCCCTTGATAAACCTCTGATAATATCCTACTAATCCTAGGAAACTTCAAATTTCAAACACATTCCTCGAAGCTTCCTAATTCATCACTGCCTCTATCTTCCTTCGATCTACTTGTATGCCTTGTCTAGTCACTATATGTCTTAGAAACACTACTTGATCTAGCCAAAATTCACACTTACTGAATTTGGCATACAGCTAGTTTTGCCTTATAATTTGTAAAATGACTCTTAAATGTTCAATATTCTTTTCTCTATTCTTGGAATACACTAAAGTGTCATCAATGAATACAATCATGAATCGGTCCAGATAGGGCTGAAGCACATTATTTATCAAGGCCATAAATGCTGTCGCAGTATTAGTTAACCCAAACGGCATAACTATGAACTTAAAATGCCCATACCTACTCCTGAATGCACTTTTTGGTACATCCGCCTCTGCTATCTTCAACTGGTAATATCCTGATCTCAAATCCAGCTTAGTGAACACCTGAGTTCCCTTCAATTGATCTAGCAAATCATCAATTCTAGGCAACGGGTACTTGTTCTTAACTATCACCCAATTTAGTTGCTATAATCGATGCATAACCTCAAAGTCTCATCTTTCTTCTTTACAAACAAAACTGAAGCTCCCCAAGGTGATACTCTGGGTCTAATAAAACCCTTTTCTAATAACTCCTATAGCCGATCCTTCAACTCCTTCAATTCTACAGGTATCAACCTATATGGAGGAATAGATATAAGAGCCACACTTGAAACTAGATCAATGGTGAACTCTGTTTCCCAATCTGGAGGTGAACCAGGTAGCTCAACAAGAAACACGTCCAGGAATTCCCAAACCATGGGAATGTCCTGCAGATTCTGCTCAGCTCTAGTATCGATGACATGGGCCAAATAAGCCTCACATCCTCCCTACATCAACCTCAATGCACTCATAAATGATATTAACCTAGCTGGCACTGCTTGACTAATTCCTCTAAAGACCGCTTTCGGCTGACCAGGAGTTTCTAATACTACGTCTTTGGCATAACAATTCATGACAACCCTATGAGTAGTGAGCCAATTCATGCCTAGGATAACATCTATCCATCTCAGTTGCAATATAATTAGATCTGCCTCCAACTCTGTTTGATCAATTCGAATCAAGCACACCTTCCAGACCTCTCCTATAACTATAGTACTACCTATCGATGTACTTACCACTAGTCCATACTGTAGTAGTTCTCTATCACAATGTAGCCTAGATGCCAAATGCAGTACGATAAACGAATGCATAAATCCTAGATCTAGCAACACAAATGCTTCAAAGTCATAAATAAGAAGCGCACCTGCAATGACATCTGGAGAGTCCTGAGCCTCCTACCTGGTCATAGGATAGACTCGAGCCTTAGACTGTGGTCGGCTGCCCGACGCCTCAGTCCTTATAGAAGGACTCCTAGAGCTCACTCTGCCTCTACCTCGACCTCTCTTTCCGAACCCACTACCTCTGCTCTACTGGACCATAGAATCACTCACAGATCTCCCACTCACACCAAACTGGACTCCAACAACAATGGGACAATCTCTAATTATGTGCTCCATAAAGCCACATCAAAAACAAGCCCCTGAAAAAGTCCACCACTCTCTACCATGCCTCTTCCCATAATGCTCACACGTGGGCCACTGACTCTGCACTGTACCTCTTCCACTGTTAGCCTTTATAAAACCAACCATTTGTCTGAATCCTGATTGCCTTGATCCAGCTAGTGGTTTAAAAGCTTTGTTTTGGCACTTACTGAATCTTATGCCATAACCACTTTGACTCTCACTAGACCTATTCATTTTGGACCATTGCCCAGTCTCTGCTTGTCTCTCTCTCAGTAACTGCTCAATGCTGATAGAAGTACCTCTCAACTTGGTGAAATTACTCAAGTTAGAAATTGCTAACCTTTTTCTAATTTCCATATTGAGTCCATCCTCAAACCTCCTATATCGTTTTTCTTCGGTAGGGATCATAGCAAGGGCATAGCCCATCAACTTGTTAAACTTGATCTCATATTCTGCCACTGACATCCTGCCCTATTTCAAATCCAGGAACTCCTTCACCTTTTAGCCCAAGTAGATCTTAGTCATGTAGTTTTCTTTGAAGACCCTTAGAAAGTCTTCCCACTTTAGGTGGTAAGCCCTGGTGGTACTACCTGGGACAGTCTTCCACTATGGGTAAGTTGGGCCCTATAGTAAGCACACTGCATAGTCGAACCTCTCGTCTGACTCACAGTCCATCTAATCAAAAATCGTCTCAATCCTTTCTAACTATCCTTCGAGCTTAGCAAGGTCTGTGCTGCTATAGAAATCCACAACCCGCTGCTTCTAAAGCCTATCATACCTCCTCTTCCTTCTCTTGAAAACTCTCAGAGGCATCTCCTCTGATCAAGTTACTGAGGACTCCTTACTAGCTCCAATCGATCCTCGGTCAGCTAGTTCCCATAATTGATGACCTAGGGCAGATGACCTATAACAAACAATAACTTCAACCATTTTCTGCATTTCTCATGATATTTCATGCTTAACATTCCTAGATATCGCTATGGACGTCAAACCATGCTCTGATACCACCTAATTGAAGTGCCCTATTACCTTAGGGTACATACTGGGATGCCCGAAGGACATTCCAGTACATAACCTAAAACAGTGACGTGCTAAGTTCAATCATAACATTCATTTAACATGGCATATCTTTATTCTCTTATAAAAACTTCATAAAATAAGTCACAATATGTTAAAATCAAATTTCCTCTTTTCATTTCATAAACAGCGAATGTCTACATTGTATCATTCAACACCCATACTAATACAACATCACTGCCTATTACAAAAAAATGTACTACATGAAAGAGGAAAATATACAAAGTCTATCTAATCTGTCTATATCTAGTTGACCGACCTTTGAGCCATTTCTTCTTGCTCCCAAAAATAGAAGACTAAACTGCTGGTCGTGCCTCTCAGTAGCTAAGATCGTCTCTCGATACTGAAAAGCAACGTTGCAATTTTGCTGAGTTTTACGAACTTAATGTGGTAACCATCATCGATGGTTCACTTAATTCATGCTTCATATCAATACATGTAACAAATTTATTCACATTTATATTAATGAAATATCACATTTCATTTTCAAAATAATCATCATACTCATTTCATTAATGTACAATTCATATATCAAGTATAAAAGTAATGAATGTGAGAATCATTTTTATTTATTATTGTCGTTGTGAGCTAGTACCTTTTTACTAGCTCATATCCCTTAGTAGATACCGAGTTGTATCATAAAATATCCCATATCCCTTAGTGGATACTGGGTACATTTACAATCAAAGCTAAGGCTCTAATCATAATCTGAGCTTTAAGTTCTTTATCCTGGCGACTCCGGTCACAACTTCCTTTATCTTACATGTATTCATGTATTGAATGTTTCACATAACATAATCTCAGTCAATCACATGATTGCAAATTCACATTCAGATCACATTTATCATCGAACCTTAGTCCGTCATTCAATAGAATTGTTGAGCAACATTTATTTCATCACATTCACATACAAGAAGCACTTCAATAACTCATTCACACATCAAAATCATCGGATCTTCATTGTCTAGAATCAACAAAGTCAAACCATATTCATATCATCATTCAAAACACAATTTAAAACAAATAGTAATTGAGAGGAACTGCCTAAGTTACTCACAAGTCACTCTCGAAGCTACTTCCTAGAAGTTCTGGCAACTTTTGGATGTTGACATTCTAGTTGCTCCTCCATATCCAACAATATACACATATATCACAATTTGCACAATTATAAGTGTTTAATAATGCTTATGTATGTAATGAAATATGTACAATATGTGTTCATGACTATCCCAGGTATTTTTTTCCATTATCCTCATCACATAATCAATCCTATCTCAAAACTCACCTAAGTATAATTTATACTTAGGTTTATACCTCAATAAAACCATTGAAATCGAAATTCATAATTCATTGAATCACTTTCAGATTTTTCCAAAAACTAAATTTCAGGTGTACTGTTCTTGATCATTTAGACAATTGAAATGAATGTATTTGGTAACATCTCTTATATAAAACTGTCCTCCTATCTCTTAAGTTTCTACAGACATGAAAATCATTCAATTTGGTTCAGAAATTTGAAAGTTATACTCCAAATTTTTCAGAATGTTTATAAGCTAAGACAGTATTATGTACGCAATTTTATTTCAGAATTCTAGAATTCTAAAGACAGAATTAAAATTTGATCTCTGTAGACAATATATAGTCCTAGGTTTCTGGTTTATTCCAAATCAAGAATCATCTCATTTGAAAATTGGCAGATCAAGGTATTCTTACAATACCAAAGTATGCTCGGTAAAAATAATCCAATTCATACTATTCCAACAAATTGCCTTACTTTCATTCCAATCAATATTTTTCAATTCAATTCAGATTGCTCCGAATTTTTTTGGAGTGGTAGAATAATGTGTTAGGAATCCATTGGTTTAAGAATCAAGTCATATGAAGGTCAAGAGAAGAAGTTATGATCAAAAGAAGCAAGACTATTCAGTTTGCAAGATGCTCCTGAGTGCACAAACTATTAGAGAGCACAGTGTCATGATCTGACAATTATAAACCGTGGTCTAGCAACAAACACTCACAAGCGTGAGAGAGAAAAGTCACAGGTGTGAGAAATGAAAAGCCGCGAGTGTGAGGGAGAGTCAAAGGTGTGAGGGACTCACGCCTGTGCACACTCAACCAGACCCTACCTCACACCTTTGACTCTCTTGAATGATTTCAGATGGCTAGGATATTTAGTGATACAAAATATAAAAAAAAACAAAGCTTAATTTTCGTGGATATTTGATGAAAACTCTGTGCATTAGAAAGAAGCTTGAAGAAGATAGCTATGAAGAAGGTAACTAGGACAAACAATAGTACTTAGTCTTTCTAACAAAAATCACAAAGTGTAAGTTAACTAAGTTAGTGACACTTGTCACTTATGTAACTTCTGTGGCTTTAGACTAGTTTTTAATTAACTAGTTCAATCTTCTCTGTATTTTTCTCCAATCTGTCTCTAGATTTTAAAAAATCATTATTTCAAAAATTTTGAAGTCGTCTCTGAAATTTCCTCATCCATATTTATTCTTAATTTTTTCACCAATTTACTTGCCAATTGGCATTTTTCTTAATCCAGTAATATTCAACAATTTCTAAAGTTCTTCTAAAATTATCCAAAATTCTACATCACTTAATAAACTTTCAAAAATTAGTTCTCAAAATATAAAAACCATAATTCTCCATAAAATCACATCACAATTCAATTATACCCGGAATTATCCATGAATGCATGTACAATTATTTTCATATGCAAAAGTTCTCTATTCACGTGTATGTGTATATAATATAATGTATAAACATGAAATGTGTTTTCTGATCTCTTAGTAATCTTTCATATTTACTATTTTAACGTTAACATGGGTAATAGGATGTTACAACTCTCCCCTCCTTGAAAGAAATTTCGTCCTCAAAATTCTTACCTAATTGCTCGAACAGGTAGGGATATTGTCTCCTCATAGGCTCCTTCGTTTTCCTTATGGCTTCCTTAGTTGAGTGATTCCTTCAAAGGACTTTCACCAATGGAATAACTCGATACCTCAACTACTTGATCTGAGATCCCACAACCTTGATCGGCTCCTCAATATAGCTTAAGTTACTCGTGATTTCAATCTCTTGAGCCGGTATCATATGTGTTAGATCCAATCGATATCTCTAGAACATACTCACATGAAACACAATATGCAGTTGAAACATTTAATTAAGTAAAGCCAACTTATATGCCAAAGGTCCTGTCCTCTCAATGATCTCATAGGGACCAATATACCTAGGGATCAACTTGCCCTTTTTATCGAATCTTAATACTCCTCTCTAAGATGACACTCTAAAAGATACCCTGTCTCCTACACCGTACTTCATACCATGTCGATGTTGATCCATATAACTCTTCTATCTATCCTAAGCTACTTTAATTTAGCTTCGAACAAACTTTACCTTATCTACTATATCTTGTATCAACTCTAGGCCTTCAACCATTCTTAAACCCTCTTCATCCTAATATAATGGCGATCGATATTTTCTACTATACAGTGCCTCATATGGTGCCATCCTAATACTACTATGATAATGGTTGTTGTATGCAAAATCTATCAGTGCCATATACTGATCCTAAGCTCCTCGAAACTCCAATACATAAGCTCTGAGCACATCCTCAACAGTCTTTATTGTCCTCTCACTCTGTCCGTCTATTTGAGGAGAAATGTTGTACTAAAGTTCAACTTAGTATCTATAGCAAACTGCAAGCTTCTCCAAAACCTCAAAGTAAATTTGAGATCCCTGTTTGATACAATGGACACTGGAACCCCGGTAATCTCACCACCTCATTCACATATCTCCGGGCTAACTAATCTAATGAGTTATTCTCTCTCACTAGTTAGAAGTGGGCCGACTTAGTCAACCGGTCCACTATAATCCATATCGCATCATTCTGCCTTGGAGTCTTAGGCAATCCCATAACAATGTCTATAGTAATCCATTCCCCACTTGAGAATGGGCAATGAATGTAGCATCCCTACTGGAGTCTGGTATTTAGCCTTAACTTGCTGGCATATCATACACTTAAATACATACTCTGCCACTTGCTTCTTTAGTCTAGGCCACCAAAAATGCTACTTTAGCGTGTTATACATCTTGGTAGTACCATGATGCATAACATAGGTGGCCATATGAGCTTCCTCAAGAATTTCCTTCCTCAAATCCTCCACAAAGTCTCATCCCTCAACTTAAACTCAGAATCCAGATTCATCTTTACATTCTCCATAAGTTTTATCATATTATGATCTTTCCCGTGGACCTTTCTAATTTTATCCTGCAGCATAGATCTCAGCTTTAAAGTAGTAATCAGTGTCTCATCTTGCTCCATATTCAAATTCACATTTAGAGCCCTCAAATGAATCAAGTTGGGTAGCCTCGATAACTAAATCTGAGCTACACTGGTATTAAACTTTCTACTCAGAGCATCAGCCACCACATTAGCTTTATCTTGTTGGTACTCAATCGTGTAGTCATAATCCTTTAGTAACTCAATCCATCTCTTCTGTCTCAAGTTCAACTCCTTCTAGCTCAGCAAATACCTAAGACTCTTATGATCTGTATAAATTTGGAAGGTCTATCTCTACAAGTAGTGTCTCTAAATCTTTAGAGCAAAAACAACTACAACTTGCTTTAAATCATGTACTGGATAATTAATCTCATGAGGCCTTAATTATCTCAATGCATAGTCAATCACCTTGCCTTATTGCATCAACACACACCCCAATCCTTGATGTGAAGCATCACTATATACCCATATTCTCTGGTCCCTGATGGAATAGTTAACACTGGTGCAATAGTCAGTCGATGTTTCAACTCCTCAAAGCTCTTCTGACACTGCTCATTCTATCTTAACAATATATTCTTCCTCAAAAAAATTTTAGAGAGGCTGAGATCAGACAAAACCCCTGGATAAATCGCCGGTAATATTTGGCCAATCCTAGGAATCTTCAGATTTCAAACACATTCCTTAAAGCTTCCTAATTCATCACTGCCTCTATCTTCCTTGGATCAACTTGTATGCCTTGTTCAGTCACTATATGTCCCAAAAACACTACTTGATCCAACCAAAATTCACACTTACTAAATTTAGCATACAACTGCTTTTATCTTATAATCTGTAAAATGACTCTCAAATGTTCAATATGCTCTTCTTTGTTCTTGGAACACACTAAATTGTCATTGATGAATACAATCATGAATCGGTCCAAGTAGGGCTGAAACACCTTATTCATCAAGGCCATAAAGGTTATCAGGGTATTAGTTAACCCAAACGGCATTACTAAGAACTCGAAGTGCCCATAACTACTCCTGAATGCACTTTTTAGTACATCAGCCTTTGCTATCTTCACCTGATAATATCTTGATCTCAAATCCAGCTTAGTAAACACCTGAGCTCCCTACAACTGATTAAGCAAATCATTAATTCTAGGCAACAGGTACTTGTTCTTAACTATCACCCGATTTAGTTGCCTATAATCGAAGCATAGCCTCAAAGTCCCATCTTTCTTCTTTACAAATAAAATCGAAGTTCCCCAAGGTGATATACTAGGTCTAATAAAACCCTTTTCTAACAACTCTTGGAGCTGAGCCTTTAACTCCTTCAGTTCTACAGGTGCCATCCTCTATGGAGGAATTGATATAGGAGCCATACCTGGCACTAGATCAATGGTGAACTTTATTTCCCGATCTGGAGGTAAACCAGGTAGCTCGACAGGAAACACATATCAGAATTCCCTAACTACGGGAATGTCCTGCAGATTCTACTCAGCTCTAATATCGATGATGTGGGCTAGATAAGCCTCTTCCTGCATCAACCTCAATGCATTCACAAATGATATCAGCCTAGCTGGCACTGCATGACTAATTCCTCTAAAGACCACTTTCAGTTGACCAGGAGATTATAGTACTACCTCCTTAGCATAACAATTCATGACAGACTTATGAGTACTGAGCCAATCCATGCCTAGGACAACATCTATCCATCTCAGTTGCAACACAATTAGATCTGCCTCCATCTCTACTTGATCAATCCCAATCAAGAATCCCTTCCAAACCTCTCCTATAACTATAATACTACCTATCGGTATACTAACCACTAGTTCATACTGTAGTAGTTCTCTATCACAATGCAGCCTAGATGCCAGATGCGGTGCGATAAATGAATGAGTAGATCCTAGATCCATCAATGCAAATGCTTAAAAGTCATAAATAAGAAGCACACCTCCAATTACATCCGAAGAGTCCTGAGCCTCCTGCATGGTCATAGATTAGACTCAAGCCTAAGACTGCGATCGGCTGCTCTACACCTCAGTCCTTATAAAAGGACTCCTAAAGCTCACTCTGCCTCTAGCTCGACCTCTCTATCCAGACCCACTACCTCTTCTTTGTTAGACCGTAGCATCACTCATAGATCTCCCACTCACACTAGACTAGGCTCCAATAATAACGGGACAATCTCTAATTATGTGCTCCATAGAACCATATCGAAAACAAGCCCCTAACAAAATCCAGCCCTCTATACCATGCCTTTTCCTACAATGCTCACATGTGGGCCACTAACTCTACACTGCACCTCTTCCACTGCCAACCTGTGTAAAACAACCCCTTTTTCTGAATCCTTAATGCCTTGATCCAGCTGGTGATCTAAAAGCTCTGTTCTGGCACTTACTTAGTCTTCTGCCATAACCACTTTGACTCTAACTAGACCTCTTCATTTTGTACCCTTACCCAGTCTCGACTTGTCTCGCTCTCTGTAGTTGCTCAATCCTGATAGAAGCAGCTCTCAACTCGGTGAAAGTACTCAAGTTGAAATTGATATCCCTATTCTGATCTCCATATTAAGTCCATCCTCAAACCTCCTACACTTGTCTTCTTCAATAGGGATCATAACAGTAGCATAGCCCATCAACTCGTTGAGCTTGATCTCATATTCTGCCACTGACATCCTACCCTATTTCAAATCTAGAAACTCTTTCAGCTTCCATTCCAAGTAGATCTTAGGCATGTAGTTTTCTTTGAAGACCCTTAGAAAGCCTTTCCACTTCAGGTGGCAAGGCCTGGTGGTTCTGCCTGGGACAGTCTTCCAGCAATGGTAAGTTGGGCCCTATAGTAAGGACACTGCATAATCAAACCTCTCATCTGACTCGCAGTCCATCTGATCAAAAACCCTCTCAGTCCTTTCTAACCATCCTTTGAGCTCAGCAGGGTCTGTGTTGCTATAGAAATCTATAGCCCCTTGCTTCCGCAACCTATCATACCTCCTCTCGCTTCTCTCGGGAACTCTCAGAGGCATCTCCTTTGATTGAGGAATTGAGGACTCCCTACTGGCTAAAATTGATCCTAGGTCAGCTGGTTCCCTTAATTGATCACCTATGGTAGGTTACCTATAACAAACAATAACTTCAACCATTTTCTACATTTCTTATGATATTTCATGCTTAACATTCCTAGATATCCCTATGGATTCCAATACATGCTCTAATACTACCTAATTGTAACCCCTCCTTACCCTAGGGTACATACTAGGACACCCAAAGGACATTCCAGTATATAACCTAAGACAATGGCGTGCTACATTCAATCATAACATTCATTTAACATGTCATCTTTTATCTTTATTCTCTTATGAAAACTTCATCAAATAATTCACAATATGTTAAAATCAAATTTCCTCTTTGCATTTCATAAACACCGAATGTCTACATTGTATCTTTCAACACCCATACTAATACAACATCATAGCCTAATCCAAAAAAATGTGCTACATGAAAAAGGAAAATATACAAAATCTATCTAATCTGTCCCTATCCAGTTGATCAACCTTTAAGCTATTTCTTCTTGTTCCCAAAAGTATAAGTCTAAACTTCTTGTCATGCCTGTCAATAGCTAAGATCGTCTCTCGATCCTAAAAAGTCAATGTTGCAATTTTGGTAAGTTTTGCGAACTTAATGAGGTAGCCATCATCGATGGTTCACTCAATTCATGCCTCACATCAATACACGTAACAATTTTATTCACATCTTTGCATTTTCACGAAATATCACATTTCATTTTCAAAATAATCATCATACTCATTTCATTAATGTAAAATACATATATCAAGTATAAATGTAATGCACGTGAGACTCATTTTTATTTATTATTATCGCTGTGATCGAGTGCCTTTTTACTAGCTCATATCCCTTAGTGGATATCGAGTTGTGTCACATAATGTCCCATATCCCCTAGTGGATACCGGATACATTTATAGCCGAGCCTGAGGCTCTAATCACAATCCAAGCTTTAAGCTCTTTATCTTGGTAACTCCGATAACAACTTCATTTATCTTACATGCATTCTTGTATTGAATGTTTAACATAACATATTCTCAGTCAATCACATGATTGCACATTCACATTCAGAACACATTTATCATTGGAACTTATTCCATATTTAGCATAATTGTTGAGCAACGTTCATTTCATCATATTCATATACAAAGAGCACTTCAATAACTCATTCATACATCAGAATCATCGAACCTTCATTGTCTAAAATCAACACAGTCAAACCATATTCATATCATCAATCAAAACACAATTTAAAACAAACAGTAATTGAGAGGAACCATCTAGGTTACTTACAAGTCATTCCTGAAGCTACTGCCTGGAAGTTTGAACAACATCTAGATGTTGACGTTCCAGTTACACCTCTATATCCAACAATATACACATATATCACAATTTGCACATTTATAAGTGTTTAATAATGCACATGCATGTAATGAAATATGTACAATGCATGTTCATGACTATCTCGGGTATTTTTTTTCCATTATCTTCATCACATAATCAATCTTATCTCAAAACTCACCTAAGTATAATTTATACTTAGGTTTATACCTTAATAAAACGATTGAAATCATAATTCATAACTCATTGAATCACTTTCAGATTTTTTCAAAAACTAAATTTCGGGTCTACTATTCTTGATCATTTAGACAATGGAAATAAAGGTATTTGGCAATACTCTATCTAGAAAAGTGTTCCCCTATCCCTTAAGTTTCTAACGACACCAAAATCATTCAATTTGGTTCAGAAATCTGAAAGTTAAACTCCAAATATTTCGAACTGTTTATAAGCTAAGACAGTATTACGTGCTCAACCTTATTTCAAAATTCTGGAATTCTAGAGATAGAATTAAAATTTGATGTTTAATATTTAGCCCTAGGTTTCTAGTAGGAATCATCTTATTTGGAAATCTACAGATCAAGGTATTGTTATAATACCTAAGTATGCTCAGAAAAAATATTCCAGTTCATACTATTCCAATAGATTCCCTTACTTTCTTTCCAATAAACACTCATGGGAATGAGAGAGAAAAGTCACAGGTGTGAGAAATGAAAAGTCGCGGGTCTGAGGGAGAGTCACGAGTTTGAGGAACTCACACCTGTGCACACTCAACCAAACCTGTCCCATAATTTTCACTTGATCTCTCCTAAGTGATTTCATATGGCTAAGATATTTGATGAAGATGTAGATTATTGTGTTACGAGTCCAATCGTTCAAGTCTCCTATCATTTGGAGGTCGAACGATGGAGATATTATCAAAACATTGAAGGATGTTCATCAGCCTCCAACCTCAGAAGTCGCGATTATGCTTAAGCACGATTGTGAGTTGGCCATCGACTTACAAAGTAACAATCGCGCTTCATCATGATCGTGGCATCCAGTGATTAATAGCGGGGTCATAATCATGCATGAGCACGATCACGATTTCCCAATCGCATATCCTCCATTCAAACCTCTAGAACTTTCAATTTAGAAATCCAAAAAATTCAAACTTTATATCATTAAAAAGTTAAAAAGAAAGATCTACAATTTTCATGAAGATAATTTTGTCAAAATCTTCCTAGATAAATACAGTTTAATCATAGAAGTTTCAGACCACATTTTTACCCCTTTTTCTCTTTTCTTTTTTTTATTCTAAACCAACTTTTCTAACTTATCTTCTTTCACTAAATCCGACACTTCAAATTCATTTCTAGTCTTTCTACTCCATTTCTATTCAACTCATTCACAACACATTCACAATACAAATAAATATGCAAGTTTACTCAAAATTCTCAAAATCATCAAAAACCAAATATCAGTTATTTAACTTCTTCATGTTCTGCATTTCATCACTCTCTGCATTTAAGTTTTTTTGTACATTCTCTATTTTTCTTCTCAAATTTCATTTTAAACAATCTTTCTCATCTCTAAATATCATCATACAACCATTCTCCAAATCTAAATTCATTCTTTTATGCATCTCTAGAAACATTCCAAACTCATGTATACAGTGAATAGACAACCATAAATTAAGCATTTACTTGTTCTACTCTCCAAATTTTTCTACATTTAATCATACACGTTTCCTATGCTTTTTCAACTTATAAATCATTTCTACACTATCTTAAGACATCTAGATCATCAAACATTCGCACATCAAGAATTTTCATATCTTAAACCCACGGTGTTCATGAAAAACTACCATTTTTCTTGATGATCATGTAATGACAATTAAATCACCATTTTTGTTTTATAAACCAATAACTCTATGTAATGAAAATTAAATCACCATTTTTGTTTTATAAACCAACAACTCTAAAGTTGATATTTCATCAAAATCTGTAAAAGTTCAAGAAGCCCTAGTTTTCATGCAATTCACATACACCATTATAAAGGTTGGCAAGTTTAGGTTTTCATGAGGCAAAAGAAGTAGATAACAAAGTGGGAGTGATAAAAGATAAAGAAAAACAAAGCTTAATTTTAGTGGATAGTTGATGAAAAACTCTTTGTATTAGAAATAAGCTTGAAGAAGATAGCTACGAAGAAGGTAACTAGGATAGAAAACAGTACTTAGTCTTTTTGACAAAAATCACAAGGTGTAACTTAACTAAGTTAGTGACACTTGTCACTTATGTAACTTTTGTGGCTTTAGACTAGTTATCAATTAACTAGTTCAATCTTCTCCGTATTTTTCTCTAATTTGTCTATGAATTTTCAAAAATCATAAAAAATTCTAAAGTCAACTCCCAAATTTCCTCATCATCATTTATTCTTATTTTTTTACCAATTTACTTGCCAATTGGCATTTTTCCTAATCTAGTAATATTTAACAATTTCTAAAATTCTCCTAAAATTCTCCAAAATTATACATCACTTAATACTCTTTCAAATTTTAGTTCTCAAAATATAAAAACCACAATTCTCTATAAAATCACGTCACAATTCAATTATACCTAGAATTATTCATGAATGCATTTACAATTATTTTCAAGTGCAAAAGTTCACTATTCATGTGTATGTGTATATCATATAATGCATGAACATGAAGTGTGTTTTCTAATCTCTTAGTAATCTTTCATATTTACTATTTTAGCCTTAACATGGGTAATGGGATGTTACATAGCTACTCATAATGAAAGTGAAAATCAACAAAGAAATAGAAAAATACAAAGTCTCCATCCCTGGTCTTTTCCTAGAAAATTCGAAAAACTTTTAAAGAAACTACTGCAAAAATGTAAAACTCCTATCTTGTCTAATGTGAACTATAATGAAAATCTTCCTTTATGCTCTTCGATCTTCTCCTTTTTTCGTGATCTTCAACAAGTAATCCTTTCCCCATATTCAGGTTGTAGATCCACATTCGTAAGGTAGCAATATGATTCTCCAGATCATGGAAATCTTAGGTGAATCAGATCTGAATTTAAAAACAGATTCTACAAGCATTCTTTGTCCTTGCACATGCTTATGCTTAGTCAATTATTTTTTGCCAGTCTGGATTTTCGGATTATCTTTGCTTTCCTTGCATCTTTTTAATTCAATTTTATCTCTCAAGTGTTGAAAATCATCTAAGAACAATTAAGAAACAAATCCATCAATTTTGAATAATAATTCCAATATATTAAAGAGATTTATATGAAAAATGAGCACAAAATGTCAACTTAACAAAATCCAATACAACCTTTTATAAATTCTTAATATACCACTATTTCTTCTTCTTAACGGGAGGTCAAATTATTCTAGATGCATCAATTAAATGATATGACAATATAATCCTATACCTACTATTGTAGACAGAGTTCCCATATTATATTCACTTTTTCTAGAAAATGAAAAGTAAGT
The DNA here is from genome assembly GCA_027568895.1 of Erythroxylum shatona. Lineage (NCBI taxonomy): Eukaryota > Viridiplantae > Streptophyta > Magnoliopsida > Malpighiales > Erythroxylaceae > Erythroxylum > Erythroxylum shatona. The sequence goes on along the minus strand of JAOSBK010000205.1, from coordinate 22,555,482 downwards.
ACAAGCTTTAAACATTGCAATTACAACTAAGTGTAGATGAATATTTTCGATTTTAATATTTTATTTAGTATGAAATTCCTAAGGTTTAATTTATCTTTTATCAATGTACCATAATGAATATTAGATTACAATTTAAATTTTTATTTTGCTAAAAAATAAGACAATGCAATTTTATCCTATAAGACAAATTAGACAATGTTTTTGTTTAATTTCAAACACTATCAATATATTATAATAATGATACATATGTTGGATCAGAAAAGAAAGCATGCCATATTTGGAGAAACAATAGATTTCAAAACTTTTTAGAAATATAAATTACAGTGGAAACAATATTTCTAAATCATCATGCCAATATATACATGATATGGTATAAGGATAATAAACATAAGAACAAGATAAAGATTATATTACCGACTCCTTCGCTATAGCTTTGACTCCTCGCTGCGCTATCCTATCCTCGGCAATATATCCTTTTCTAAGTGATGTATCCTCTTCTTCTTATTATTGTTTCCTATTATCGATATTGTATCCTTGACCAATGCGATCTACCACTTGTTCTGCTTGGACAACTTGGTTATCAAGATGCTTTGGTGGTAAAGGAGAAGAAAACTTTGGTGGAGAATTTTCTTAGAAGAAAGAAGATCGAGAATGAGACACACTCATGCAATTTTCATTTTTTTCATGCAAGATAGGAGAGTTTCCTAGCCACTTCTTACACACTCACACTTTCGGTTAACAACAAAGGAAAGAAGAGTTTTCTAGCCAATGCATCATTTATTCATTTAATCAATCATAAAGAAGCCATTAAATGAGACTCTTCTCATTTTTCTTTAAGATGACTATATGAAAAGTCTATTAACCTAAATGAGACCTATCAATTTCATTTTTGATGATGAAAGAAGGAAGATGGACCATCCAATGTACATCTTTCTTCTTTCATCCAAAGAATGCTAAAAGGTTACATGCGATCATTAAAAGATAACCATTAAACCATTTAATGGTAAGTTCGTAACTCCATTTAATGATGATAAAACCATAATAAAGATCATCTTTATCTAGTAATGTAATGTTCAATGTGCAGCTACACATTTAGCCCTAATGAAAAATGAAATTGCACTTTACTATCTTAAAAATTTTGTTTTAATTTAATTAATCCAATTAATAAAATTAAACCAAAATCTAGCCCATTTCTATATGTACATTTGGGTTTCTAGTTAACCATTAATTAGTGCAAGCCCAATATTCAATTATAGACTTCTAGAACCTCCATTTTTATTTCTTACTTTGCTTGATAACCTTCCTTGAAGCCAAGTGGGGAATCGTATTGGACTTAGATAATTCCAGCTCTAATAAGCCCAGAATTAATTTAATCTCATTAGAATAAATTCCAACTTATTAACTAAATGTCATTCCACTAAAGACAATTAGTTAAACTCTTAAATTACTAAATATTACGAGAACACATATTTCAAATAATATGTCCAATTGCAAACCTTATAATGAACCTTATTGTAGCCATCCGCACAAAAAAAGTAAAATTACCGTTTTGCCTTTATATTAGTTTTTCCTTCTAGATCTCCCGTTATACTTTATATGGTGATTAACACACAAGATCTCATCTTGATGTTAAGACTTTATGGGTAACTAGTCCATCAAACTACTGGCACCAGTTTAATCACTAAATCTCCTTAAAACATCTAGAAGTGATGATATCACTATAAACTCTTTATTTGAGTGAATGTTCCCTGATACATGTT